>JALIZH010000813.1:7500-539245 GCA_030522465.1 Rhipicephalus appendiculatus | reverse complement strand
TTCTTCGTGTCACATTCTAATTTTATTTTTTATTTATTTACAGATACTGTCGGTCCACATCAGGACCAAGACAGGAGTGGTAACAATACATCAACATACAACAAGCAGTCAACGGAACAATATAATACAGTGATACTGTGATCTACACCCTATTGTTGAAAATATTCGGACACAAGTGCAGAAAACTGATCACGAGTCCCAGCGGTTACAATGTTTGCAGGAAGACAATTCCAGTCACGTGCTGTCGAAAGGAAGAATGAGTATTTATAGCAATTCTTGTGAAATCTATTTTCCTTAACGTGCCTACTATGTTTATTTCGCACTATGCGGGTCTTAGATTCATTTATGTAGCGAGACTTGTCAACAAGTAGCAGCTCATTAATGATTAAATAGAAAAGGCTAAGTCGTTTTTCCTTCCTCCTGACGTTAAGTAGGGGGAGGTTTGCCCTCGCGTAAAGTGGTGTTACGGCGTCTTGCCGACGGTATCGGGAATAAATAAACCGCAATGCACGTCTTTGAACTTGCTCCAGTTTTGACTCTGAATCTTTCAAATACGGATCCCACACTTCACATGCATATTCTAATATTGGGCGTACGAGCACTTTATAAGCAGTCCATTTCGTGGCTGGAGAAGCCAGTTTAAGGACACGTCGAATATAGCCTAATCTCTGGTTGGCTTTCCCTACTACTTTTTTAATGTGTGGTGTCCAACTAAGGTCAGATGTTATTAAGATTCCGAGATATTTGTACTCTGTTACGCGATGAAGTGGTTCGCCTTGTAGAGTGTATGTGAATGAGAGAGGTTCATGTTTGTGTGTGATGGTCATACATACTGTCTTTGCTGGGTTAAGAGACATCTGCCACTTGTCGCACCATAGTTGAACTTTTCCTAAGAAGTTATTTAAGATTATCTGGTCACCAATAATTTCACCTCTGTATATATGACACAGTCATCTGCGAATAGCCTCGCCGTAACTGTGGCCGATTCTTCGATCAGGTCGTTGATGTATACCAGGAACAGCACAGGCCCAAGAACTGATCCTTGAGGCACCCCTGATCTCACATCACAGACCCCGGACTTATTTTCATCAATACTGACGAACTGTCTGCGATCAGTAAGAAAGTCTTCCACCCATTTGACTACATCTGTATCTCCTAAAATAGCCTTTAATTTAATTAACAGTTTTCTATGATTAACCTTGTCAAAGGCCTTCTTGAAGTCGAGAAAGATCAGATCTATTTGTCCCTTGCCATCAATAACTTTACTAAAATCGTGAACGCTTTCTAGTAATTACGTAACGGTTGACAAACCCTCGCGAAACCCATGTTGATAGTTACTGAGAATTTTGTTCTGTGACAAAAACAGCCGAATGTACTTAGAAACAATATGTTCTAACACCTTACAGCAGCCTGACGTTAGCGCAATGGGCCTATAATTGGCAGTAGACATGGTGTCACCGTCTTTAAATACAGGTATAACTTTACTCATTTTCCATTCTTTAGGAAGTGTGCCTGACCGTAGTGACTTCGTGAAGATAATGAAGAGGTACTTCGCAGTCCATTCAGCATACCTCTTTAAAAACAAATTTGGTATCTCATCAGGACCTGCCGACTTCTTTGTGTTTAGGTTCAGCAGCAAATTTAATACTCCTTCATATGTTAACCGCAATTCCTCTGCATCTGGAAGCTGTTGGTGTATCTCAAATTTTGACTGCTTTCCATCATCATTGGTGAAGACACTAGCAAAAAAGTCATTGAAGGCGTCTGCTATATCACATTTATCCTCAATAGTTCCTTGTTCTGTGCATATTTTAGTGACTGCCTTCTTAGTTGGAGCCAGGTGCCTCCAAAACGTTTGAGGTGATTCGCGTAGAAATGTATCCATAGTGACACCATAATACTTGTCCTTAGATTCCTTCATCATTAATTTGAACTGTTTACTTAAGTTTGACATGTCATCATGAACAGCGGAATCGCGTGTACGCTTATAAAGTGCCCTACGCCTTGTCACTTTTCTTTTCAGTTGTATGATCTCTCTCGTAATCCATGGGCTGTGCACCCGTTTTGATTTACATTTGAGAGGAACACAGCGGCTTATAGATTTGTGAACCGTTCTCTTAAAGTTTAACCACAACTCATCGATACGCGCAGATTCATCTTGACTCAATTTTTCAAACTTCTCAAAACAAAAGGCCAGTTCATCTATTATTGAAGTATCATCAGCTTCGTTGAACTGTCTATAGTATGAAACATGTGTAGGGACTCTTGAAAAGGAACCTATATCTAAAGACAATTTTACAATCGAGTGATCCGAGATCCCGGGCAAAATATCAACTCTATAGTATCTCGATACAATGCTATGGCTTAAAAAGAAAAGGTCAAGAACAGATTTGCTATTACCGCTGACCCTAGTAAAGTCCCGTACTACTTGTGTGAGCCCATGTGAAAAGCACATATCTATAATTGCTGCGCCTGCATCACGGTCTCGCATACCCGTTTCCATTTCGTCCCATTCAATGTCTGGAACATTAAAATCCCCCGCTACGATAACATGTTTGTTCTGAACGCGTAAGTCATGCAGTTTCTTATTCAGTGCATCAACACTGGCGGCAGTACTTCCCGGAGCACGATATACGCATCCCACAATCAGGTCCTATCGTTCCTATCGCACTCATTGCTTCACCGTTGCGGCAAAACTGCGTCTGTTTACATTGATATAGAGCAGATAGCTTACACTGTCATACCCAATGACGTTGTTTTGACATCACACCTGCAAATGATCTTTTTCCGCTACAGTTTGAAGCGCCAGTGTTGCTCTTTGGTAGAATACTTGACTGCCATACAGAGTGCCTGAGTTCTATTCCGGCTCGTACAGAAATTTTCGTTCCTTGCTTCCATCGGGATACTTTACCCATATACAACACTACCTATCCCAGCTCCTCGTCTTGTACACCCCGGGTTTCATTACGCTGTTGAGTTAGGATATCCAAAGTGTGGTTCAATACGGACAGAGAATCTGTTGTGGCGCATATGCACGCACCATGGGCCATGATATGGGCTCATGTGCCGCTCGCTACTGGTGGAAAAAAAATTCATGGAAGTCTCGTTATTGTGAAGCCTGTTCGTCATACATCCATGTCCTTGTCAATTTTCCCGCCACGGCTGTCTAGTGGTAATGGTGCTCGATTGCCGACCCGTAGGTCACGGGATTGAATCCTGGCATCGGCGGTTGCATTTTTCGGTGGAGGCGAAAATGATTGAGGCCAATGTACTTACGTTTAGTTGCACGTGAAAGATCCCCAAGTTGTCAAAATTTGCGGAACCTTCCACTACGGCGTCTGTCGTAATCCTATCGTGGATTTGAAACACTAAACCTCATCAAATAATTCATTAGTTATGTATTCCTCCGTATATTTTGGCATATACCAAGCTAAAGAGATGACCACGAAGGTGCCAAAACATAGGCGTACATAGATAGATAGATAGATAGATAGATAGATAGATAGATAGATAGATAGATAGATAGATAGATAGATAGATAGATAGATAGATAGATAGATAGATAGATAGATAGATAGATAGATAGATAGATAGATAGATAGATAGTGGTTCACAAAAAAATGCTTTGCCTTTATTACTCGATACAGCTTTCACACTGGAGACACGGTACTCTAAGTAGTAAATGACGGTTTTTCTCACAATATTTGTATGCTCCCTGAACCTGTCATTCAGACACCTTCCCGACTTCCTAATATACATTTTGCCGGAGGTCAAGGACAGAGAGTCAGTGACACCTTCCTCACAATTAACAAACTGCTCCCGGTGTTTCATTCAGCATCGTGATTTCCCTCTGGCACCGGAATTCACAAGAGAGCAAAGTTTTGACAGTTTGTTAGGGGAGGAAAAGATGACGTCTACACCAGCGCGTATCCCTATTTTCTTCAGATTTTTTCGACCTTGTGTATGTAAGGCACCACAAAATACTTTTCCGTGTTTTTTCTATGGGCTGACCCTGGTGGTCACCACGCTTCATCTCTATTAGCAGGACACGAGCCACTGGCATGAGCATCTGAGAAGGGTAACCAGCCGAAACCAGGCGCGAAGTTTCGACAATAAAACTATTCTCTGTCGAATGGAAGCATGACTTCAATAGAAAATTTCTTAAACATAACGCGATGATTCCCCTGTTTACAGGCTTGCTGTGACTGGAGGAGTACGGGAGCAATGGTTTACTGGCCCTTTGTTCATACAACAAGCAAACATATATTTCTGTGTTTAAAGTGAAGAAGTTTAAGAGGATTATTCACCGAAAGTCCTTGCGTCAATGGCAGTGGCTTAAGCAAGTCGCTAAATAGGGCCAGAACACGTGGAGTTGACGCTTGAAAGTTGTCCGCATCAGCTTTCAAAATAATGAGTCATGGACATCCGTTAAAATATGTTTCACATTCACCGCTTGTAAACGTTCAAGAGACGCCCAAAATTTTATTGTTGTACATTAGCACTTGACGTTCCTCACAGGAATACTTGCGGAAACATTGCAGCGATAGCAAGCTTTAACAATGCACCTTGTACTCCACGCCTAGCGGTTAACTGCTCGGCGATGTTCGGATCTCTATTCGTCTTTCTACAATCTATAGTGCGTGCAAACCTAAGAAAAACTATAATCCCCGCTTAGAGCCGCTTTACAGCGAGAGCTGTTCTGAGACCACAACAAGGGTGCCGTAGTTGGGCGCCGCCGCCGCTGCCGCCGGAGTCCGTAAGCGCAGTCCCACGAAATAAAAAAAAGAAAACGAAATCGGAAAAAAAAAGCCCCCCACCTCCCTGAAGGGAATCGTGAGGAAATGCGAATGCATATCGCGCGCGCTTCACTCCATTTATATATGGTGGTTGTGGTTCGAAGAAGGAAAAGGCGCCTAATTTCTGCAGCCCGGTCGGGAGCAGGGCGCAGCGTCTGTTCTTTTTTTTCTTCTTTTTTATCTTTTCTTTCTTTTTTTCTTTTTTTTTCTTTATATATATATATATATATATATATATATATATATATATATATATATATATATATATATACGTGTGAGCGAGCGGACCGGAGAGTGGGGCGCAGGGAGGAGAGAGAGCGAACGGCGAGAGAAGGAGCGGCGAAGCACTGCGCCTACCTTCTCCTACACTCTCTCCACACACGCGGGAGCTCCGCCGAGCTCCCGCGATGCGAGCGCCCTCACACACCAGAGAGCGCTCCTCCTCTCCACTCAGTCTCCGCTACTCCCGCCCGCACCACCTGCTCCGGTTGCTAAGGGCGAGAATAAGCGCGCGCCCGCAGCTGTTGCTATGGGAGAGGGAGTGAGAGCGGAGAGATGCGGACACCGACGGACGCCTTACATAGCCCGACTAAGAAATGCTTTCGCATTTAAAAAATGTCGAGGATAGAACGGGGTTCGAAACTGGGTCCTCTCCGTGGCAGCCCAACATTCAACCACTGAACCATCCCGGTGCTCGTAACTCCCGCGCACAAAAAAGTCACAGTTTCGCCACTAAGGCGAAGCAGTGAATGCGATAGCAAGAAGTTAGAATCTCACACGAAGCGCGACAACGAGCTCGATACTTGCAGGGCACCGCTGCAGCACAAAGAAGGACGCTCGAAAAGAACGCACACAGGACAGGCGTGAACTAAGAACGGTCATAGTTGTTACGTCTTTGTATTTGAGCAACGCGCTGCAAGAATCCACAATGCAGAAGGCGACGCTGTTTGATATTTCCTTATCTTTTAAAGTGCGGTACGTGGAATGACCCCTCTGTGTCTCCTGCCACGCGCTGGCGTCTAACGCCAAGTGTGCCCGGTGTTCTTTTTTTTTCTTCATCATGAGTGGGTACAGAAAGGGGCCACTTTTAGGGGCGAAGCTCCTTAGCGTGTGGGTCTGTCCCTCCTCTGTAGTAGTAGTAGTAGTAGATAGGTAGCCACGTGTAGTGGAATGTACCCACTCCACGTGATAAAGACGATGATGACGCAGTATAGTGGAATGTACCCACTACACGGGATAACGATGAAGTATAAGCGCGTTGCAGTATAGTGGAATGTACCCACTACACGTGATAAAGACGACGATGCCGCAGTATAGTGGAATGTACCCACTACACGTGATAACGATGACGCTGACGCTGATGACCATGAAGTATAAGCGCGTTCCAGACCACACATTCTCTTTCTGCCATGGATGAAAACGATCGACCTTCGCCCACTCATCATCATTCACTTCGTGGATATGACGTGGTTTTTTAGGGGCGAAGCTCCTAAGGGTGTGGGTCTGTCCCTCCTCTGTAGTTGTCGTAGTAGTAGTAGTAGTAGTAGTAGGTAGGTAGATAGCCACGTATAGTGGAATGTACCCACTCCACGTGATAAAGATGACGATGACGCAGTATAGTGGAATGTACCCACTACACGTGATAACGATGAAGTATAAGCGCGTTCCAGTATAGTGGAATGTACCCACTGCACATGATAACGATGACGCTGATGACCATGAAGTATAAGCGCGTTCCAGACCACACATTCTCTTTCTGCCATGGATGAAAACGATCGAGCTTCGCCCACTCATCATCATTCACTTCGTGGGTATGGCGTGATTTTTTTTCGTGCGCGTCTCAAGGGCAGTTTCTGATTTGAAAGAAAATGTAGGGGTGCTGCGTGATAGAAAACACGGTCAAGCTCCTCCAAGATATGCGTACCACGAGCGATAAACGGTGCATATGAATAGCTCGCCGTAAATGTCGGGCAATTACCATTAACTTGGATGAAAAGGGTACAGCGCACGAGCTATCTCGAGGTCCACGTCTAACACTTGTCCCGAAAGCAGCGTCAATTACTGGTGCGGCCGCATTCTCTTACTCCAGCGGGTTGTTGAATAACGACAGAGTGGACCCCAAAGAAGTTCGTTGCTTGCCTTACTACGAACAACATTCTAATTTGTTGCTCCCGCATCCATTGCTCCGCCGTTGCGGTGAAACAGCGACGTTTTAAGTCAAAATTTAATACAAGTCCTCCACCGCGGCTTCTTTCATTATGACATTTTTGTGGTAGGCCGAATATTCGGGTTCCTTTCCCGGCCACAGATTCGGCGTTTAGATGTAAGCCAAAGTCAAAAAGTCCCGTATATTTGGACCTAGGCGCACGTTTAGGGACCTCTGGTTACCAAAGTCATTCCCGAGTCTCCAACTACGTCGTCCCCATAATTATACGAATGTTTTGGCACATACGACGTAAGAATTTTATTTTTCAGTTTTTGTAGATGCGACCGCAGAGAGAACCTTTCGTAAGCCAGTCACCACGCATTTACAGCGTTTAGATCAAACGCAATTGTATTTCTTAGCTCCGTGGTCGCGGGTTCGCTCCCGGCCGCGGCGGTCGCATTGCGATGGAGGCGAAATGGTAGAGGTCCGTGTGCTGTGCGCTGTCAGCGCACGTTAAAGAACACCAGATGGTCGAAATTTCCGGAGCCCTCCACTACGGCGTCTCTCATAATCACATCGTGGTTTTGGGACGTAAAGCCCCAGATATTATTATTTCTTAGCTCCGCATAACGTAACTAGAACAGCATGCACAGCAACTACTGATATTTTGCTTTATATATTTCATCGTCGTCATCACCATCATCATCATCATCATCATCATCATCAGCCTGACTACGCCCACTGCAGGGCAAAGGCATCTCCCATGTTCCGCCAGTCAACCCGGTCCTGTGCTTTCTGCTGTCACGTTATACTTGCAAACTTCTTAATCTCATCTACCCACCTAATTTTCTTTCTTCCCCTCACGCGTTTGCCTTCTCTTGGAATCCAGTCAGTTACCCTTAATGACCAGCGATTATCCTGCCTACGTGCTACGTGCCCGGTCCACGTTCATTTGTTCTTGATTTCAACTATGATATCCTTAACCCCCGTTCGTTCCCTGACCCACTCTGCTCTCTTCCTGTCTCTTAAGGTTACACCTATCATTTATATATTTATTTATTCTTTTTTTCTGTCCCCCGTGGCCTATTCCATTGATGAAGATACAAAACGACACGCATCGCTCTGTGTTTTGTTTTGTCGGCATTCCCTGGGCTACGAAACATCTAATTATTACAAACACGTGAACACGTCATGGAATGGCTTTCTGCTTTTGAGCGCCTTGATTGGTCTGGTGCGCGGCTTTATTGTGCGCGCAGGCACGCCAATTTTTGACTTCCGCCAGGAGCTCTTATATAATTGCGATCTTGGTGCGAGGAGCTGTCGTGAGAGCGATCACATCGTCCTTGTCGTTTGAAGGGTTGGCGCCCTATTTCAGTGCGCGCCAATATGGTCTAAAGCATCTTGTGCGAATGCGGCAATAAACGGCAGGCCGCTGACGAATGCGATAACCGGGCACACCTGCAAGCAAGTGCACATCCGCTTTAGGAAGGCTCTCAGCAGCAAACAGTTCGCCGGTAGGTGGCACCGACGGCAGTGTCGGCACATGCTGGCGTTGCCTGTGTTTTTCTGTGCACAACTTTACTCAGCACGACCGCCTGTGTCCTTCTTCTAGTGGTCCTGTGTCATTTGTGCTGTTTTAAATGCGAATGCATTTCGTAGTCGGGCTATGTCAGGCATCCGGCGTCGTGCGGCGTTGGCGTTGCCCGCGGCAGGTGTTATCTCTCCGCTCTCACTCCCTCTCCCATAGCAACAGCTGCGGGCGCGCGCGCTTATCCTCGCCCCTAGCAACCGGAGCAGGTGGGGCGGGCGGAGTAGCGGAGAGTGAGTGGAGAGGAGGAACACGCTCTGACGCGTGAGGGCGCTCGCATCGCGGGAGCAATATATGAAGAAAAAATAAAAAGAAAAGAAAAAAAATAAAAAACACCAAAAATGCAAAAAAAAAAATTGGCCGCGTATCTGCGTGCTTCGCTGCAAATGTCGTCGAAAGACGATAGTCTTGTGCCGGCCGTACTCCTATGTTTTCGCTTGCCTCAGACAGCACCTACTCTACGTTGAATTGGCCGCATCTGGCTGGCATTGATAAAATAGAGTGGACGGCATCGAAAACTGAACCAAGGGCCACTGCCAGCGGCTGGACTTTATCGTCGGCAAAGCGCTTTTTCGTGCAAAGCGTCGCATGCACAGATTCGCATTTTCAGCACAGCCTAAAAGACACTAGGGTCTTTAGAATTACGTATCTGTGTATTTTCTAATAAAAGAACACACGACGTAATACTTACATATTAATGTTGGCCTCAGGTATGCGTAGTATTTGCTTTTTTGATCGAATATGTTCCCAAGTATGAAAGCAAATACCAGTTCAAGATGGCTGGGCGTTCAGAAGTTAGTTAAACTTTGGCCCTGTAGCTAGCTGAATCGGGTCACCGACAGACAAACAGAAAGACAGACAGACAGACAGACAGACCAAAATTTTTGCGTTTAAGTATCCCAAGAAAAATTACACCATCTCCCGCTGAAGGGAACCATGTGTAGATGTGAAGCAGCGGGCGCTAACGCTTACACTGGCGGCGGCATTGACGCTGGCGCTCATCGCAGCGTTGCGCAGGAGAGAAAACTGGGGAGGCGCAAAGCAGGCAGTGATGGAGCAGTGTTTCCTACTGGAACATGCCAATCGCTGCTAATGTGCAATGAAAGACAGAAGACTCCGACTGGACACAGAGACCCGCACTCCGCTTTTAGTTAACGCGCACGCTGCGAATTTTTATTGTTCAACAACGCACAGGAGAAATCTCCCACCGGCACCACCTTGGAGGTCAAGATCCATTGCCATATATACGCGGTGGCCAGTGAACAGTTGTGCAGCGCGAGCAGTCGGTTTTTTTCAACCAAGAAACTCGCTAGCAGACGCTGCATGCGTCGGCGTCGCGAGGCGAGAGAGGGGGGGAGCGTAGGAGAGGAGAGAGAGGGGGTGACACGCATGCGCAGTGGGAGTGTGAACGCCGTGGGCAGGGATGCGTACAGGAGAGAGGGGGGGAGCGTTGTAGAGGAGAGAGTGGGGACGCGCATGCGCAGTGGGGAGTGTAGACGCCGCGGGCAGGGATGCCTAGAGGAGAGAGGGGGGGAGTGTAAGAGGGGAGAGAGGAGGGGAGGCGCATGCGCAGAGAGGGTGTGGTTGCGCGGGGAGGGATGCCTGGAGGAGAGAGAGGGGGGAGAGGAGGTTTTTTTATATTTAAAGGGTTTGCGCATGCGCAGTAAGGGTGGGCACGCGGCACACCACCACCACCACCACCACCGGATTAAGCTTCGCCATGAGATGCTTCACATCTAAAAGACTATCGTCTTAAAAAACAGACGCTGCGCCGTGCTCCCGACCGGGCTGCAGAAATTAGGCGCCTTTTCCTTCTTCGAACCACAACCACCATATATAAATGGAGTGAAGAGCGCGCGAAATGCATTCGCATTTCCTCACGATTTCCTTCGGGGAGGTGGGCATTTTTTTATTTTAAATAGGGTGTGCTGGTAGCACTACGACCCACTCCCATTATTGACGGGATCGGCCAGTCAGTGCTACTGGCGGTGAAAGAAGAAAGTGAAACGGATCGACACACCTTCGGGTAGCTTGTCTGCAAACGTTGCCCTGCTCGGGAATACGATCTTGATGACGCAACGACAGCGCTCTGCCAGTTCTACAGCATACGCCCACCTCAACTATCTCGGTCTTTTAGTGATGTCGGCATACCGGCCCTTTCTGTGTGTGCATGTGTGCGTTTGCTAGCGCGGAGCGACCTATTTCACGTGCTGGTCGAAACGGTCTGCCTTGAGGGCGTCCAAAACAGTGGTGTTTGAGGCAACGAGTTTTCGGAACAAGGATCACACGTCTTCGTCTTTTTCGTGCTTGTTTGGGGCAATTGGAAACGTAGTACGAGCCTGGACGCTGCGGCAGTTACGCTCTGCGACCAATATTGACTGCAGTGCCTACTCTCCCATCAGGCAAGAAAGCTGCCGAATTTCTCTCCAGAAATGCGAACTGACAAGTACTGGAAAGGTGCGTAGATGCTCCTGGCCAATATCAGTTATTCTGCTACAGCAACCACATCGTTGCAAAATCAGTTAAATTGTGCCTTTTGATTCGAGGGCTTTCATTTGTTCCCTTGGGTCAACGCACTTCGTTCTGAACCGAAAATTTTGTTTACGGTACTCTGTGCCTACGTACTTACGTGCTTTAAATGTGCAAACACTTGAACTACTTCGCGTGGCGTGTCTAACTCTGTAGACTCGGTTACCGTTATTTTTCTTGGGGTTTTCGTTTTTGTTGGTTTATTAGGGGTATCCGCACTTGTAAACAAGTAACTTCTCGTGTTCTCTCTCCGGGTGTTCTGCTGAAACAACCGCAATTGCAGTACGAGTTTATATAGGCGCTTCATGACTCAGTTACCCTCATGCAAACTATGCCATATGAGGATACGTATTGAACTCACCCGGTTAAGTTGCAAAGGCTAAAAGGTCTCCCTGAGCAAATTTCGCAAGTGTGTGCAGGCCACTTTACTACACATGCAATTATATGAAGCCAGCGGATGAAGAGAATGTAGAAAATGTAGGGGCTTTATTTGTAGTATAGATAGACTCGTTGTTCTAACTTGATTTCTGTGAAGATGCTGAGGTATTGCACTATCGGCGTCAAATAAAACGCGAACAGCGACGCCAATGGCTCAAGCATTAGGAAGGGTCCAGTGCGCACTGCCTAATCACAATTGACAGTGTTCAACAGAATGAAAGGAACGTGTTTGCACAGAGCAAGAAAGACGAGGACGCAGGGAGGATACAACACGGGCGCTGACTTCAACTAAATTTTATTAGCGAAAACGCTGGAAATAAGTACACATGATATCAAGCAGCACACCATATCACAAACGCACAACCTATTGCGTTACAGCTAGATACTCGATATCTTGTTAAGTGAGTGCAACTACACACCTCAGCACTAACTCACAATTTATTGCGTCACATCGAGATACTCGATTTCTTTATTAGTGAGCGCGACAGATGGCATGCTAACACAGAGGTCACCCAGCAGTTGCATTTGATTAGCCTCGATGATTTCGCGTGTTAGCTGCTGATCATGTTTTGCGACAACGGTGCACTTTTCAAATTCCGGTTTGCAACCACAGTCTCTACTGTGAATACCCAGATGGCCTTGAACAGCTGTGTTTACATGATAGTGATGCTCCTTTAAACGCTCATTCAAGCACCTGTCCGTTTGTCCAACACACTTCTTGCCGCAAGACAACGGGATCAAGTAAAGAACAGCCACAGCACATGCTACGAATTGCCTCCTATGTTTGGTCTTGCAGCCACTCCTTTGTGCGGTTTGAGCATTCACGCGTTTACAGAGCACTTAAAGCTTTTCTGGGGCAGAAAAAACAACCTTGACGTCAACCTTATCGCCTATCTTTTCCGAATTGTGTGAAATCTTAAGTAGATAGGGGAGCACCGCGACACGCTTAGTGTCACTGGCTGCGCAGTTTGCTGGTGCTTCACATCCCTGCCTAATGGTCCTAAGCATTTTTTTCTGCCACCAAAACCAGCACATGATCAGGGAAGCCAGCGCTTATCAGACCGGACGCCTGCTCAACAAAGCTGCTGTTTAACGAGTGACCGCAAGACTTTCGAAGAGCATTGCTGAATCAATGATATAGCAATTCCTCTATTTACGAGCTTCGAATGAGCTGACAAGCACGGTCGAAGCGGTTTGCTTCCTCTAGGCTCGTATTTCCAGCATAGGTGATCGCATGAGATGTTTAATCTCAAATCTAAAAACCTTAACGAGGCATCCTATGCCTCGTTAAGCAACCTTATTAAGTAGATGTTAAAACAAGTGACTCCTGCCGAAATGCTAAACGCACTATGAAGTCGCACCTTCCCAAGAGTCTTAGTCAGCCATTTTACTGTTTTTTCGTTAATGCGTGTGTAGTGAAATTGTCTAATAAAACTGGATTACAGAAATGACTTTGCCCGTAAATAGCGCGCTTGCATTTTCTTTTTCTTTAGTGCTACTGTTGTCATTCTTGTCAAAGTGTTCCCTAGGAGAAGTTTTCTTGACACTGCCTATAGTGCCTATAGATTTTGTAGCATTAGCTACACTGGCCTAGCCAAGCCCGTTTCGCGCGGCACATCAAGAGCCGCGCTGCGCATGCGCAAGGATCAGTGATGTCACACAGCTGGCGCACCGGAGCCGGCAGCTCCCGCGCACTCCGCCGCCGCCGCGCGCGACTCACCGCTGCCGGTCTGCGCATTCCAGAGGAGTGACGTCGTAGACGTGGTAGACGCAGTGGCGCTGGCGCGCGCGCGCAGCCTTCGTTGTGCAGTCGCCGTCTGACACTGCGCTGGAGCCGCTGCGCTTCTGACTGGCGTTTGCCAGTGTGGTATAGCCATGGAGAAGGAGAGCGCAAATGCTGCTCAACGGCGCAGAAGAGCGGAGAAGCGTGACTCATCGGATCCCGAAGTAGTTGCCTGGCAATTAGCGTCCCAAGCTGGGATTTGGGATTTATGGAGGCAGGATTTGAGCCGGATTTGGGATTCACCACCATTCATCTTGTCTATCAGAGACAGATAATTCCAAATACTGCGTTGGGGCCATAGAGACGGCAGCGTGTTACTTCACTGATCACCGAGCCGTCTTTGTGGCAATAGAGAAGCTACGACGTTGAGCAAAAATTAATATACATGTTCCACATAATACGTATACCGTGTGTGTGTCATTGGAGCAGCAGTAAGCATGATAATCAAAGTAATCCTAGACAATCGGGAAAGCTAAGAATAATCAGCTGAACCTTTGCTAACGGTACGTATATCCTGGCATAGCCGAGCTAAGCCACTGCAATTTTTTTTTCCTTTTGTTGTAACTTCATAAAAGTAAGGCATTTCTTGGCTGACCAATGGTACTTTGAACGTCCCTATTTATTCAGCCACCTACGATTTGATTCTCCCGTAGCCATTTCGTTAATTTCATTGAAACTAAATTGGCTGTGGTATGACATCAGTGTGTGAAGAACATGAATGGAGCCTACAAGCGTCGCGGCTTGGGCTTGTTGGAGTTTAGCACAGTGTGTCGTCCTCGTTTTTGTCCGTGTGTCCTCGCGCTGGTTGTATACTGTAATGAATGCAGTGTCATGACAAGAATATCGTAGCACGCGTATCACATAATTCATGATGTAATTACCTGTCTATTGGCGCTCTCGGGGCCATTTGATTAAGTTTATCTGCAACAAAACATGCGTATTGTGAACTCTGGTTAAAGTTACTTGGGTGGCCCTCTATACCAGACTGCGCATTCACAGCGTCATTGTGTGCGTGTGTGTGTGTGCGTAGCTTCTGACCCTTCCGCTATTCGGAGAGAAGAAGAAAGGAGTCTGCTATGGAGAACACGACGAAAATGACCCGCCAAGTGAAAAATATTAAAATTAACATTTCAGTCCAAGTCCTCTGTCGCTTTCCTTTATTTCTTATTTTTTTCATTTATTTGTTTAACAATGCGTGATTGTCCTGGTGCAGGAGACGAAAGGCGACGTTTGAGTCACCTGACTAGGCCTTAGTTACCTTATTACTCGAACCAGATACCTTATTACTTTGATCGGGAAATAAAACCAATAAACGAAATCCGACGCATACTCGTATGTCATACTGAAGCCTAAATAACCTAGGCAAGCAATCAACCAAGCGTTTATTTTGCGGAGACAGTCGAGCTGTCACTGGAGCATTTAACGGTGTAGCCCGCGTTTTTCTTCATCCTTATCACGCCGAGTGTCTGCGTCTTCAATCCTATGGAGGCCTGCCAATTTATACGCTATGCACCTCTAGTTCTCGCTCGTTGTTGTCTTCACTCCTGTCTCGTCCCGCCGTTCTGGCTGCATCGCGTAGGTGGTCGGCAGAGGAGTGAACGAAATGACAGGCGCTGAAGATAAGATACCAGGCTGCGACACGGACGATAACCTCTTAACGTTTGTGCACAGTAATGCCCATCATCGCTGGTCTATCAATAAAGCCTTCGAGTATGGCTGGCGTTGAAACGTCGGTCCCATACAAGGAGCATTGCTCTGAATTCTATTAGTGTACAGTATCTGAGATTAACAAAAACATTGAGGAGCATTGCAGGATCCTCTCGAAACAACAATGGGATGAGGTCTGCAATTCCGTAGACGGTCAGATGCGTAACGGCCGAAATCGGAACTTACTTAAGCACTTACTCAGTGCAACGAACACCAAATCCAATCAGAGGCATGTTATAGCTAGAACCATACACAAGGCCATACGAGAAACTTCTGAGGAGGAGTTGCTACGTAATTTGGCTAGCAAATACCTCCCAGTCAAAGCAGGTCAATCTCCTGTGCATCCTGGCTACCAAGGTCAAGATAACCCCTTCCTTGATGCGGAGTTCGGAGTAGAGGAAATCCTGTCGGGCCCTGCATGGACTTAATGGCCGATCTGCATCGGGAGCGGATGGTATTTCAAACAAAACGTTGCGCAACTTGGATGATAAGTCAATAGAATACCTCACGGATGAAATTAATAATATTTGGAAGAGCGGAACCGTCCCTTTACCTTGGAAGACGGCAGTAACAGTCCTAATTCCAAAGCCGGGAAAAACGCCCAGCATTGACAATTTGAGACCTATCTCGCTTACATCCTGCGTGGGCAAAATTGCAGAGCATGCGGTTCTGAACCGACTCTCACGGTTTTTGGAGGATAATGACATTTACCCCTATACTATGATCGGATTTAGGGCAGGTCTGTCTACACAGGATGCCATGAAATTGATTAAACATCAAATTATTGATAGCAACTCCAGTGACACACGAGCCATTCTGGGCCTCGATCTTGAAAAAGCGTTTGATAACATACTTCATTCGCATATTTTAGCCTCAATATCTGCTCTTAACCTAGGCGAACGCTTTTATAACTACATCAAGTCTTTCCTCTCTGACAGGCAAGCTACTCTGAGTTGCTGAACTTGAATCCCAACCACTACATCTGAGGGGAAAAGGTACACCTCAGGGTGCCGTTATCTCACCCTCATTGTTCAACCTTGGCCTTTGCAGAAAACTTCTCAGAATTGAGGGCATCAGACATACCATGTATGCTGATGATATCACTATATGGTGCACCGGAGGTAGCGATGGTCAGGTAGAGAGTGCTCTTCAAGAAGCCATAGATGTCATCGAAGCCTATCTCGAACCCTCAGGCCTTAGATGCTCTCCGTCGAAATCGGAGCTCCTTTTATATCGACCCAAAAAATGCGGTCCGCGACCTAGGGGCTGGGTACCCCTCTGGAGAATAGCAACATCAAGCTCTCCACTAGAAGTGGAGGCTACATACCCAGAGTCGATTCAATCACTATTTTAGGCATGACCATTGAGTCGGGTGGCTCAAACTGCAAGACAATAGCCAAGCTCGTTGCCAAAATAGATGCCGCTGTTCATCTTGTTCGGAGGGTTTCGAATCAACATTGTGGACTCAAGGAGGACAATCTCCTTCGTTTAATGCATGCCTTTGTCCTCTGCCACTTCACATACGTAGCAGCTATGCACCGCTGGAAGCGGGCAGAGAGAGACAAACTGAACGCACTGCTTAGGAAAGTCATCAAGCGAGTTCTTGGAATACCGATTTTTGCTCACACCGAGCGTTTACTTCAGCTCGGCGTTCACAACACCCTAGAGGAGATCGCGGAAGCTCAGGAACGCGCACAACTAGCTCGTCTCACTACTACCAAAGCAGGTAGATGCATCCTACGGGATCTCGGTCATTGCCCCGATGTAATCGCGGAAGCCTTTTCCAACATTCCCCATTCTATTCGCGAAAGCATTACGGTGGCGCCTATCCCAAGAAATATGCATCCCGATTATAACCGCGGCAGAAGGAAAGCGAGAGCTGCTGCCATCCCTTAAGCAAATAGAAAGTGATCAACGACAGGTCAGCTTTGTGGACGCTGCCTCCTATAGAGGACGCCAAGCCTTCAGAATTGTGACCGTTAATTCCAAACAACAAATTACCAATGCTGCCTCGGTCCGGGCCAGGAACTCAGAAATTGCCGAACAGATGGCAATCGCACTAGCCTTGCTTGATAACACGCGAGACGCTATTTATAGCGACTGCCAGATCAGCAGTAAGAGCACTTTGAGAAAGGCGTTATTTCTAAGCAGGCCCTCCGGCTCCTCGAGGGTAAGGAAATCACACAGCACTTCATTTGTTGGTTCCCCGCTCATCAGGGTCAGATTGGAAGGTGTTCCCCCCCCAACCTCAATGAGTCGGCTAATGGGGCTGCGCGTGACCTAACCTACCGCGCTACCCCTGGACAGATTAGACGCGACTCCATCGAGAACAGGGACACTCCGTCTACCTACAACGAAATAACAAAACACTTCTGTCTCGCACGTAGAATTTACTCTCTTCCACATCCGCGGCTCAACAGAGCTCAGGCCCTCACGCTTCGGCTTTTGCAAACGAATACATATCCTAACCCGCATCTTTTACACACGATCTATCCTGATACGTATAACGACAGTTCTTGTCCCTCATGCGGAGAAATATCCACGTTAGACCACATGCTCTGGCGGTGTGCCCTGTCACACGCTAAGGTCGATAACAACTCGGCCAGGTGGGATGCGGCCCTCCGTAGCCCCCATCTGGCCGACCAACTCTGGGCTGTCCAGCAGGCCCACGATGCGGCCGAGAGGCTTGGCCTTCCGGTCCCAACGTGGGAGCGGCCCGCTGCGTGTTGAGCCACGCACTGCAGGAAGTTTATCATACCGTACCATACAGTCCCTTTTGTACACTTCCCGGTTTTCTCAATGCACGAGTTGCATGTAATTGAATTATGTTGCTGATGATTTTGGTAATACTAACATCACTTAAAACACTGATATTTTCGGTAAGTTTCTTTCACTATTTAATTTTAGTATTGATGTTCCTAGTTCATACTCGTACATTTCCCCATAAGCATGTATACAAAGAGTGATGCGGAAATAAGTGGGAAGCACGGCGCTTGCCAACTCTTTCAGGAGATAAGAAGGAGATAAGCTGGGGAAAACACGTTCAAAAATAAGGAGTAACATGATGAAAGTTTAGTAGTAATGTTATTATTTTGTCTTCCTTCCCTTGATTTGCTAAATCAATGAAAATTCATAGACTAAAAGTCCAATGCGGAGCTTATTCTCAACTATGCTTCCAAGCATCCGTGGAGGAATCTGAAGTGCCAGCAATTCTGCGTCAAGCGGATTCGATTCTATACGCGGGTGTACCGGAAGCGTGCTGTGTTCGGTTAACCACATCACTTGAAAGGATTACTGAAGCCCTATTTTTTGGAAAGCTCATTCGCAATGCAAAATGTATGCTTGGTTTTCACAGCCTCCAGGGTGATTAGATTGTGGTGCCATGAACATTTATATTGTGTTGGCTAACGACATCTTCGGTTTGAAGTTCCTGAATCGAACTTTTCAAAATCTTAATGTACACCACCGTTCCTTTCAATATATTCCCGTAATCTGATAAATAAGGCTACGAGAAATGACCATTGAAGGTCACGGACGATGGGTGAAATTTTTGCTTCCGGGCATCACTAAAATTTGTGGCGCTAATTATTGTGTCTCTAGTTTCCTCTGATTTTTTCAACGCAGTCACAGTGGTTCCTAGTTCGTCTTCCTTGTTTTCTAAGCAGGGTTGGAAATGGAGCAAACTGGAAATGCAGAGAAGACGATGAAGTGTGCCTCTTGCACAGCGCTTATTTCGATGCTGGATTCCTCCTCTTAACTTTTACTTATACATGTCTGGTCAGGTGCCGTCTCCTTTATGCTTTTACTGTCAAGAGCCTGAAAACGTCAATCACTTTTTACTTACTTGTATTTTCTCAGAGGCTTTATCTTGGTCATTCTCAGTCCGTCTCCCGGAATATACCCCCCATATTTGAAGCAGAGCTGACGACACGCGTATAACGCCTCTGTTATTCTTCCGTGCCCCTAATCGGTATTGCTTCACTGAACCTGGCTGAATGGCAACCAGTTAGCCTGCCAGTGTGCTTGTGGTGAGCTAACGCATTTATATCACGTGAAAATATGGGCCGAAATATGGTTCGAGAACGTACACAAAACTCAGTCTTTCGTTTGTTTGCGGCGCTTCCAATGTATTTCTTATTCAAGCAGGTATGAAACCTTATGTAACAATGTTTCTTGAGCCATACATAAATTGGCGAGATGCATTGGTCTCACTAGAGCTATTATGAAAATCAAACTTTGTAAAAGTATGCCGACAACTATATCGAATCGATCAGTGAAGTTAATCGCACGTGAATTATTACAGGTACTTTAGAAAACTCTATTTTGTGTTAAAATGTGTCCTACTACGACGCTTATTTTCTGCGTTTCCGTATGCCTTGAGGAAGTGCATCTTAACTTCAAGTTCGTAATTGGGGGGTATGTAAAGCATGATGTGCCGCGAAATTTCAACACCTCTGGGTTGACCGAAACGCGGGAACTGTTTACCTGAAACTGTGGACTTTCGGTCTTGTCATGCGTTTACGATGTTTGTAGTTCACTTTCCATGTCTACCATGTTTCCAAATGTGCTTGTTTGGTGTTCCGCGTGTTCCGTGATAGCAGCGGCAGCAGCAGCAGTGGCCGACATAACCCGAAGGGGTCTTCAAAGGAAGTCTCACCTAAAAACACACACACACACAAAAAGAAAACTCTAAGGTAAACATGAAAACAAGTGTGAATCAGGAACATAAATACCTTGCGTATTGAGGACAGCCTGCCCCGAATAGTCACCATGCCAGGTATGACAGTCGGCTCGACACGTCACTTGTTATTAGATGCAAACTAGGTGCAAAGTGGTGTTTTGCCTTCACGCTGAATTTTCCGACCAACTCAATTAATTTCGTAACAGGTTTTTCCCGTTAGTTGAAATATCCGCGGCAACACGTTGAAGGACGAGGTTGGACCAAGACGGCAAGTTTGTCCTAGTTGAGCAGGTTTATTTATGTACAGTGTACTTGTTTACAAACGTGGGCGAGGGCGGCCGTGTCGCTCATCAAACGCAAGAGGTAAATATATACAACTGGCCTGGATTCGCCCCAAGCGGTTTAAATCAAGCCTTTAAAGTTTACACCCTACAGCACAAGGGTCACCGCGAAGCTTCGCCTGTCTTCGTCACCACTGCATTAGAGGCAGCACCAAGCTTAACCTCCGTCCACCTCTGCGCGTCTCTGGGCGGAGTTCGCGATTACCCCTCTCGCATTCCTTTTTTTTTCCTTTTTTCATCCTTATATAGCGGTGGTCTCTTCTGAGATCCCCTTCTGGGACCGACTTCTCCGCGTTACTTCACCAATGAAGTACCGTGTTCTCCACCGTGTTCTTTCTTTCAGAGAACATGCGTTTCTGCTTCCATGGTCCCTCACTTCGCTGTCCTTACCATTAAGCACATAGGCTAAAGAATTCAGTCACTTCATCAAGATGCAAATACCTGAAAGACACCGCAGCGGGGCCAACATGCTTATTCTACAGAGCCAGTGCCCTGTCTTGAGCCTTGTCTGTGGCAAGATGCCGCCGCTTCGCTAGAATTACTGTGCAAGCACGTTGCCTCTCATTCCGTCAGGAGGAGCCTCGTGACACGTACAAATTGTTTACTTTGTCGGTCTCTTTGTCCGTGAGACAACTTTCGCTGTCTGCTACCTCGATCAAATAAATGCAACTTTACACAAGATCACTCGGTTATAACTTGGAATCGTAATAAAACCTGATGGTGTGAAAGGGTTCAACGAAAGGTGAAGCAAGCTCTTATGTTGGTTAAATTTGATTGCATCATATGAATGATTCAATGGGCGCTAGCGCATGACTTTTTATTTTTTTCTACCCTGGGCGCTTCGCAGAAATGCTATGTTCTCTGAGCTTTATGTAATCATCTTGTAAGCATTTCCCTCTGTCGTGTTGTGCTCTTTCGGACAAATGACAGAAATGTTACTTGCAAGTCGCAATTTCGCCATTCATCATCCTGCCCTATCCTATGCTTTGAAATAGTTTGTCGACCCTAGCATCACACTGTTCGGAGATTTTTTGTTTGTTTGTTTGTTTTGGAGTTCTTTTAAGTTGACTGTAAAAAAAAGCAAACTTAAGAAGCTTATGACCATTTTTATTAGATAAAATCACTCACGAAAATGCAGCTTTTTCTTCGGCAACATATCATGCAACAGCGCAAAGGGCATTATACAAAGGAGAACAGATGTCGACAAATGTTCCTGTCGTCCCTGGATCGAAAGAAATTGTGCTTTCAATATGCAGTGCAACATTTACTCACGAGCGTTCGAGCGTATGCCACACAGAATTACTTACGAGAACCATGATAGCGCAGGAAAAAGAAAGAAAAAATTACACCATCTCCCGCTAAAGGGAACCATGTGTAGATGTGAAGCAGCGGGCGCTAACGCTTACACTGGCGGCGGCGTTGACGCTGGCGCTCATCGCAGCGTTGCGCAGGAGAGAAAACTGGGGAGGCGCAAAGCAGGCAGTGATGGAGCAGTGTTTCCTACTGGAACATGCCAATCGCTGCTAATGGGCAATGAGAGACAGAAGACTCCGACTGGACACGGAGACCCGCACTCCGCTTTTAGTTAACGCGCACGCTGCGAATTTTTATTGTTCAACAACGCACAGGAGAAATCTGCCACCGGCACCACCTTGGAGGTCAAGATCCATTGCCATATATACGGGATGGCCAGTGAACGGTTGTGCAGCGCGAGCAGTCGGTTTTTTCAACCGAGAAACTCGCTAGCAGACGCTGCCTGCGTCGGCGTCGCGAGGCGAGAGAGGGGGAAGCGGAGGAGAGGAGAGAGAGGGGGTGACACGCATGCGCAGTGGGAGTGTGAACGCCGTGGGCAGGGATGCGTAGAGAGAGGGGGGGGGGGGAGCGTAGGAGAGGAGAGAGAGGGGGGACGGGCACGCGCAGGGGGGAGTTAGACGCCGCGGGCAGGGATGGAGAGAGGGGGGGAGTGTAAGAGGGGGAGAGAGGAAGGTAGGCGCATGCGCAGTGAGGGTGTGGTTGCCGTGGGGAGGGATGCCTAGAGGAGAGAGAGGGGGGAGAGGAGGTTTTTTTATTTTTATTTTTTCTTTAACTGTTTGCGCATGCGCAGTAAGGGTGGGCACGCGGCACACCACCACCACCACCACCACCACCACCACCACCACCGGATTAAGCTTCGCCATAAGATGCTTCACATCTAAAAGTAAAGAAGGTAAATGCGTGGTATAACTCACCCAGAAAATTTATGAAATGCATCTGTAGGCTGTAAAGATTAAACAAACCTCCTGCAAGCAGCTGTCCGAAGGGGGAAAACCAAACAGTTCGTCCAGTTCAATCTATCTTCGTTCTTGATGTATATGCGCTGCCCGTGGCTATTTTGTCGCTATGCAAAAATGTTTTGCCTTGAGGGGCATCTTACCGATATTGCTCAGGCATCAAGCCGTATCCATCATGTCTATTCCCGTTTGCTTCCACAATGATAATACAAAACGAAAAATAAACTTTGCTATAGGATTCACTGTTGCATGTGTTGCGCATTTGTTACGAAAAGAACCACTTTCCAGCACTATCGCATTAAACCAATAAATCCTTCTACAAAACTGAAATTGTAAAAGGCCACCACGAAAAAAAAACTTTTTTTTATTTGAATAGCCATCTTTCAGAGGCCCTAGGTATTTTGGACAGCCGACGTGTCCGATGAAAATGTCAGCAACAGACCAAACCTCGTGCGCTGATATAAATAGCTGTGAAAGAAGCGGTTCTGTCTGAATAAATGCCCTAAAATTACTGACTAAAAACAAGTTCTTGCGCACTTGGAACAAAAATCACGTTCCTGCGCTCATATGACAAGTATTTGAGCTTGAAAAGTCTGTGAAATTGTGTGAAGTAACGTGCTTCGGTAAGCTTCCTTCTAAGTTGAGAATGTTTATCAACAATGCCGCAAAACGGGCCTGAATGCCACAAACAGAAGACCTGGCAAACAGAAGACCCACACATGGTATGCGGGCATCATACGGTGTGTGTCTTAGTTTCATGGTATTTCACAATTCCTGGCCCTGCAGGACAAGATGATGTCCTACCAACTAAGCCCATGTAGCAGCCTTAGTAGCGTGGTGCAGATGACGGCTCCTTGCATGAATAATAGCAAGAGTATCGCAGAAGGGTTCGAGTTTCCGCTTTAAGACGTGGCGTGCCGAAAGCGCGTGAAGGTAATGACTAAAAGGTTCGAGTTTAAGTGAAAAGTTAATCAGGCAGCGAGAGGCTGGTCGCTTATTCGTTTAGTGTGTTGATATGAGAGACAGTGCTGGGCAATCTAATCAAGCGGAAAGCAGCTGGCTTGCTGCTACTGAATCATGCTTTTCTCTCATAAACGTGTAGTTAACTCCCTTTTCCTTGTGAGACCTGATACTTATGGGATAGTAGTCCTCCATGTCACGCAGTAGCACGCCAAATAATGTTGTGTCGTATCAGTGAAGCCGCTTGTACAGATCCGGGTGTGTTTTGTACCCAAGTAGGCTGAGCTCATGCTGACAAATGTAGAAATGCAGTTGTTTTACGAAACGAAGGTCGTGATAGTGAGTGCATGCCAAGCGTACTATTGTATGCTTTCTATGTATCAGAAATGAGCAGTACACAAATGATTTGAGCTTTATATAGAGCATTAAAAAATTTTACTTGTTGAATGTACTCGTCTTACAGAAGAGATGCCGCAGCCGGTCTATGTCACATATAGATGTATTAGGCGTATCAGCTAGAATGTGAGGTGGCAGTTGAATTAAATGGGCAGGAAAAAAAACAAAAAAATAAAAATGCACTGACAATTACGGAACTGCCTGATGCGAATTCTGAGCGCAGCGTCATGTTGGGGCCAGGCCAACTGTGTCTGACATTTTGGCTGTCCACAAAGCATCGACTGTGTGATAAATCATAATTTTTGCTAAGTACGACACCAGCCACTACGTCATTATGGTCGTTCCACTTTCATATTGCGCTCTATGTATCTCAAGCATCTTTTAAAGTGGCTCTCAGTTCCCCGAAAGCACTTGGTTGCTGAAACGAAGCTCAGTATGAACCACCATACAACAGTTGTATTGCAACCATGTTGTATTATCTCACTATATGTCAGCCATTCAGAACCATGAAGCTATAACTAGAAAAAAGAACATTCTATCTCAAAGTGATGTGGCTTCAAATACTCGCGTGCCATAGTATGCAATATACATTTTGATAAAAATAGAAGAAGTGGGGCTTGTCGCAAGGCTTCACAGGAGAGATAACGTTTTTTTCGGTCCATGTCAGCTGTATTTTCTCTAATTTGTCTCATCGGCTGGTTGTTTAATAAACGACACTTCTTTTAATTTGGGCATCTTTCTCGGTGCAGTTACGATGAACAGAAGCGTGAAAGTCCGGGGACTGTACCCGTATTTCTCCGTTTGTTACAGTACACTCAATAACTTTCTTATACCAAATTTACACTCTTTGGAACCGGCAACTTGTTTGGTGGGAATTCATAGTTTCAGTATACTTTCAAAAAACGGGAAATAGTTCATAGTTTCAAGGAACGGGAAAAAGGAAATTCTTTCTTTGGATGCGAGCTCGATAAAGTTATTAATTTCAAAGCAATAATGTGTGTGCTGAATGACGCAGGAACAAACTTTTTTAGCGCACGCACCCTTTGTGGAGGCGTCGTATTCAGCGAGTAAATATTTTTGGAGAAAATGAATAGGAGCGCCCATCCCGCATACATAATTCATGCAGACAAGAATATGGCACTCTTTTTATGCTTCACATATCTTGCCCGCAAGGCCTCGAGGAGAGAGTCCAGTATGCAGATTGGTGCTTTAGTACCATGACGCCGAATAGAGCGTCGGGAGTCAGTTCCGGGTGTTGCCTATACACATATTGTACGGCTTTTTTCCGTGTAGTTCGCAGAATGGAAGCCTTTCAACGTTACAATACTGCATCATTCATAGTCTTCCGAAGAAGACAGCGGTGTGTGCGCGAAAAACTGCGACTCGTAGTGCCGCGCTGTGCCGCAGTGTTTTGATGATGAATATGATGAAAACATTGTTATCAGAGTTAAAGGAAAGCGGGAGAAAGAGCCCCTCGTCCTAGAATTTTACGGTACGTTCGCTGATGATTCCATTCCCATCGCGTGAGTGTCCGGAAGACCACGCAGGTGCCATTGCGAAAGACGTCATCTCACTGCCCATTGGTGTGGGAGACAAGTAATGCGGTGGTGAGAAAGGAAGTACTGCGCACTTCGCTGCTTGCACTGCAACAAAAAGGAAAATACGGGTGTAGTCTGCGCATTCCCACGCTTCTCTGCATAGTAACTCCACGAGCAAGACATGCAAAAAGAAGAAAGAACATTTATTAAACAACCGGCAGATCTTTATTTATGGATTTTTTTATAATCCTTTTACCTCTCTGACTTTTCATTTACATTGCATTTTATCCTCTTCTTTTTCTTTTTTTTTACGTTGCGCAGCCTTTATTTTTCCCTTTATAATAGTCAGTGTGGCCAAGTCCCCCCTTGTGGGTATGAGCCAACTTCTCGTAGGTGACAAACAAACAAACAGATGCGACAAGTTGCGACGATATCGTAGGACAGTATTACTGCGCGCACTGTGCGAATACGTCACCTCTTCATGAAAAAAAGCCCTACTACGGTTGGAGACAATGTGTGTGTGTCTCCGCTTTGAGACACGATAATACACAAGGCCCAGGCAATGACCCTAAGACTCCTACAGATGGACTTGCATCCAAAATTGGCCTTATTTCATAAAATTTGATCTGTGCCAAACAGCGCGACAAAACGAGGCCACAGAAAGAAAGAGACGGGACCAAGCGATGAACTACCAACCATTCGTTTATTTGTGCCAGCGCGGATAAATACACTTCTTCACATGAAATGAGGAGGATTGAAAAGGCGCATGCGCCCTACGTTATACATCGCATCTACTTAACGGTGCAGATAGCTGATCTCTTTGTCATTCAGTGCTATTGAAGGGTTAATTGGTGTCTTCATGTGGGAGGTAGTGGCGAAGAAGTCTACCAGGGTGGCCAATCCTGCTCTGGTGAGGGATTGCATTACTGGCCTGTGGTCGCTAGCTAGGCGTCACCTCAGGCCTTTTTATGCAACTCCATCGTCACACCGACTTTTTTTCCCATGCCCATCCATTTAGAGCTTACCTTAGTTCCGCTAGGTAACTGAAGACTTCATTCAGAGGTACGAACGTAGTCAAAAAATACTTAATATTTACTTGTTATTCTTTTTTTCAGTTGTTGCGCCACATAAAACAGCGTTGTATACACAACGAATACGTGCGCTACTGGACGCATGTGGGGACATCTGGTGGCCTGTCTTCATCAGCACGTGAGACGGCTTAAAAACAAAAAGTAAATTGTATCGTGAGATGCATGAATGTGCTTCTCCGAAGGCTCACTATAGCGATCGACATCCCTTTTTAAACGCTCGTAGCTAATTGATTTCGCTTACATTCTAACGCAACTTGCGTAATGGCAACATAATATGTGATGTGGTTATGCGACAGCATGGATCGAAACGTGTTTAAGGGGAGATGCGATTCGGAAAAAAAAGTTGCGTTAATCTATAGCCTAAGGCAGTGAAATTTTCGCTGTATATAGAGGATTTTATGCTGAATTCAAATATGCAATTAGTTTTATAGTAAGTTGTACACAGTTTTCGTTTTGTGCCACGACAATGTGTAAAATATAGTTCTTTTTGTAGACTCTTATTTTGCCAGTAAATGTTTATCGTTCTGAGCCAATATTGGCTCATATTGCTCATTATCTGCAGAATGCAAATAACTATCAAGAAAACACGTATAAGACATTTTAATGGACAGACAGACAGACACAGAACTTTATTGCGGTCCTGAGAAACGTTACTCCATTAGAGCAACGCCGCGGGCCGCTCCCACGTGGGGACGGGGAGGCCTAGCCTCACCGCCGCATCATGGGCTCTCTGGACAGCCCGTAGTTGTGGAAGTAGCTCAGAACTTCGTAAGACAGAGTCCCAATCTTGTTCTGTGAGCCGACCTGGGCCCCGTAACGAGGGGCACCGCCAGAGCATATGGTCAAAGGTACTAACCTCACCGCAATCAGGGCAAGTAGAAACAAAAGCCTCTGATGAGATCATGCTGAGGAAGGATAGACTTGGCTAAGACCTGGTCTGTAGCATTCTGAACGTGATGGCCTGAGGTCTAGACAACTTACAAGAAAAATTGTGATGTGAGAAGCCTTGGAATGCTCAGACCATACTAATTGCTTATTTTAGGTTTGTAATAATTATATTAGGTGATATCAAATTTTAAAGTAGATACTTGCACTCTGCACATGTTAAGAAATATGTGGGCAAAATTTCATCCCGATCTGGCTGTCAGAAGTACCAAAAACACGACGTAAAAACTCATGAAGATTGCCCAGAATGGTATCTTGAGAAAAAGCATTTTAAAGGTATAAGCTCAGCTCGCTATGTGGAAAAGATTTGTCATTTAAGATGATTTATTCCATCATGAGAGCTTGGCAATCATGGTTACCTTGAGCATGTGACTTTAGTGAACCCCTCATGCATGCGAAATGCAATGGAAAGCAGCCAGGTGACAATTTCTAGGGGACCCTAGACAATCAGGACTTCTTAGATTTTTAGTAGCCACCTTATGCTCTTTAAAAGCGATTTTGACCTACTTCGAGTTTAATTACAACCTTCAGTTTTTTTGTCGTGAAAGTAGCGACACTAAAATTGTGAAAGCAGATAAAAACGAAAATATGTAATTTTTGAAAAAAAAAACGCGTTTTTCGACTCGCATCTCCCCTTAAAGCTGTTGGCTATGAGATCAATTAAAAGCTACAGCCACTTCTCTTCTTTTCTGTTGTTTTATTATCTTCACAAACACTGTTTTCGTTCCCAGTGCTTGGAACTTGTAAAATATAAGGATGACCAAAAATGACCACGCTTTATGAAGTGTGCTGTGAAAAATTGAAAAAAAAAGCTAATATTCCGTTTGTATCAGATACCTCTTCGAAACTTCTACATAACTTAAATCTTTTAGGTTCTAAGAAATATTATTGAGCCCGCGGAGTAGCCTTTCGAAAATATTTCACATGGGCCATTATGGGGCTATGGCCTCATATAATTGTTGGGTAATTGTTAGTAAAGCATAACACTGAATTGCATTTTCCGTCATCCCGAGGATACAACCCCATAAACTTGTAGCGGATCTGATTATTTGTATAATTACGTATGGGCTCTATGTACGCGAATAGCTGTGTAGACTTTATAATTCCTTAACAGCAAACCATTTAGGCACCATATTCTGCTCTGGCAAAGTTGAAACTGGAAGTCTTTACTAGAGATCCGATTCTAGGGAGTTGCCTATTCTGTTGCTTGCGTTCTTTTTGCGCTATTTTGGTATATCAGGATGAATTATATGTTAACAAGGACTTTTCAAGTGTTCTTGTAGTGCCTATAAATACCTTTTTTTCCAAATTGGGGCCGTATTGAACACTATTTCACCCCAAAATTTGCTTTCGAGGGAGTTTAAGACCACTATTCGTGTTACCGGGCCATTTGGACTTTTCGGAACTTTATGGTGTTCAACTTACTCCTTTAGTTCAACGAACTTCCGGAAAGCAACCGCTAGCAGCAGTGAAGCGGGACGCGCCGGCCGGCATACGGCCGGCGTCCTCACTTGGCGCGAGCGGTTCGCAAATCAGAAACCATGAGGAGTCGTCAGGGGAAAGGAGAGTTAAGAGCAAAAGAAAGAAACATTTATGGTACCATAATTAATAAAGAGGTTGAAAAAAAACAAGAGACAAAAAGGGGGAAGAGATACACAGGGCCAAGCGATGACTGGCAGCTGAAATATTTATTATGGTAGGTTTGTAATAGTGGTGCCGAGCCTGAAGGAAAAGTGGAGCTGAGGAAACTTCCTTATTTCTCTTTATTTTCTCTTTCTTTCTCTTTCTCTTTGTTTCTTGTATATGTTTTCTATATGCTTCTTTCCTATTTCTTTCTTTCTCAGTCTGTCTATTAATTCTCTTTTCCCTCTTTCCATATTTGTTTCTCTTTCTTTCGTTTCCTTCTCTTTCTCTATCTGAGTGTGTTTTTCTGTCTCTTTATCCTTTCATGTCTTTAATCTCTTTATTTCTCTGCATTTTTCCATTGCTTTTTCTATCCCTTTTCTCTCTCTCTCCCTATTTTCTATTCTTTTATTTCTCTCTCTCTTTCATGTGTTCGTTTTCGTTTGACAGTCGCACCTCCTAAACACTGTAGTGGTGCTTTCGCACTTCCTCAAACGCATATACCCACCTAACGAGTTTTGCGCGATGGAGCACACGTTGCCGATAGCTTAAACAACTTCACTCTCAAGAGAATAAAGAGAGCGCGTGCCGGTTCATGATGAAGATATGTTTTTTTTACGACGGAGCACAAGCTACCGACAGCTTTAAACAGCTTCGTTGTTGAAATGTGACATTCACGCGGCTTTTGTTTTGTTCGTAATTTACATTTGAAGGCGTTCGCCGACAGCAGAGAAATTGACCCTTCGCGATTTGATCGAGGCAACCCTCCATTCTGGTCTTTGAGCGATGTGGCTATCTCCTACTGTGTTGCCCTCCTCAGCCATGCCGAAAAAAAGAGACCCAGGAGTGCATTGATTCGACAAGAGATTATTAACTCATCTTGGGACAGAATAAAATCAGTGACCGTGTACTGCGGAACGCGCGGGAACAACGACAATTGCACCGCTATGCTCTTCTTAATGGCGCCTCTGCCTCATCACACATTTTTTGCTTTCCTGTCGTAGATAGAGATTGCGCACGTCTTTGTGATGAAATTATTTAGGAGTTGCGTAAATATTTATTTTCGTACGTTTACGACACTAGAACTCTAAAACGCCCTTTTGCCTGCCTATTGTTTGCTTCTATAACAAGCACTTTTAATGTCTAAAAATCTGGCCTCTAGTAATGACAATGAAAAGTTGGGGTAGTGCTACATTTGCTTCAAAAAAACTTCTCAATATTTTAGGTGAACTTGAGGCAGTTGATGATTTCATGCAGAATGCGCAATCACATCATTTTTGCCCAAAATTACTATAACTCCAGAGGCTGGCGAAGCAAGATAAAAGCAACAGAGATGATGTCCGGTACATATTTACATCATATATGAAATCAACTTTCTCGATTACGCCAGTGGGCCTCACTGGTAGGTACTCATATCAAGATTACTGCGGCTGCTGACTTACATACTAGAGATCACTTCAAGAACTTTATCAGTCTCAGAGATGCCAAAGAGCGGATTAGCGTTTTCAAAAACATTAGGCGAATCACTTATAGTTTAAACCTTTCGCGGCTTTTAAAGGTAATTTTACGGGACCCAAGCCTGAGGTTATGTAGGCATGTTGTCTGGAGAAAATGAAGCAGAGATCACCTCTGCTACTCGGCATCTCTATTTTGTTCGGGAATATAAATACTAGAAAGCGCTGAAGCGAGTATAAACGAGGAAAGAGATAAATGAAATAGAACGAGTAAAAATAACAAGATATCAGACGAGAGTGCACAGTCGGGAGTTCACTGTTATTGTAGCGAGAGCTACATTGGCCGTATTCTCGCCGTTTTGCTGTGGACGGTAGTCACACCGCGAGCTGAGCCGTTTCCTAGCCACCGTCGCAGCTGGCAGCGCCACTCACCGCGCCATCTGGCATGACGTCAGGCGATGAGCCGGTGAAACCGAGTTGCAACAACAGAGGAGGAGCCGGCGTTGAATCTCATATATAGAGGGGGGCGGCTCGGTGGGATTGGTCGGCAGATATGAAAAGTGAGTCATAGAGACTGAAAGAAGCCGGGCTTCATCGTCAGAATAAAACCGAAAGGAGGCAGCGAGCCGACGAGACGGAGGAAGAGTGAGCCGGACGCCTCGAGAAGCGTCGTAAGTACGAAGCGGCCAGGCGAGTGCATTCAAATGAGCATGGTTCGTCGTCGCATCTCGTGCCAGGGCCGCGGATCAACGACGAAGTGAAACCAGGAGGAGGCAATGAGCTGCGGGGACTGAAGAAGAACGTGCTCGGCGTATCGAACAGAGACGCCCATCGTATCCAACCGAGACAAAATAAATGCGTTACACTTTGAAATAAGGATGTCTAGTCTTTAATGTAACCATAATTAACGAGAGGTAACAATGAAACCTAAACATTAAGACGTGTGAAGCTAAACGATAAAGATGGAACCGTAGAGAGAACCAAGCTAACCAATAAAATTAACCGTACCTCCCGCTACGCATGCCTAGGCATAACTGAGTTAAGCCACAGGAAATTTTTTGGACATGTTTACTTACTGCATTTACCACAAGTGAGAAACAGTTGTATGAAAGAAGATAAACAGGGAAGACGCTTCCTATGCTGATGCACGCACGCCTTGCTACGCTGTCAACATTTTAGTTGACCCAGCACATTTTGGTCTTCTGGAAGAGATACGACAATGTGGGCGTTATGTAGCGTAGAACACCGGGAAAAAAAAAGAGAAGGGAAACAAAGTTTGCTGATTCGCTAAATTCACGACGGCGTCTTCTGCGTGCGCAATAACCGGCTAACCTCTGCTTAGCTATTCCATTAGCCCAGCGGAAGTAAAAGAAATAACAACACAAGCCGCATTCACGTGAGCTGAACGATGAGTTGGCCATATTAACCTTACCGCCCTTCCTAGCACATCTGCTGTCTTCACAATTTCAACGTCCAGTCACGTTTCTCGGGAACTTGAAACGGTGTCCAGACAAATTCATCACCTTGAGGCGATAGGTGGGGAAAGCACGGAGTGCTAACTTCAGTCTTCGGTTGCTCATTGGATACGTGCCTGGGAGACAGTTTGTGACTAAGGGGAGACAGCGAGGGAAAAGCGGCTCTGGCTGTGGAAAGCATACCTGTGAACAGTTTTACGTCGAAAGGACCAGGTAATACCATCCGGTTCGGCATAGCAGCGTGAAATAAACCCTGCTTCTTCATGCCGTAAAAAAAGGCTGGTAACAGCGGTATCTCGATTTTTACTCCTGGTGAAGACGTGACCTAGCTACACTCCATAACCAGCAATGAGGATGCCAGCGTGCAACGTGACAAACAGGATCAGGTGAGTTTCGCCGTAAAGTTACGGCGTTATACATTACGAAAATCTCGAGAAGCTACTTCTAAATTGTGTTTCCTGAAAGTTCCTGGTGGATCTTCCGATGGCTCAACGCCCATTATTGGCTTTTCAATACCTTTCCTTTTTATTTCGCCCTAAGCTTTTTCTTATGCATATATCAGTGTCGACATTGATATCCTGAATCAGCGGTGTGAGGAACTGTTTGCAAGAGAGCGAAAGAAAGGTGTCTGAATGATATCGCACACTCATGATCAACGTCATTTGTAAGCGATTGTTGCATTGTTGTTCATTGGTGTAAATTAATGTCCTAAAGCAACATATTTATTCAGTTTTTGATGCGAAGGATTTTGATGGGAAGGACCTACTCGTAGCCAAACTCAAACTTGAGACGTTTCAGCGCAAGCATGTATATCTTCGTTTCTCCTGTTTTTTTTTTGTTTTTTTGTTTTTTTTTTTGCAAATGCCACCGCATACAACGCTTATGCATTGACATCGACGCCTTCCTGCTTCTTTAAGTTGGCTTTGGGCGCTGTCCACAAGAACACCTGCCTTTATTGCAGATCAGGTGGATCTGCAGTGGGCAAACGCAACGCATTCGCTGATCGACGAAGCCCGCGGCTGATATGTATGTCCATTTCAGGTACAGCTACCTCAAATGCGGGTTTCGGACTCTGTGAAATACAAGCAGGTTTCGGTCTCTGTGAAATTTTGGGGGGAAAAAACGAACAAATGTGCAGCCGAGTATCCCCAAGTGCAAGAACTGACACAACTGTAAATGCTTTCATAATGAATACGCCAACTCTTACTGGCACTTCATTCTTGTTTGCTGCAGCGGCTAGGTTGATATCATTGCTAAAGTGCAGTGCGGTATCGCATTATCTGACGAATGAGGCCCACTCTAGTCCACACATATATACTGCTGGAAGTGTGAGTGTAAAGGGGGGACGAGCCAGGAGACACTATAAAAATTGGAGGCGACCCTAGCGCTGTACTAAGGTTTGTGGCAGTGGCACTCGAATCTCGGCGTTCGTGTGCCCTGGTGCATTCCTCGGGTTAACTTTTTGCTTCGTCACGCTGCCGAAGCGGATTTCAGAGGCCACGTCGAAACATGCGCGTTATTGAGATCTGCTCCGCCAACTGCCCGAAAGATCGCAGCTGCTTCAGAGCAAACCCTCCTCATTCAATGAACTCATTCGACTTTCATTGATTATGCTTACAGTTGCTTGGCGTTCATTTTAAGTAAATTTATGCTCCGGTATCACGTGTGTTGAATATAGACCTTAATTTGAACCAGAGCCGTAGATTTCGTTATCACCATTACTCCTTTGAATACTTTTGCCGCATGTTCCGGAAGCTGGAAATAATTGCTCGACCGTAAGTGCTTGTAAGAGAAACAAGAGTGGATTAGTTGCTTGTGCCACTAACGAGCGAGAATTACGCAGCTGCCGCTGTTGCATCACATATGTCCCTGTGGGAACCACCGCGCACTATGACAATTGCGCTGCATTGTTACTCAGCGGGTTGATCCGCAGTCACGCTGTCTTATGCATTCCCCTAAGACGACTTGAAAAAAAAGCCATCTTCTTCTCTTTGTCAGTCAATGTATTGAACCTTACCCCACCACCCCTCTCCGAAAGCTTTCTGCACCTAATGTGGTTTCGCACTATCTCCAGGATCGGGGATGTTTCAGGTTCTGCACCTGACGTGGTTTGATACTGCGTCAGGGCTTGGCCCGCCTTTGAGCAAGCGATGATCTCATGTGATGACGTCATCATGTGACGTCAAGTTAAGTGTCAGGCAGGCAGGCTACGAAGGACAGCGCAGTGTGCAATCCAATGTTCACATATTTTTCCATTATTATCGAAACTGATTGGATGTTCAAGTATACAGTATGCGCAGAATGAATTTTTTTTTAATTTGGTACCCATACAGACCGTGATTCACCGTGCATAGCAGAGAAACATTAGATATGCAAAAAGAGTCCAAGAAGGATTACGAAGAAACTGGGTCGCATTACTTTGTGGTCTGAGCACAAAGAACTCCGCATTTAGAGAGAACGACAATGAGAAGTCAAACGTTTTTATGTATTTTCAAATAGTCAGCCGCGAGTTCCCCTGAAATAAGCACGCCTCTGCGTACTGTGGTTTGCCAGACAGTGCACACCGCCCCTCTGGAACAAAGGGGAACCCGTTAGAGCGAAATGGATTCACACCACAAAAGCACTAACCTTTTGTTTTGGTTGGCACTTCGCGCTGCTCAGAAATGTGCCTCGAAACGGCTCTTGTCCGTTTAAAGCAAGGATAATGGCGGTCCTACATGCTGCTATGGAGCTCTGTTGAACTGTCATACGATGTAAAAAAAGGTGTGTGGTGAATAATGGCATATAAGCAGGGGAATGTTTAAATATGCAGGAGAACATTTCTCCAGAGAAAAACTAGTAATTGTCAACTTCGCCTAAGCGGATTGAACTTATTATCAATGTTAGTAATAATACAGTACGATTAAAATCAATCAACTCACATGGCCGGCCACCCTCCATGGTGGTCTAGTGATTATGCTTGAGTGTTGACTCGAAGGTCGCGGTATCGAATTTTCCATGGAGGCGAAAATCTTTTATGATTGTGTGCTGAGATTTAGGTGCGCGTTAAAGAACCACAGGTGGTCTAAATTTCCAGAGCCCTCCACTAGGGCGTCCCACATAATTAAGCGGTGGTTTTGGGATGCTAAATCCTAATAATAATTATCATTTTTCGGGGGGCGCGCTATTTAGCTGATGCAGGAAGCCACGGTAAATGCTAAAGAATGCAATGCGGTACTGTGGCATTCCTGTAAAGGCAGCTGATTCAATGTGTTTGCCTCCCGCGTCTCACGATGATTAGATCCCTGTACTTCAATCACTGGAAGCTTAGGATAAGTGACAGATGAGGGAGATAAACTTACAAGCAGTGCACGCTGATATTTCTCTGTGCCACATTTCCTTTTCGCACTCTACACTTCATGCTATAACTGTTGAGGACTGTAGCTCTAGTGTAGCTGTAGTAACTTGCAATGACTCTAGTAGCAACGGTGTTAGACCTTGCTAGTAGCTACCGTACTGCTTCGACGAGGGAGAGAAAAGAGGAAAGAGAGAAAACCGATGCCCACGACGAGACCAACCAAGTTGCAGAAGGATAGACTAGGTGTAACCCGCAATCCTGCGGCTTCAGAAAAAAATATGTTGAATTCCAAAGAACGAAAGAAAGCAGAGCTACTTGGTAGGGGTTCATCGTAAGAGAAGTTAATGCGTCCAAATACGGACACTAGGGAAGAGAAACAGAGAACCCAAAATGCATCGGTAAGCGGCATTTTTGTTGTCTTTCTCTCTTCTATTGTGTTCGTGTCTGAACGCCTTGCCTTATTTGTATGATGGGCCTTCAAGTACTGGGAATGATTTTGAGGAATGTAGAAACGCCAGGCCTGCGCGAAACACTCAGCACAGCCAGCCGAAAGCTAAAAGAGCGGCCCTTTCAAGAGCCCGTTGTAAACTCTCCGACGGCAACTAATACACGTGCATTTGCAAGGTACCCTCTACGCCATAAATCACCGTGATTTTTCTGAAGTAGAGTAGCACCCACAAAGTCATTATTTGTCATTCTGCGGGGAAGTGAGGTACCCGCTACACGTCTAAGGCGTTATGTGCCCTTTATTGACGCTGCGGCTGAAAACGATGAACCTATGTCAGCGTTTTTTGTAGAGGGTGGCAAGTCTAAAACCAGACACTCATTGCACGGTTCGCATTGCGTCGCGCCTGGTTGTAATTGTGCTCTTATTATTATGTTATTGCACACTATATACATAAGTTAACGCGATTCCTTGATCGATATGTCACCCGTACAGGGTCTTTTTGCAAAGGAGTTTCAAGCACCGGCGTGGCTCTGTGGTGGAATAGTCGACTGTCACTCAGAGGGTTCGGGTTCAAATTCCATTCGATGCTGGATATTTTTTCTTATTTAGTTTTTTTTTCTTATTTCGCACTATAGTGGTTACGGACACCGGTGGCGGTGGCATAAAGCTACCGCACCAAAATTGGCTGTTGTGGTAATTTCATAAGAGCTTTCGCCGTAAAAAGCACGTCAAAGTACTGTATTGCGTGAGTGTGAATTTTCCTGCGCGTTTGGTTTTCCCTTTTAAAGATGATAAAAAAAAAGCGACATGAAACGTGCATGCACGATGCTTGTTATCGGAGGTATTGGTCTTAAATAATGAAGGTTCATTTTATAAATATACACTTTCCTTCATTTTTATTACAGATGAAAGGCATAACACGCTGTGATGCTTGGGTATGCTTGCATAGCCTATGGCAGGCCCTGCTCTCGTGAAGAGCTAGGCATCAAGGGTCCAGTCTTCTAACGATCAACCACGTCGGCTTCAAAGCCGGCGAACATCTATCACACGCCTGTATCAGCGACGAAATTTTCTAACGTTCTTAGCGTAGTTTCTAGCTGGCGCTATGGCGTCGCGCTGCATGCGGGTAGCTAGCCCGCTTCGTCGTACTTCCTTTTCAACAATTTTTGTTTAGATATTTGGTGATGGTACCTTGAGCCATAATAGATGGCGTCAGAGTTTGCTCGTAATCTCGACCATCCAGCGGCCCACCTAATTTTTTCACCTATCTACTGTATAGTGCCTTTATATATGTGCACTAAATGCCAATATAATATTTCACGAGACCAAGTTATATTTCAAAGCGGAATGAAGAGACAAGAATTCTGTAGAAGTGAATAATCCTCTTGAAGTTTGTGCGCTATTAATTCTAAGAGACACCGTCTGGTGAGTGACGCATCTCATAGTCCACCTTGTATACCCTTGGAGTCATGAATTTTCAAGACGAAAAATTATATCTTGCGTTTGAATTTTTTTCCTTCCTCTCCTTCGAAGGGTGCCGTTAAAATGTAGCCAGGCTGAATTCTAAGCTTACAAACGAAACACTCGTGTTCGATTTGCAAGTGATGAGCAAGATTGAGAATATGTTTTCTTGGTGCAGATAGAGGGGTTCAAACTTTAAACGCAATATGCCCATACAAGAAGTCCTTCAAGACACGGATTTCTAAGACGCATAGCCGGGGAATGAACATTAGCCACTACTAGAGTGGCATTGAGTTTTTAAACTGATTCTGTGGCACTCTTGTCGTAGTTATAATATGTCCATACCATTCTTGCTGACCTATGTTATTTGCCTGAAACGAGATAACACTATATGTTTGCATTTCCAACAGTCTATCTTTAACACATGAAAAAAATATCTGTTAAGCCTAGTTGGTACATAGCGTTTAAGGTGAAAACTTTAGCGCAAACCAAGACGGACCACAAAGAATAGGAGAGACGAGTTCCTAACAAGTTGAACGGTTTATTTACAAAGTGGGTCTTCCTAACAATTACGCGCCACCCGCAGTAATGTTGTGATCATATGGTTTGTGGGGCCGCGACAAAGGCGAAGATGCAACTGCAGTTCGGCTCTGCGCTATGTGCTCTTGACGGGAAGAAGAGCAAAAGGGAATCGTGAGGAAATGCGAATGCAATTCGCGCGCGCTTCACTCCATTTATATATGGTGGTTGTGGTTCGAAGAAGGAAAAGGCGCCTAATTTCTGCAGCCTGGTCGGGAGCACGGCGCAGCGGCTTCTTTTTTTTTGCTTTTTTTCTGGTCTTTTTTTTCTTCTTTTTCTTTTTTTTATTTTTTAAAAAATTTTTTCTTAACTTTCTTTTTGTTCTTTTCTTCTTTTTTTTTCTTTTTTTATTTAAGAAAATTTTTTTCATATATAGCTCCGCCGAGTTCCCGCGATGCGAGCGCCCTCACGCACCAGAGCGCGCTCCTCCTCTCCACTCACTATAACACCTGCCGAGGCCACCGCGGACAACGCCAACGCCGGATGCCTGACATAGCCGACTAAGAAATGCATTCGCATTTAAAACTGGGGATGCGTAAAGCACGCAGCGATGGAGCGGTGTTTCCTACTGGAACATCCCAATCGCTGCTAATGTGCAATGAGAGACCGAATACTCCGACTGGACACAAAGACTCGCAGTCCGCTTTTAGTTAACGCGCACGCTGCGAATTTTTATTGTTCAACAACGCACAGGAGAAATCTCCCACCGGCACCACCTTGGAGGTCAAGATCCATTGCCATATATACGGGGTGGCCAGTGAACGGTTGTGCAGCGCGAGCAGTCGGTTTTTTCAACCAAGAAACTCGCTAGCAGACGCTACCTGTGTCGGCGTCGCGAGGCGAGAGGGAGAGGGGGGGAGCGTAGGAGAGGAGAGAGAGAGGGGGGGGCGCGCATTCGCAGTGGGAATGTGGACGCTGCGGGCAAAGATGCCTAGAGAAGAGAGGGGGGGGGAGCGTAGGAGAGGAGAGAGAGGTGGGACGCGCATGCGCAGTGGGAGTGTGGACGGCGCGGGCAGGGATGCCTAGAGGAGAGAGGGGGGAGCGTCGCAGGGGAGAGGAGGAGGGGAGGCGCATGCGCAGTGAGGGTGTGGTTGCCGCGGGGAGGGATGCCTAGAGGAGAGAGGAGGTTTTTTATTTTTATTTTTTTTGAAAGGGTTTGCGCATGCGCAGTAAGGGTGGTCACGCCGCGCACCACCACCACCGGATTAAGCTTCGCCATAAGATGCTTCACATCTAACACCTGCCGGCGCGCACACCTCCTCAACCTATCCTCCTCCTCCTCCTCCGCGGACAACGCCGCACAACGCCAACGCCGCACAACGCCAACGCCGGATGCCTGACATAGCCCGACTATGAAATGCATTCGCATTTAAAAAATTGGCAGATCCCGAGTACCATGGGAATCGATGTTACGCGAAGCATGCGGAGGCAAGGTGACTGTGTTGTAATTCTCTTATTGAGCGAAACGTCACGAAATGACGTTAAAGATATGTAAAAATGTTGTACGCACAGACCTGTGACATATGTTGAACAGTCGCATTTGTTTCATATAACCAGTTGTTTATAGTTGCGTAACGATCCCAGCAGAAACATGGGCATTACCTACACCAGAAGCGGTCATCTGATATATAGCACTTGTGCTTGCGAGGATGGTAGCCCTGGATAGTGCTTCGTGGACCAACTACAGTGGATGGCGCTTAAGTATACAAGTGACGTTAACCCGACATGACGCCTGCCTCGTAGAAGTACATATGTAATGTTTATAAAATTAGATAGCCAGTTATGGGACCACAATTGACGTTTCACCAACATTACGCCTACATATGGTCTTTTTCTAAAGCCGGTCCGAGACCTGGCGTGGCTCTGCGGTAAAGTACTTGATTGCCACGCAGATTGCTTGGGTTCGATTCCTGCTGGGACCCTGATATTTCTTATTTGAATACGTCGGGTCAACGCTGCCGATGCCAGTTTTTCTTAACGCTCTCAGTTTTAAATTGCTAATGTCTGTCCTCACCGTTCCTGGGTAGACAGAAAATGTCAAACACCTGTGGTGCATACCCGCATACCGCGGCCCGTGGTATACGGGTATGAGCACGAATGGGCAGGCATGGCGCATGTACTGGGGAATGCGCAAGGCACGAGAGGCCACGATTAAGGACGACGCCAGCTGAAGGACCATCTGAAGTGGCATGCCTTGCTGAGCGATGGCAAGCCGCCCTGCTCAGCGAGGTCCTCCAAGACCAGGAGTGGGCCGTCCAGCGGGCCAGGGCTGTCGCCGAGGAACTCGGTAGATGTTCCTCGAACGGTAGATCCCTGGTAGCCTAGCCCCGCGCACAACTGCTGGGCAAAATAAAGTTTATTCAACTCAACTCAACACGTGTCTAGAGGAAAGGGTTTGACGAAGTACGCGACATGAATTTCGTGTTATTCATGTCGTGACCGGATAGTTGTATTCCCCAAATTCTCTTACCCTCCTGTACAAATTTTTGTATACCCCAAGCTAAGGAGGCGATCACGAGAGCACCCAGACGTAGGCGGCTAGATAGATAGATAGATAGATAGATAGATAGATAGATAGATAGATAGATAGATAGATAGATAGATAGATAGATAGATAGATAGATAGATAGATAGATAGATAGATAGATAGATAGATAGATAGATAGATAGATAGATAGATAGATAGATACGTTCGTAGATACGTGGATAGATAGATACGTAGATAGAAACGCAAAAGTGCTTACAGTACGCAAAGAAATGCTCCGCATTAAAAAAAACATTGTACTATAGATTGCCTACTGTAGTGTATGTGCCTGTGCTCCAACAATGTGAACGATCGGCCAATTAGGAGAACACCAAAGACACGCTTGGAAGAAATTGTTGCTGGCCTCATTGATACATAACTTGGAGGATAGATTCATACGCCTAAGCACCACCAAAAAAAAGACGAAACAACGCTCTTTAATTGTGTTTCGTCTTTCTTCTGGTGATGCTTAGGCGCCTAAATTTGTTCGTGAAAATACAAGCTTACTGTGGTGGAGCTTTGATTTTGAAATTATTTCTTCTTTTTAATGTTTTAGCGCACAGGAATAGTTTCTTGCTGCTGTTGTGTCAATGTCGCGAGACAGATTCAAGAAATGAGGTCTTACATTGCCCGGGTCTCTTTAATTGTGTGTTTATTGTTTGCTCTGCTGGGCACTTACCATTTTCCGCTCTTCGGGACTGACTGTGGCAAACGCGAGATCAATAAGTTTGAAAGCTGGGCGAGTTGGTGATATAGCATCATACCGTATTGGTGAAGTTGCCCACTTTGAAGAGGAAAAAAAAGGAGAAAACTAACCAACTGTCGCAACCAAGTGAGCAGAGGTAACTGAATTCGGCGGGAAAAAAAGTAACAGCCGAAAGGCATAAAGACAAGCCGAGCTAGCGTGTATGCTCACAACACAAAGCCGACACGCCAGCGCCTGCCGGTCGACCGAACACGGTTTCGATTTTTCGCTGCGTGAAAAGGCAACATCGCCCTCCGTGGCACGTGGGCTGAATCAACCGCGGGTAAATGCAGTCATTCTTTTTTACCGATCTGTGCTGCCCAAGTTTATTTGAACGTCTACTCACGTTTCTTGGAATCCCGCGGATAAGAGGCAGGCACAGCTGATGCATCCATTTCCTCCGCAAACCGATTGTGCATTTACATTCGCTTAACGGAACGTGCCTCTGCGAAAAAACCTTAGCAACTTACATAAATGTGGTACGCTTCTTAAATTTTCTCGTAAAAAGCGAGGTGTTAGATTTGGACGGATTCAGGCTATTGTATAGTATTGTGACTTGTATAGTCATGGAATTAGGGAAGGGGAATAGAAATATGAGAAAGAGAGAGGGGGGAAGAGAAGAAAGAGAGAGAGAGAGGCAGTCAATTCACTGCACCGCAAGTCAGAGGCGTTCACACAAGCCCGTCGTCCTCAAAAAGCACAAGAGGGCTTTCACTGCCTTGTGGGCTGTCGAGAGATGTGGACGGTAGGGTAGCCAATTCTGGTTAACCTCCCTGCCTTCTCCATTTACGTTTGTTTCCTTCCTTCCTGTATAGTCATGGGGTATGATGAAAATGATGATGCTACTCCGATGTTTGGCAGCTACCCTTTCAGGAGGATCGGGGAAGAGTCAGGCGGATCATTTGTTCTCAATTTTTTCTTGTATTTTTTTAAATTCTACTAGAGAATACAGTGCAACTTAGTAATAGTTATTCTTAATGAATCCGAGTTTTGGAATACTAAATGAACCACTTTTCGTAACCTTTAAAAAGAACACAAAGTCCATTGAGAGGAGGCCACGAGCTAAAAACAGTTAACGATTGATGTAGCTGTTAAATCGACAGCACTCGCGTATTAATATCGCCACAACACTACCTATATTCCCGTCCAAGTGTTCCAGCACAGAAGCCCCAAATGACAATAGCACAGTCGAAGTAACCGGCAGACGACCTTCCCATATCATGAATATATTAGTTAATTTTATGACGATGAAAAAACGTCAGCAGTTCAGCTAAACGTTTTCAGTAGTTTCTACGTCACTGATAAAGGAACATTCATCTTTGAGTAGAAAACGGGACTATTGCAGAAGACAAGTAAGCTTCGAGTATTCAACGGTCTGCCCTTGCTAGGGAAGTTCTGTACCAGTAGTCATGGTGTGAACACCTTTCTTCGTCCTCGTCTTCATTATGCAGTGTTTTTCCAGTAGAAATTTCCGGATACTAGCCTAAGCTTCACTACTTTTGAATCAACGGCAAATACGAAAGTTACTTCTAATGCAGGAAGCACGCTATTTGATCGAAGGTGGAGGCAAAAGTTTCCATTGTTTACACTTGCACGATGGGTTCCTTCCACAAGGACTGCCCATATCGTGCGTTTGTGTACTGCCAATGTAATTGTTTTCCATGTGAAATAAATGTTGCATGCGAGACATGCATGAACGTTTTTCTCATTGTTATGTTTTTTTTTGTCCTTTCAGATGCGTTCGTGTTATTTAAGCATTGAAATGCCATAGGAACATATCTCTCATCATTGCTTACAAAAGATCAAAGGGATAAGTCCAAAGCAGCATGAAGGACCAAGCATCTTTTTCTGGGTCTCTCTCTTATTTCTTCTTATAAGTCTCGGTTCGGAAATGAAGTAAGTTCCAAATTACCTGCGATGAAAGAGCAACTCTGGCTTCGCTACTGCTGAAACCTTGCACGGTCCACGTGCGCACCTTATTGCCAGCTTTCCATCTCCTTTCTTTTTGTATATAGGTTGCGCCTTTTGCACAGTATATATAAAAGGTCGTGCGAAATTCTTACGCTTCACTGAGTCTCTTTCAGCATGTTAGTGAAAGGAAACATAAACGGAAAATCAAAACCAATAATGAGAAAGCTCTCGAAACGGTGCAAGGAATCCTTACAAACTTCTGAAGGAAGTACTTCCCGGTAGCTTTGAGGAGTGCCTCCCCGCTACATTCCTATAGCGGAAACGTCCGAGGCGAAAAAGAGTTAGTTTCTGCTGTCTAAGGTTGGTTTGAAAGTGCTTTCTCGGCTGGAAACATACTCACAGGTTTCTCCGGGGAAGCCTCTTGTATTTAGTTATTTTTGTTTCTGCCCGCGCGTGCATAATTTTTATATTTCCTAGGTTCTGAAGAAAATGCTCACGATTTCCTTAAGGCAATGCTTCGTCCTAAGCTTTGCTTTTAGTAACACAGTCGAAGTCGACCGTTACACCAAGCATATCTAAGCATACCAGGCTTCGAAGAAATCTGTACCCTATCACTCGCAACATTATAGGGCCAAATACATTCGAATACCTTGTGTCACTACGAAAGATAATGTACTGTGACCCATGGGAGTGCATGGGTTTGTATGTAGGTGGATGATACATTCATCTCACTGCAGACATAAAAGCAGGAAAATAGAGTTGTCAAAACAAGTCATCATACCCTACTGTGGATAAATGGATGGAAAAACTTTATTAAGGTCCTTCAAACCGTCCTCTATAGCGCGTAGCGGGCCGCTCCCACGTCTCAATAGGAAGACCAAGTCTTTCTGCTGCGTCGCATCAGAAAAGCTGAACGGTATAGTTCACGCAAGAAGTAGTCGTGGCACACAGTCGGCGCAACAAGTGACACTATTATAGCGACCTTCGTAAACACGGCTTGACCACAAAAACCTATTTGTAAATGGCGAAATTTAGTAAACAGCTTTAAATTGCTGCTCCCGCTAAGATGGAAGTTAGCCAAGTTTCAAACTGGCGTGCTACTGCTTTCTATTTGCAGATACCACGTGCTAACAAAAGCTCTAAAAGAACTGCACTTCGGTACAACACACAGTGTCAGTATGAAGGACGATGGCTGCGCCGCTGCGTAAAGGCAACCAATTTATCACAGCAACATTCCGCGTCCATTACGCATCATTCTGAAGCTTATAAACAATACAACATTCACTGTATATTCTTGTTAGCTTTGTCGGGGACGCTCGTAAATCGCTCATCACGGTTACCTTTCTATCAACTCTAATGGCGCTTTTTGGCCAAACACGGCTCTTACGGCAATAAAACCCTGATATCATCATTAGAGGCCGGATTTTTAGGCACTAAAATTCGAGTTTTAGGCGCCAAAAATAGGCAGGCAAAACAGAGTTTTAGGCCCCCCAAAACCGTAAATATAGGCACGATAAATTTTTTACAAAAACTCCAATTTTCAAAGAAAGACGTGCGCGACCTGTGTTTACGACAGGGAAGAAAACAAATGCTATTGTTTATGATGGCGCAAAGGCGTTAATGGTGTAACATAACCATGCAATTGTTCTTCCCGCACGGTTTGCAGAACACGTACTCTCCTTTTATTGTCCAGCATGGTGAGTTAAGTGTCCACCGTCGAATAAACACGCTCCTGGGTCTGTTTCTTTTCGGCATGGCTGAGAAAGGCAGCACAGGATCCAATAGCCAGACCGCTAAAAGTACAGATATTAAGGGTCTGTAGCCTCGTATAGGTCGGGTCTAATCGCGCAGGGTCAATTTATCCTCTGTGAGTGAACACCATAAAGGGCCCCAGGTTTGAAAGTTTCGAGCTAGAAGTGTAATGCATGCGCTGCGCGCTAACGATCACGTCTGCCAACATTTGCAACGCTACGCGCCCCGGAAATAGGTGAAATGTCGGACCGAACGCCGCTTGCCCTTGATCTCACTGGCGCGCGCACCAATATGGAGGAGGTGACGTACAACATGGAATGGTCCTGCGTACGTCACAGTATTACGTGGCACTGCGAGAATTATTCGAGGCGACATGTGTAATTTGTGCAATCTGTTGCTTGAACAGAAGAATGAAAGTTGATAAAAATATTAAAACATACAAACAGAATGTGTGGGCGATTTATTTATTTTTTTCTTCGAATCGAGCGCGATGCGAGACTTAGCTGCCTCCACTTCGTTTGCGTTCGTGTTCTCGCCTTTCCCGCGTCGTGCCGTCGCCACCCCTGACAACGCTTAGTATGTTTTTGGTGCATCGTCCCTTACAGCAGTTCAAGCGGTGCGACGCGCTGTGTCGTGGTGAGGATACATGATCCATGCCAGCATCTCCAAACGCTTAGGGGGGATCCATTCCACAGAAACAGGCAGTACACGAGAGAGAACGCCGAAACGATACAACACCGCTTGTGTGCACAACCTGGCTTGGGCATGTAATGTGCACACAGTGTAGCCTTGCGTGCGCATGACGTGTTGATGCGTCTATTTCGTGCGATCTTCCGGCTCCAAGTTGCTCTGATACCGAAGAGGGCAGCGAAGGAAATTGGCTTGCGAGTCGCAAAGATTTCAAGCTCACCTACCGCCATCATGCTTTTCGCGGCTCGTAATAAACCAATCAAAAAGTTCATGTGGTACAAAGCTCTTCATTGTACACGCAAACACTTCCAGTGTCTAACTAAAATTTGTCATGTGACCTGGTGAAGCGCCCTTAAAGAAGTAAATTACAAACGAAACAAAAGCCATGTGCACATCTGATTTTTTTTTACCTACATTCTACTTTCCCCTGACGGTACTCCATGGTTTCGCATTCGTTCTCCGTCTTCCTGCTGCTGCACACAGGCACTTCCTGTTCCCTGCCACCCACGACACCCAGGTCTTCAAGGAGGTGCTTCAATTCCTTGAGAACACTGGACTGGAAAACCGGCTGTAAAAGCCGCCCGCCATGTCCTCTGCCATGGAAACCACCCTCCTCTTCTTCCCCTCTCCTCTTTTCACCTTTATTTTCCTCTCCCCATTCCACTGTATACGCTGGAGCATGCTCCCATTTAGGCTTGCAGAAATGGCGTATTTTTCTCTCCCCTTGCTCCAACCGTTCGCGCCATGTCAGTGCGGTGGGGTAAGGTGGCCGGCGCGTCCCATTTCACTGCTGCTAGCCGTTGCTTTCCAGAAGTTTGTTGAACTAGGGAACTAGGTTGTTGTACCCCATAGAGTTCCGAAACGTTAATTTTGCGCGGTAACATGAATTACGGTCTCAAACTGTACTCGAAATTTCAGGCATACCCTACTTCATGCTCATATAACAAAGTGGCACGATAGGAACGCCAGGAAAAAAATAGGCATTTGCCTAAAATCCGGTCTCTAATCATCATACAGCCGAATTTCCAATAACGATACCGGTTTTCACAATATGTCGGTTATAAAAATGAGAAGCTGCTGCACCTTCAACTTTTGTGTGTTTTCTATAGTGAAATAACCCACTTAGAGCAATGCCCGCTTGCCGCATTATCGGTTATAACAATGAATGCTGGCTGTTGTGTGTCCGTACCGAATGGTAATCCTTCAAAAGTAATCCTTGAAAAGAAAGAAGAAAACGAGAAATTCAATCTGCTGAACTCCCGCCCGCCATCCCAGCAATCCCCCAGCACCCCTTCGGGTGCGTGGTATGCTATGCTATGTTGTGGCACTGAGGCAAAGTACTTTTGAAATCTCCCCTACGGCGCGGGACCGGCGTGCGGTGGGGAATGTTAATACACTTTGATACATGCAATTTAAGTAAAAAGCTGAGTCTTGGAATAGTTTCGACATCAGAAACTTTTGAACGTTAGTCCACATTGGCTCTATGTGGCTTGTGGCGGTCCCGTGAAAGCGTCCAAATTTTCAAGCACGTCCGAAAAATCGACAGCTTTGTCATCCTTATCACTTATGTCTATTGGCATATCCCATCTGTAGTTATAGTTTTCTCACAACAGCCCGCCATCTTCCTATTTTGCTTTTTTTTTCATGCAACCAATTTATAGCCATTATCGGTTATGACAATGAAATTTTCGTGGCACTTGAGTATTATTATAAGTGGGTTCGACAGTATCACCAGTTTTGTTGGGGTATTTCACGGCAAGGCTTCATGCGAAGAGCGTGTAGGAGGTGTGTGGTGTCTCTTTCTTTTGACCAGTAGACTACAGAAAATTTCACTGCGGAAGTGACACCTCTTATAGGATGATGCAAATTGTTCGGAGCGAGGAGTCCGCAGAGGAACCTTTGAAACTGTCTACGGTGTCCCACTGGAGTATGTCTAGGCTCAGTCACTGGCCTTCACTGCGTAGCAGGTTGTACCAACTGGAGTCGAAGAAGCGATGGTGCCGTATTCGGTACCTTGCCACCTAGCTTGCTTTCCCGGCGTTTTGCGTGAAATAAAATTACGTCGATTGTCGTTCTGTTCAACTAACGGCAATATAACATACGCTAAGGTAAATGCTAGGCCTAACATAACTTGGAATGGTCTTGGTCGTGCCGTTACTTCGACGATATATTCATCTTAACGTCGTTGACCAGGAAAATGTGGCTCGGATACCAGTACTGCTAGCCCAGTGACAACGGTTCCCGTATTCTGCAGATATTGCAATGAAATGTGTCATTGTAAATCATTGCTGTTACCACGATTGATTTCGTCGGTGCTTAAACCTTTCATGGACGCTTGCACGATGTCATTGTATTCATGCTTGAACAATTTCGTGATTCATTCATCGTTCAGAAAAACGCCAGAATGAAATTTCTGAAATATTAAGCATGGTGTTCAAGCATTGTTTTTGTTCGGCCTCTGTTTCTGTGCGGGTCTCGGTTTTTTGTCCTTAGATTTTTGCGCCGACATGAAGTTCTTTTTTCGGTGTACTAACAAGACATCAGGAGAAGACTCCGCGGGCTGGGCGTGTTACACGTAGGAAGTTCCTATATCGAAGCCTTGGCGAATTAGCTACCACTACAGGTGGTTGGCAGCCATCGCCACGAGCCTTATGCTCGTCGAAGTGTGTCAAGCCATATGAGTGATAATACAGGACATAATGAAAAGCCTGGGGGCCTTACAGCGGCGACAAAAGTTAATAAAACCAGCCACGTTGACTCGTTCACAACCGTGAAACGGCTTCGACGAGTTCAACAGAAATGGATGACAATGAATCGGAAGAGGAAAAGAGCGAAAAAACCAAGACAGCGAAGGAAAGGAACCAGACAGGACAAGCACTGCGGTGAACAATGAAGCGGAGAATAAGAAGCCTCGTTCAGAAGAGAACAAGTTTGATGATAAAACGCCAACTTCTGACCTAAGTCATGAAGAGGACGTGGGCGAAGATGAACCGTTTACTTTGGGGACGTTTACGAAAAAGCGAGCACAGCGCATTCCAGTTATCTTTCGTCCAACAGGCGAAGGTACCAGTTTCAGGCAAGTTAACCCCAATCGAGTGTCAGCCGAAATAGTTTGCGCTGCCAAAGAAAAAGTGCACTCATTCAGGACGGCCATACATGGAAGTGTACTTGGCAGCGTTGCTTCCCTAGCATCAGCAAAATGCCTTTTGATGGTATCGAATTTAGATGGCCTAGAAATCAGGCCTTTCAACCCAGAGTCATACAAGCAAAACTTTGGGAAAGTCAGGGATGTGCATCTGTACTATTCGGACGAACAACTTTTCGAAAACTTGAAAGATTCTGGGGTTATATCGGCGCGCCGACAACGCAAGTATTACCGATTTTGAATCAAGAAGCAGCAATAGAACACCACGGAAGGCGAGAGGACGCAAGCACGGCGTTATTTCTTCATTCAAAATCAATATGTACCAACCAGCCTAAATCAAGACGCAAATGAAATATTACCGTCAGAAAGATGGAGCAGTGACGTCGTGCCCCTTCACACAGTCATGCTGACTTTCCGAGACGACTTCCCAATTCCAGGAAGCATTTACTTAAGGCTCACGAGTCATACAGTGGAGGAATATCTTGGTCCGGCACTTCAGTGCTATAATGGGCAGCGATTTGAACACATGGCAAAAAGTTGCCGCAGCACACGTCGGTGCAAGATCTGCTCAGAAGATCATCACCAGAATAAGTGCACGTTCGTTTTTCAGCGTATGTGCGTGAACTGTACGGGCAGTCACGCTGCCTCCTACTCGAGCAGCCCGCAGAACAAGGCTGCTGCACAAACGCGATGACATAAACGTATCCGCGAAAGACAACTATGCCGCAACGAAACCTCTCCAAATCTTGAGACTGTTTATCCAGTACGAGATCACCCACCTACGCGGACACCGCAACCACCACATCAAAAACACACATCAAAAGAGTATTACAAAGAGTAGAATAGAAAAACTAAACAAGGGTAGAAATGTCAAGTACCCCTACCTATGCTTGAAAGCTGCGAACACCCACGCGACAGTAGGCAGAAAGTAATACACCCGAGATCTCTTAGGTTTGTACAAGCGATACAAACAAGACTATGCGTCATTCTCAGCGACTCTAAGGGCGAAATACCAGCCAATACCGATCACATTAGTGCATCAGTGATATAACTAATTCTGCCATTGCTTTTCGGCTTAGTGATTTTCTGGTGTGCCAGAAGTAAATAGCCTAGTATATCATTTTGAAATGGTGCAAAAGACAAAACACGCAGAAAGAGACATGACAACAAGAGCGCTGGCTGACAAGGAGCGCTTTATTCAAACTAAACAAAAGAAAAAAATTACACCATCTCCCGCTAAAGGGAACCATGTGTAGATGTGAAGCAGCCGGCGCTAACGCTTACACTGGCGGCGGCGTTGACGCTGGCGCTCATTGCAGCGTTGCGCAGGAGAGAAAACTGGGGAGGCGCAAAGCACGCAGTGATGGCGCGGTGTTTCCTACTGGAACATGCCAATCGCTGCTAATGGGCAATGAGAGACAGAAGACTCCGACTGGACACAGAGACCCGCAGTCCGCTTTTAGTTAACGCGGACGCTGCGAATTTTTATTGTTCAACAACGCACAGGAGAAATCTCCCACCGGCACCACCTTGGAGGTCAAGATCCATTGCCATATATACGGGGTGGCCAGTGAACGGTTGTGCAGCGCGAGCAGTCGGTTTTTTCAACCAAGAAACTCGCTAGCAGACGCTGCCTGCGTCGGCGTCGCGAGGCGAGAGAGGGGGGGGAGCGTAGGAGAGGAGAGAGAGGGGGGGACGCGCATGCGCAGTGGGAGTGTGGACGCCGCGGGCAGGTATGCCTATAGGAGAGAGGGGGGAGCGTAGGAGAGGAGAGAGAGGGGGGGGACGCGCATGCGCAGTGGGAGTGTGGACGCCGCGGGCAGGGATGCCTAGAGGAGAGAGGGGGGGAGCGCAAGAGGGGAGAGAGGAGGGGAGGCGCATGTGCAGTGAGGGTGTGGTTGCCGCGGGGAGGGATGCCTAGAGGAGAGAGAGGGGGAGAGGAGGTTTTTTATTTTTATTTTTTTTAAAGGGTTTGCGCATGCGCAGTAAGGGTGGTCACGCCGGCACACCACCACCACCACCGGATTAAGCTTCGCCATAAGATGCTTCACATCTAAAAGGGAAGAACGCAGAGCAAAACATGCGCACGCAACCTATGCACATGAGAAAAAGACTACACTTGTATGATCATTACGTCTTACCCAAGTAATACAACTCGCAATCGAGTAACGCAAATTGACGTTGTGCTAACACACATGTTGCCATTTTTGCAGACAGCGAAGGTCTTCAGCTATCTCTCTTATGCGACAATCCGTGTGTCCAAAAAGTGTTGTCGTGCGGCTGAATTCCGGAGTGCTACCACCGGCGGCACAGTGGGCAGACAAATGGCAAACGGCGCACTCTTTAGAGAGCTATGGTGCTCATGCAGGCGAATGTTGAGGCAGCGCCATTTGCCCCACATAAACCTTACCGCCTGACAACGCAATGAAATAAATCGTTTTGGTTTTGCAAGGGACCAACGGCATGCGGTGCTTTTGGACTCACGGACTCTTGACTAAGAGAGATAGCTGAAGCCTTCGCTATCCGCAAAAATGGTAACACGTGTGTTAGCACACTGTTTATTGCGTTACTCGATTGCGAGTTCACTTACTTGGATCAGACGTAATGATGTTACAAGTGTCGTCTTTTTGTCACGTGCATAGGTTGCGGGCGCATGTTTTGTTCTTCCTTATTCCCTTTATTGTTCTGTTTGGTTTGAATAAAGCACTTGGTTGTCAGTCAGCGCTCGTGTTTTCAAGTCTTTTTCTGTGTGTTCCGTCTTTAGCGCAGTTTCAAAATTAACCCAAACCAACTTACCCAACTCTGCTTTTGCTGCAGCCTATTATACAAATAACCGCTACAAAAATGCTTCCATATTCCAGTGGAATGCCAACAGTGTTCGAGGAAAGCGTGTTGACTTTCGTAAATTGCTTGTGCAGTATAACTTTCTAATACTTTGCATTCACGAGGCTGGGAAGGAATGATTATTTCCGGTTCTCGACCTATGCGATATGCAAGTTATCTCATCGCAGTGGAATTAGTGGTGTGCACCTGTGCGTCAGAAAGAATGTACTGTCTTATCAAGTTCATTCAAGCGATTTTACCTTTCCGGAATTCATCGAAGGAAGGCATCGTTTGATAATCTATGCGTAACAGTTGTAGTGAAGAAGAGTGGCCTCAGCGGCATTGCGCTGCGCTGAGAAAGAGTGTTTAGCCATTATTTGGGCCCTCGGAAAATTTCGCCCTTACCTGTATGGTAAGGGCGAAATGCATTTGACGTCGTCATGCATTTGACGTCGTCACTGACCACCACGCCCTTTGTTGGCTATCCACTCTTAAGGACCTTTCTGGACGACTTGCTCGCTGGGCGCTCAAACTTCAGGAGTACGACATCCACGTTATTTACAGATCCGGTCGCAAGCACACGGACGCTGACGCCCTTTCTCGCTCACCGGTATCGGATGACGGTGCTTGCCTCTGTTCCCTCGAGCCTGCACTTGCATCACCCGCCCTACGCAACATGACGGTGGAGCAACGGAAGGATCCCTGGATCAGTGCCCTCATCGGCATCCTTTCTGATCCCCTCACTTCTTCACCGTCTCGTGCTCTTCGCCGCCAAGCTACCAACTTTTGCGTTCGGGATGACCTTCTTTATCGACGGAACTACCTTTCCGACGGTCGCAAGTGGCTCCTTGTGATACCCCGCCATCTCCGTGCTGTTATATGCGACGCTTTCCACGCTGACCCACAGTGCGCGCATGCAGGCCTCTTCAAAACATACGCTAGGCTTCGACTCCGCTTTTATTGGCGTAGCATGTATAACTACGTGCGGAAGTTCATTCGCTCGTGTGCTAAGTGCCAACAACGAAAGTTACCTTCCCGGACAAGTCTACCCGTCACAACCTCTTCCCTGTCCTAGTCGACCCTTTGATTGCGTTGGCATTGACATCTACGGACCGCTACCATCAACTCTAGCTGGTAACCGCTGGATTATCGTTGCAATAGACCACCTGACACGCTATGCCGAAACAGCCGCACTGCCGACTGCCACAGCCCGTGACGTTGGAACCTTTCTGTTGCGACATTTCGTTCTGCGTCATGGTGCCCCTCGCGAGCTCCTAAGCGACAGAGGTCGTGCCTTCCTTTCTGACGCTTTGAAGGCATTACTTGACGAATGCCGAATCGTGCACCGCACAAGTACAGCGTACCATCCGCAAACGAACGGCATGACCCAGTTGAAAATGACAACAGAACTTGCCTTGAGCACAACAGAAACTTCAATTGTACAAAAGGATTTTTCTGATGTTACTACACATTCTTGTTGAGACTACACACTTTTCAATTGTGCATCCGATGTTTTATTGTGACAACAGAAGTGTGTGCAACACACTTCTTTTGTGCAACAACAGAAAGTTGAAGCGCTAAGACAAATCTTTATAGTATTGTAAAAAAAATGTGTCTTAGCAACAAGCACCCGGCTGCTACTACAGAAATGTCTATATACTGTACGATAATTTTTTTTGTACGAAAGAAATGTGTTGTGCATCAAAGGTGACTTGTCTTAGCGTATAGTCAATTGTGACAACAGAAGTCTTCCGTAAGTAATGCAACAAAAATCTGTCGTACAACAGAAGTTTGTTGTCTAAGCGTGCATCCAATTGTGGCAACAGAAGTGTCTATAGAGTAATGCAACAAAATTGTGTAGTATTACAGAAAGCTTCGATACAAAAGAACAACTGTTATGATGACATCACTCAAAAATTACACCATCTCCCGCTAAAGAGAACCATGTGTAAATGTGAAGCAGCGGGCGCTAACGCTTACACTGGCGGCGGCGTTGACGCTGGCGCTCATCGCAGCGTTGCGCAGGAGAGAAAACTGGGGAGGTGCAAAGCACGCAGTGATGAAGCGGTGTTTCCTACTGGAACATGCCAATCGCTGCTAATGGGCAATGAGAGACAGAAGACTCTGACTGGACACAGTGACCCGCAGTCCGCTTTTAGTTAACGAGCACGCTGCGAATTTTTATTGTTGAACAACGCACAGGAGAAATCTCCCACCGGCACCACTTTGCAGGTCAAGATCCAGTGCCATATATACGGGGTGGCCAGTGAACGGTTGTGCAGCGCGAGCAGTCGGTTTTTTCAACAAAGAAACTCGCTAGCAGACACTGTCGGCGTCGCGAGGCGAGAGAGGGGGGGAGCGTAGGAGAGAAGAGAGAGAGAGGACGTGCATGCGCAGTGGGAGTGTGGACTCACGGGCAGGGATGCCTAGAGGAGAGAGAAGGGAGCGTAGGAGGGGAGAGAGGAGGGGAGGCGCATGCGCAGTGAGGGTGTGGTTGCCGCGGGGAGGAATGCCTAGAGGAGAGAGGAGGTTTTTTATTTTTATTTTTTTTTTTTGGAAGGGCTTGGGCATGCGCAGTAAGGGAGGCCAATAGACTCGGACAATAGAAAACGGACAATAGACTACAAAACAGACAACAGAATATACGGCAGACAACAGACCATACGTTAGACAATAGAGCATACAGCAGAGAACAGATAATACTACAAACAATAGACCATACGATAGACAATAGACCCTACGACCAACAATAGACTATAGGATAGACAAAAGACAACAGTGCGACAGACAACAGCGTCCCAAAATACGAAAGACTACAGAATTTCTGTCGTAGTATTCTGTTGTGATTTTCAACTGGGGCCAGAGGGCTTCAACCGTACTCTTGGCGATATGCCTATCAATGTACGTCGCCTCTGATCATTCAAATTGGGACCAAGTTCTCCCTTTCGTCACCTACGCGTATAATACTGCGGTACAAACTACTACTGGGTTTTCGCCGTACTTTCTTCTATATGGACGAGAACCTTCAAATACAGTGGACACCATTCTTCCATATAAACCTGATGAGTCCGAAAGTACCCCCCTGTCCGAAGCTACCCGACATGCTGAAGAATGCCGCCAGCTTGCCCGCTCCTTTTCAACCGAGGACCAGTGGCAGCAGCAATCCCGTCAACCTGGTGACTGTTCGGCTCCAACTTTTCCCCGTGGCTCTTTGGTATGGCTGCGGGTACCCGCTACCGCCCCTGGCCGCTCCGCAAAACTTGTTGCTAAATACCTCGGACCATACCGCGTTGTAGAGCAAACGTCCTCCGTCAACTACATCGTGGAGCCCATCACGCCATCGACAGATCTACGCTATCGCGGCCGCGAACTTGTGCACGTCTCTCGCCTCAAGCCCTACTACGACCCAGTAGTTGTTTCTTCACCCTAAGCCGCCAGGATGGCGCCTTTTTCTGCGGAGGGCGATTGTAGTGAAGAAGAGTGGCCTCAGCGGCATTGCGCTGCGCTTCAGTGGCATCGCCATCAGCACGAGCTCGTGGTTGCTGCGCTTGACCGAACGCTGCTGACCGCTCCCCGTTCACCTGCATTCGCTACCAATAAACATCTTAACACAGTGATTAATATATATCTACAAATCTCAAGCCGTATTTCAGTGGAAGATCTAGTGGACATCTTTCAAATTTCTAGTTCTAACGTTTTCATATGTGGAGGCTCTTATGCATTTAATATTATCAGGGGCGGTGATCGCTCTGATGCACGTGGCAATGTTGTAGAAAGTGCCATAGACAAGTGAAGTTTGACTGTTTTAAATGAGGGATCACCAACATTTCTTCACGGGTATAATTATTCAAGCTGGACATATATAACGTTATGTCCACAAAATCTAGTGAAATGTGTAGGATGGTCAACGGACGTAGAAACGCGCGGATGGGATCATTTTCCAATCTTTGTGAATAATTAGCCTGCGGAGTGACGTGATCAGGTGCTACCGCAGACTGACGAACTGGAAAGCTTCTCAAATTCACCAGTTTTTACAGGATAATGTGAACATATGCACAAAGAAGGTTCCAATTCCGAAAGACTACGTTGCAGTTGACGGGGAGTACGAACACTTCAAAGCCATTAGACGCCGATCTGACAGAGTGCACCGACGGAGCGGGTGATTAGAACAGTGTTGTACGGAACGGCGTTCCAAGGAACGACGTTCCAGGAACTAGTTCCTTTTGGCAGGAACGGAGGAACGCCACCGTTCCATTCAGGATCGGTGGAACTGTAACGGTAACTCGTTACATTTAAGTAGGAACGGTAGAGGGAACGGCGTTCCTTCTGTAGACGTTCCACGGCATTCAACAGGCGCACGCACGCAGCACATCATGCAGAATAGGGCGGATGGGCGATCGTGTGAGGCGAGAAAATGGGGCGCTCGCACATCATGTGACTAAGATGCATCCTGCTTTTAACAAGAAAGTGTTTTATGCCTGGGTCTACCACGGCTTCTCTGACGTATTTCCGTCACGGATACGACGTCGTGAAATATAAACTAACATATTGAGATCACAGAAAAACTAGAAGAAAAAGTTCCCTCGCCGGGCGTCGAACCTACGACCTCTCGCTCCACAGCGCGCGGCGCGAAACCACTCGGCCACGGGAATGTACGTATCTCAGCCCGCTAACGGCAAGCTATTTATATACACCATATACCGTTGGCGGTCCTCAGAGCGCGCGCCTCCACGGGGCGTGGTCGCTCGTGTCAAATGGAAATTTTCGTCGCCAACGGAGTCCAAAAGTAGCCACTTTGGCGCAAAGTAGACACCAACGGCAACCCTGCATGGGTTGGACTTGAAATAGACGAGCACAAAAGTTGCAGTTACATGTATGTAGTAAGGCCTGTCGTCTCGAAAAAAATTGTCTAGGAGCGTTTATTTAGATTACCTATGTGTAACCTGCTGTTGACAATGTTATATTCGTTTGATATATGTAGCTCAATGGGAGCTTTAAATTTCTCGCTTTATTTCGCCTAGGGATTATCCGACACTATATATTTATTAAAAACTCAAATGTAACGTTAATGTAACGACACGTTCCAATTTTGGAACTGTAACTGTAACGAGTTCCTTTTGCATTTGAGGAACTTGTAACGGGAACTGGTTCCGAAATTGGGAAGGAACGAGGAACGAGCTTTCGTTCCTGTTGTAGAGGAACGTGTACAACACTGGAATTAGAAGCATACAAAATAACTCAGAAAATCCGCTATGTCTTGCGCAGGCACATGGAAAATTAAAGAAAGCGGCGCTGGCGTCGTTTGCGCGCCACACTTTTTCCTCACACACCTGTTCCGAGGATATGGTTGGTAATTAGAGCATTTAGCGCTCCTGTAACGCAGAGTTTCCAATTTTATGTCCTCGCTTTAGCTCTGGACACACGGGAGATAGTGGTTGCAGATGAATTTGGTGAACTTATCGGCAGTCCTGGCTCTACATCAGATTTCGCTGTATTTAATAGTTCTGTTGTGTTAGCAACGCAGAAATTTAATGCTTGCTATTGGGCTCAACATCCTCAACTAGACCCTGGATTCACATAAGCGAGGTTGAATGTGGAATTGCTTCATGCCGTCAAAAGCCCACTGCTGGGCCCGATGGTACTACATAAAATATGCTAAAAAACGTTGGGCTTACAGGCACAAAGGCTCTTTTAGATATTTATAATAATCTATAGAGAGAAAGAATTGTACCGCCGCCTTAGAAAGTCGCTCGAGTCATTCCACTTCTAGAAACTACCAATACGCCCTTGTGCCTTGATTCTTTTCGTCCAGTCAGCTTGACAAGTGGCTTATGCAAGGTAATAGAGAAGATGATTTACACGTGACTTGAGTGGCAGTGCCACGGAACGGATGTGTTGTCCAACTATTTACAAGGTTTTAGAAAACAGATGTGCACAATGGCAGCTATTCTGGATATGGTAACGTATGCGTAACACGGACACACGGATATGGTAGCGTGATGGTCGCAGTATTCATGGACATAAAGAGGACATTCGACGCCAGCAGTCACGTGCATGTTCTACTAAGTATGTTGGAACTCGCGGACATCCTGCAGGTCCTAGCGATTGATTTCTAAATTTTTATCAGGCCCCTCCGTCGGGTACGCCAGTGTGTCGTACAGGGAATTCGTAACGTTGATATAAGTTCAGGCCAAGCGCAATCAATTCGGCGGAATGAGCCGATGTCCTGAATGTTTTAGTGTGGCACTGAACTTCAGCTCAAACCAAGAACGAGACGCTGTAATGGTTGTCTACGTTCTTCATCGCACGTATTTGCTTATATTTTTGTCGAAAGAGGCTGAACGTAAGCACACCGACATGCTTGTATGCTGGAAAGCAGCTTGTGAGAGCGCTCGATAATAAATACATGGCAACACCTGTAAGATCACCAGTGTTCGAGTGTTGACCAAAGTTCCGGCTTACAAGAACAGCGTAAAGCGCTGTTAAAATCTGATCATGGCTACCCACGCACTCCGCGCTATGCTTACAGCCATACTCCTTTATATAGACTCAGCGGCGTACCTCCGGCAATGTTTGATATGTCCTCTAATACCATCAATCGATGAGTGCCACGTGCCGCCAGTAATGAAAGAACTACGAAGAACTTCCGTGATGCGGTATTCATTAGCCTGTAGAGGGCAATCCTCTATAAAGGCGGTGACACCGGAAAATCAATATTCGTTACCGAAACCGCTCATTCCACATATATGTGGCCGACGCTAATTCGGCGGAAGTGATTCAGGAGTGCAACGAATGTCCGTTTTTCTAGCCCACTTCAGCGCAGGTGTGCGAACGATATTCTTTTCTGCTGATGGGTTGGGGGGAACTTGAAGAGAGCTGCAAGGGAAACTCGTTTAGTTCACCTCCTGCTAATGAGTGCTTCAGGGGCACTTCATTTGCGTGAACTTCAACTCGGAACGTTCGCGAGTGATATTGGCGTAATAAGATGACGGGATAATTGAACTGCAGTGAATGTGGTCAGGCAGACATTACAAAAGGGGTGTTGAAAGGAATTTAGTAGATGGATGCGTTTAAACTTGGAGGACGCTTGAGCTTCGCCTTCAAGAGCAAAATGTGATAGCGTAATATGTCCCTGTTGGCTTCGCCTTCGCGATCGCCAACGTGCCTTTCCCTCTTGGTGGAACATAGTGCCGCAAGGAAAGAAACGTCTGTGCCCGCAATATTGGCCATTTCAACCATCCTTGAATGCCTACTGCAATTGCAGTTGCGCAGTTGCCAGGAAGTCATAATCCTTTCTTTTGGCGAATATGCGTACCCACTAGGCATATATAAGTCAACACATGTACATGTGCATCTGCGCACTTTGCCGTAGCTCTTACTGATAATGGATAGTTTATTATGTCCGTGCGCTTCGTAATTAGTGGGCTTTTAAACCAACCACTCGTTGCACAATTCACGTGTTTTGACACCTGGTGCGATTCTCTACGCTTCGTCGACGCAATATTACATGTGTTAACGAGACTGCTCGCACTACAAGACGTTCGTATAGGTTTTTTTTTCTTTTCGAAATGTTTTCATTAAATGACGTGGCTTTGTGGGAAAGCACCTTGTCTGTCACACCATAATCTTGGGGTCCATTCCCACTGGAACGGAATATTTTGTATTATTTATGTATTTGCATCTGCTTCGAATTTTCGCAAACGGTCCACGCTGATTTTTCACTCACGACAAGTTACACCGACGTCAGTGCCGATGCGACACCGAAAATTTTGCGAAATCAGCATTTTAGCGCTATCGCGTCCGAAACAAAAAAAAGAATAATTTTTTTTGTCTGTTATGTGTTACTGGGATATAAACCTCAGGTACACCCCAACAAGCAAGTTAGAAATCCACAGAACAGAAAAGCATTTTTTCATGCATAGCTGAAGCTGATTACGAGCCAAAACTACTAGTAATTCATACTGTATACGGAATGTAAGATGAGGCACGGCCACTCGATGAAAACATTTATCCAGCGGCCGTGGTAGCGGTACCTATTAAAAGGTACTTGGAAATAATAACGTATAAAAAGGCATAAAGCTGAGAGGCAACCCTTCTGACGCGCTCAAAAATTTACGCATTCTAATCAAAGGTTTATTGCAAATTCGGGAATTATTAACCTCAAGATTTCGCGTAGAAGAAGGGCACTTAAATATCTCAGCAATGCTGTAGTGTTTATTTTTTACTGATAGAAAAGCATCACATTATATTTCTACACGCCGGGCGTCTGAAAACTCTCATTGAAATAGGTAGTATTCCGCGGTTTACGGTAAAAGCAAAAGAACAACATTCAGAATCCTAGGACCTTGTACCACATACGTGTGAAGAAGAGTACATCTCCCTCGTGCATTCCAAACTCACATTTGAGCGCGCCTCTAAGATCGCTCGCTTTTTCTTTCAACTTTTCTGTTTTCAAAAAGACGATCCTTGTCGCTTGCTCAAGGCTTAATAACGGACTCTCGTTATAAGAAGCTTGAATACATGCATAGCGATAGCGCACATCTTCGGTTTCTAAACAAAGCGCGAATGGTTATCTCTTTTGAAGGATTAATGAGAACTAACAGACAAAGATGCCAAGGAAAGTATAGGGGAAGCTATTAGAAGTAATTGTAATGTAAATGTGAAGAAAGGAAATTGGACGAAAAGATAACTTGCCACCGGCAGGATCCGAACCTGCGACCTTCGAATAACGCGTCCGATGCTCTACCACTGAGCTACGGTGGCGGTCATCCCTTCGTCCACTTTATAGGGTATATATGTGTACTTAAACGTGGGAGCGTCAGTCAGCGCCGCCTGTTGCCATTACTGCGAGTGTGGAACACTCTTTTTTTGCCTGTAGGCGTCACGTAGTACGTGATCTTATTATGAGCGGCCAGCTGACTAATACTTCTAATAGCTTCCCCTATACTTTCCTTGGCATCTTTGTCCGTTAGTTCTCATTAATACTGTGTTTAACAAAGCAAAACGAGCCCTTAAGTTTACAATTCTTTCCTTCATTCATAACGAGGGTCTTGTTCTGGCAGATTTGATGCCTTCAGGTGGTATGCGAGGGATTATTAGTCAGCTGCCCGCTCGTAATAAGATCACGTACTACGTGACGCCTACAGGCAAAAAAAGTGTTCCACACTCGCCGTAATGGCAACAGGCGGCGCTGACTGACGCACCCACGTTTAAGTACACTTATATACCCTATAAAGTGGACGGAGGGATGACCGCCACCGTAGCTCAGTGGTGGAGCATCGGACGCGTTATTCGAAGGTCGCAGGTTCGGGTTCCTGCCGGTGGCAAGTTATCTTTTCGTCCACTTTCCTTTCTTCACATTTACATTACAATTACTTCTAATAGCTTCCCCTATACTTTCCTTGGCATCTTTGTCTGTTAGTTCTCATTAATACTGTGTTATGCGCCCTTAAGTTTACAATTCTTTTCTCTTTTGAAGGAGTAACTCAAAGTGAACTAATTTATCTAGCAGGAACTTTCTCTTGAACATTTTTATTCATTTGTATGCATTCTGCACTTCTAAAAGCGAGAACATTGCTGATTAATAGAAGTCGTACGAAAAACACACCAGTATAGTTTAACTTTCGGGCCTATTTTATGCGCGCTTTGAAAAAAAGGCAAAAGAAAAGTAACAAAGAAAAGCAATTTCGGAGAGAACAGACTTTTGGGCTAGTTGGTTTGTAACGTTCATTGAAGCCATAGCGCTAAACAGACAGGGACCACAGAAAGAGGACGGGACGTGCGCTACTCACAACTGAATTTTTATTCCGGAAACATGTTGTACTTATACAGCATTAAAAACCGCAACATCACCAGAAAACCGTATCACACGCGCAATCCTGCATCATTCAGAAACGCTATTTCCTTAGCACTTAAAGCAATCGAGGGCGCACTGACACAATTGGCATTAGGCTGCCAACCTCTGTTCAATGAATGTGTGGTTGTGTATAGGAACGGTGATAAAGATACGCGAGAGATTGTCGAGGCTTGGTTGATTGCAAGAGTAAATGCCAGTTGTGTCAGTGCGCCCTCGATTGCTTTAAGTGCTATGGAAATCGCGTTTCTGAATGATGCAGGATTGCGCGTGTGATACGGTTTTCTGGTAATGTTGCGGTTTTTAATGCTGTATAAGTACAACATGTTTCCGGAATAAAAATTCAGTTGTGAGTAGCGCACGTCCCGTCCTCTTTCTGTGGTCCCTGTCTCTTTAGCGCTATGGCTTCAATGAGCAATTTCGGGTTTACAGTGGAAGAAAGTCGTCTCGCATCGAACAAAAGTTTACGCCGGCACCTGCACCTTGATATTAAAAATGCCTTAGGGGATTGGAATAACTTGCTCACAAAGGCGGCAGCCTTTATATAGGCGAGTGCCGCGGCTCGGTTCAAAGACCGTAAGTCTTCTGTCTTTTGCCTTAAAAAACGTTGAAAAGCGTACTGCTATTCAATTCTACCGCATTCAAGGTTGCCTCCTCCGCTCGCGAGAGTGCGTCACATTTAGCGGAACGTTGTGATACGTTCCGCGAACAGCAACATCTTATCTGACAACGTGTGCATCCCCTGTATATATATCGGAACCTTCTGATTTGTTCAGGGTGTCGTCTCTCTCAGAACTGGGACGGGTAGTGTTGGCAGTAATGCTTGCCTTCAAGCGTCTTCGTTGCGTTCGTCACTATTCGCAGATACGAAGTAAACAGCGATATTCTAAAAAAATGTTTAATGTATAAAATTCGTGAAATTTGATTTACCCATGCTGGTACTGAGCGAGAACCCGAGACAAAAGACAGGCGAGAGAACAAGGACGCAGTGCTTTGTTCTGTCGCCTGTACTGCGTCTCGTGTTCGCGCTCACTGACATTATGAATTAGTTGTTCCAACTTCCCCGCCTTGGAACCTTGTTGTGTTTCAATTACTGTTACACAACGTAGCTGGCCCTAGCAGAAATGATAAGGTGTAGCAATAAGTGAACACGACACCGTGTAAAGAGAGCACAGTCAAATAGCCGATGTTCTAGCTTAAATTGTGGGGGGTGCCATCACCCCCTGTAAGGTCGTCTGCGCCCCACGGCGCGCGCGTCTCGCGGATAAGCCGCAGTTTGGGTTGATGGCCGCCGAGCGGAAGGTGGCGTTGTGCTCGCGCGGGTGATTATCATCATCATCTTTAAAGTTAGCACGGTATCGCCAGCAGCGCCGCTGGGCGGCGAAGCTGGTGGGCGCACGGGAAGAAAGAGTCTCTTTGGCGTTTGGCGGCTGGCGTGGACGGGCGGCTCCTGCGGTGGGTACGTGGGGAAGGCACCGCGCGGGTCGTCTCCCGCGGCCCCCCTCGTGGTGAGTCGACCGTCGGCGACGCCGCCTTCGCGGTACCTTGTTGTTGTTGCTATGTTGATTGAGTGTATTGGCATAATGATTGTTTAAGGTTGTTTTTAGCGTTTGATTTATGATTCGGCTAGCGAGCTCGCCATGTAAAGTAGTTCAATAAATGTGCACGATGTTTGGATTGGTACGACCGTGTCTGCTGTCTCCCTTGCTCCGAGAGCGGCGCCCTCATTACGAGACCCCACAAAATATAAAGAAAACATTCCAGCCCACCATGATGTCAACTTTAACGAACTAATTATTTGAAAAGATTGTCCAGAAATAGCACGTTCAAAAGCAAACCACGCACAGAAAAACAAACTTGGAGGGCGCTTAGCTCATCTTTAAAGGAAAAGGAGACAAAGTAAGAAGAAACAAAAGCAATAAGGAAATCGTAGAGCAAATGGGGTGCAAGTAAGAGACTGGCGCCATGGGTTCTTGCTTGGTAGACTTGGTCCCAAAGGATGCGAACTTAATGAGCTTTCTTTCAATGAAGAGATAATTGCCGTTGAAGGAACAAGCCGATAATGACTTCTCCACGTATAACTTATGAAGGCGCTGGTTGGTTCAAGTTTAGATGTGCAGATGTGCAGGTGCTACTACACACCGCCCACATGTCTCAGTGGTATGCTGATAGCACCTGTAGGAAGGTAATAAATAGGAAAGATCAGCATGGATGAAATTTGCTCCTCCCTTTGTTCTCACAGACTTCATTTTTACTTTCATTCCGGTCTTTCTCGCTTTTTTTCTCGAATCGCTGCAACGTTGAGCTGCAATCCTATCACTTTGCCGCAGGGTTAAACACAAAGGAAGGCGTCAAGAGTTACATGATAGATATGATACACCAGCATAATTTTGCTACATAAAGGTGCCAATTAAACGCGCAAATAAATAATTAAGTCTATTTGCATGTTAATAGGTGCGCATGGAAATTACAGAAACTAACAGATTGGTTCGCTCTAAGATAACGGATGAAATTTTCGTCTGGTGTGCACGTAGCATCTAAACGTAGGGACACGTAACATACGTCAATTAGCTAATCAACAATATCATCATCATCATCATCAGCCTGTCTACGCCCACTGCAGGGCAAAGGTCTCTCCCATGTTTCGCCAATCAACCCGGTCCTGTGCTTTCTGCTGCCACGTTATACCTGCAAACTTCTTCATCTAATTAATCTTCTTAACTTGTAGTAACCTTCTTAATCTGCAATCTGCAATAGTAATCTGCAATCTTCTTAATCTGTAGTAACCGCGGAGCCGAACCATGTGAGTGAAATAACTAGAACAGTAAGGATGGGCTGGGGCTTATTCGGCAAGCATTATCAAATCATGAATGGTAGTCTACCACTATCCCTCAAGAGGAAGGTATATAACAGCAGCATCTTACCGGTACTTAACTACGGAGCAGAAACCTGGAGACTTGCAAAGAGGGTTCAACTTAAACTGAGGACGACGCACCGAGTGATGGAAAGGAAAATGATAGGTGTAACCTTAAGAGACAGGAAGAGAGCAGAGTGGGTCAGGGAACAAACGGGGGTTAAGGATATCATAGTTGAAATTAAGAAGAAATGGATATGGGCCGGGCACGTAGCACGTCGGCAGGATAACCGCTGGTCATTAAGGGTAACTGACTGGATTCCAAGAGATGGCAAACGCGTGAGGGGGGAGACAGAAAATCAACAATAATTAAGGGCTTAATCCTGTTCCTATTGAGCTTTGGCAACGAAATCAAGATGACAAGCTTTTGACAAGCTGTATTCGCAACAAAACCCTCCCGCGCAGCATAGCTTTTTCTGGAAACAGCAGAGAATGCCAGAAGCAGACAGAAGTAAATAAATGAACGCAATAGCAATATCGGGTAAGATCCAAATCGTGGTTCCGCGAAACTCGCGTAAAAGTATTATAATTTCCGTGTTTCAATGGCTTTATGAAAAAGTGGGCATGGCGGTCGAAATTAAGAACGCCATTATCCTGATAACGTCCACCCGCAATCTTTAATGCATCGTCCGTAAACATCATAAATAATTGTTGCGAATGCGGGCTCTAGTTTAATTGGCCTCCATCTTCAACTGCCAATGAAGTTCCATCCTACCTTGTTCATCGTTTCTACGACAGTGATTATCTTAGCCCTGCATGACCGACATATGAAAATTAATTTTTGGAAGCTTCGTTTATTGGACTCTAACTGGCAAACACGCGTGCACCGAATAATTAGTGGAACAGTACTTTGCATAATCACTTTTTTATGATTGTAGAAGCATTCGCATGCAGAGTGGGTCGTTCAGCCTCAGTTTCAGCAGTCATTAAAACTTCGATATAAAGCTGCACCCTAAAGAAACGCCTGCATCTCATCATGTCTCGCGTCTGACAGACAGCGTACTAACACTTTGTCGGCACAATAAACGCTGAAGTTAAAACTACATAAGTGAATGAGGAAGCCTCCTGAGGAACTTATGTTTAAGCTCTGGTATCAAATACATCATATAGTGCGACGGGACTGCCAGACCAAAGAGTTTTTCGGCAGCGACGTAACCAAAGTTCGTACAGCTTGAGTGTCGCGATAGTAATGCTCAAAAATTGAAGGACACTTTGTACATTCCAAAGTGCGTTCGGCGAAAGCGTGTGGCCATTCCACTGATTATGCCATGTCTTTTTTCTTTTACACTCTCAGTGGGATAAGACACAAACCGAATGGGTGCGTGTTTTCTTCTTTAATTTTTTACCGCGAATCGCAGCGAGACGCGAGACTCATCTTTCACCGTTCGCATGCGTTAGTATTTTCTCGCGCTTTGCGCATCGTGCAAACGCCACCCGCGTTCCGGCTCTTAAATTCACGGACCCTTTGTAAATTGGAAAGTGTATTCCGTGAACGCCTGGGTCCATTCAGACGGCGTCGTTCAGAACGATTGCAAACTCTGGGCACAGCGACGCTACGCAAGCAAAGCGCGAGCGCTATAGAGTCCGACGCGACCAGCGTCCGTCTGCGCATCCCAGCGGCCACCTGGCTTCGTGCCAGAGCTCGGATGGACGGACGGACGGATGGACGGACATGGACGGATGGACGGACGGACGGACGGATAGACGTATGGATGGACGGACGGAAGAACAGACAAACAGACGGACGGACAGACGGACGGATGGATGCCGGACGGAGGTCGGACGGACACCGGACGGACGTGAGCATGAGACATTAAAGGCTTTCGCCTTAAAGATTACGCCATCTCCCGCTAAAGGGAACCATGTGTAGATGCGAAGCAACGGGCGCTAACGCTTACACTGGCGGCGGCGTTGACGCTGGCGCTCATCGCAGCGTTGCACAGGAGAGAAACCTGGGAGGCGCAAAGCCCGCAGTGATGGACCGGTGTTTCCTACTGGACCATCCCAATCGCTGCTAATGGGCCATGAGAGACAGAAGACTCGGACTGGACACAGAGACCCGCAGTCCGCTTTTAGTTAACTCTTTCCAGCACGGTGGTCACCCCAGGTAACCACCTTTTCTTGGTTTTTTTCTCTTGAAACACGCGAGCCCCAAGTGTCGGATTTAAAATGGCGCAGTTTTTAAAGCATTTGACAATCTTACAGATATGACGATACCTCGTTTGGTCTTCAATTTGACATGTTACGTTTGTTTTCTTTCGACCACCGTCGTCCTCAAGGCGCGCTAGACGGTGGACCTGAGATATTTTTATAGATATAAAAGTATGTCTTGTCTTTATTGTGTTGATAGTGCAGGACTGCATGTTTTATGAGTAGCTAACACTCACAAATATATAAATGATGAGTTGTGCTCAGTCAGTACAGAGCGCCATGTCGCTGAAGTTGGTGGTCACCTGGGGTGACCACCATGCATGAAGGGTCTTAGAAGGCCGGCAATACATATTATGGGACCGGCGGCTGCGGGCACGCTGACCCTGGAAGAAGAGAACGATGAACGATGGCGCGCTCCCAGCTCGGGCTCAGCGGCCGCTGACAGGCACTCTCCAAAATGAAATGTTACAATGAAGCGCCCATAGCAAGTGTACTACTTATGTACTGTTCTTATTCTGTTGATAACGTAGGACATCATGTCGTCCGAGTTGCTAATACCAAGGAATCAAGAAATGAAAAGCTGTACTCAATCAGTATACTGAGCACCGTGTCGCTGAAGTTGGTGATCACCTGGGGTGACCACTATGCGTGAAGGGCCTTAGAAGGGTGGTACTAATATATTATTTTCTATCGTTCTAACGGAGGTGTCTTGCAAGATATATACAAGCGCCCTCAAGAATCAGATGGATGTGCGCTACATACAATTTCCCTTTGCTCCTGCGGGGAAAGAAAGATTGCTTTGCGACCTTTCACTGAAAGTGACCAGTAGACCCTTACTGCATGGTGGTCACCTAAGGTGACCACCTCATATCTTTTGAACTAAAATAGCCAATTTTTTTTTCTTGCGAGAAAATCATTTTCTGAAAAAGAGTTCACCATTTTTCAATAAAACTCTGTTTCCACCAAAAAATGGAGTTCTGTGCATGAAAGAGTTAACGCGCACGCTGCGAATTTTTTATCGTTCGACAACGCACAGGAGAAATCTCCCACCGGCACCACCTTGCAGGTCAAGATCCATTGCCATATATACGGGGTGGCCAGTGAACGGTTGTGCAGCACGAGCAGTCAGTTTTTTTCAACCAAGAAACTCGCTAGCAGACGCTGCCTGCGTCGGCAGTCGCGTCGCGAGGCGAGAGGGGGGGAGCGTAGGAGAGGGGAAGACGCGCATGCGCAGTGGGGGGTGTGGACGCCGCGGGCAGGGATGCCTAGAGGAGAGAGGGGGGAGCGTAGGAGGGGAGAAAGGGGGGAGCGTAGGAGGGGAGAGAGGGAGGGGACGCGCATGCGCAGTGAGGGTGCGGCCTCCGCGGGGAGGGATGCCTAGAGGAGAGAGAGGTGGAGAGGAGGTTTTTTATTTTTATTTTTTTAATGGGTTGGCGCATGCGCAGTGGGGGGTGTGGACGGACGGACGCCGGACGGACACCGGACGGACGTGAGTATGAGACATTAAAGGCTTTCGCCTTAATAAGCGTACAACTGTGCTCAACTAATGAACATAACAATATGCGAGGTTGAATTGCCCTTTGGTGGTACGATGAGTGCGGGAAAGTAACGTTAATTGGGCCAGATTTTTCCGGAACATCGATCAGCTTACTGGGTCATATGAAACCTCAGTAACAAGCAACGTCCTTCAGAAGTGATACTTTATAAGAATTTCAGAACTTCGCAGTGCGCTGCCTTGATTCTCGGTGCGTTTTGTTCGTGGGATATTTCACGCGAAAAACAAACATAAAAACTAAATAAACCGGAGTTATAAGAATGGCGGAGACAAATGAGCAAGTACGTGGATGACGCAAGTGCGTATTGATTATTTCGGGCATTTTGTCTAAACAAGTGCGGACCGCTTGTTAACGCGATAGCGCTAAAGAACTCGTTTTGCAGAAATTCCAGTATCGGCGTCGGTGTGTCGGTGTCGGTGGCGTTGGTTGTGAGCGGAATATCATTTTTTTCCGTGACCAAAAAATCGAGAAACATGGAAATAATATCAATTACAAAAATATCCGGTCCGAGTGACAATCTAACCCAGGCCGTCTGCGTGGCGAGCAGGTGTTCTACCATAGAGCAACGCTATTGCTTAAAAATGCTTAGGAAAAAAACACAATATGACTGTCATGTATTCGAAGGAGTATCCTTAACGCATCATATATTGCGTTGCAGAAGCATAGAATCGCGCCAGGCGTCAATACATGTGAACTGCGCAAAGAGTGGCTCTTTTAAAATCTATTACAGTCGAACCCCCCTTATAACGATACCGGTTTTAACAATATATCGTTTATAACAATGAGAAGCTGCTGTGCCGTCAACTTTTGTGTTTTCTATGGTTAAATAGCCCGCTTAGAGCAATGCCCGTATGCCGTATTATCGGTTATAACAATGAATTCTGGCTGTTGTGTGTCCGTACCGAATGGTAATCCTTCAAAAGTAATCCTTGAAAAGAAAGAAGAAAACGAGAAATTCAATCTGCTGAACCCTCGCCCGAAACCCCAGCAACCCCCAGCACCCCTTCGGGTGCGTGGTATGCTATGCCGCATAGCGTTGTGGCACTGCGGCAAAGCTGACTTTTGAACTCCGCTACGGTGCGGGAGCGGCGGTGGCTTCTGTTAATACACTTTCAGACATGTAATTTAAGTATAAATCTGAGGCTTGAAAGAGATTTCGGCATCCGAAACTTCTCATGTTAGCCTACATTGGCTCTATGTGGCTTGTGACAGCCCTGCGAAAGCGTCCGAGTTTTCATGCGCATCCAAAAAATCGACAGCTTTGTCATCCTCATCACTGATGTCTATTGACATATCCCATGTGTAATTATAGTTTTCTCACAACAGCCCGCCATCCTTTTATTTCGCTTTTTTTCCGCGCAACCCGTTTATAGCAATTATCGGTTATAACAATAAAATTTTCGTGGCACTTAATTGAGTATTGCTATAAGTGGGTTCGGGTGTACAAAGCGTTCAGACATGTTTAATCATCATGAGCTACAAGAACATCAACAAAGGGAGCAAGCAGCTGCATAGGTTCGAGTGTTGCCTTATAGATGTGTAATAAGGTAACACGACAACTCAGAGTCTGCAGTGCCGATGTAAACTGCGAAATCTGGGAATTCGTGGCATCTATCCGTAAAATTGATCTCAATGCAGGCACTCCATGGAAAAGAAACGTCTCCAACATCCCTACCTCACGGCACCGTGAGTATTGGTGGTGTTTTCGGGGCCTTAGTTTGAGCTTCGTTGACAGGAAGGTAGACACAGGATTTCTGTGAATTACGAAAACCACATACATATCCTCGTTGTACTTCTTTCAGCAATGTGCCATATCAAGTATGGTTTTGCAGATGAAGCTTTGCGTGCTTTGATCCGGCTACAAGAACCATGCCATATAGCCTATATATTTCTTATGTTGCGATAACATTCTCAAATCCAGACGTCTAATACGAACGAATTTTCCTTTTGTGGATGTAGCGCAAGTAAGTGGGATAAAAGTCTTAAGAACAGAAATATATAACTCAAAGGGCCAGGTTTTCTTGGCACAACCTTATGATAGCAACATAACATGAAGCCATGAAAATATTTGCGTTAGATATTTGCAGTTCTTCAATAAAAGCCAGTAAATATGCGACACAACCACAGGCTGCAGGTCAAGTAAATACTACCTCCATGTTATGTGTACAGTTCGCCACAGTTGTTATTAAGGCGAAAGCCTTTAATGTCTCATGCTCACGTCCGTCCGGTGTCCGTCCGTCCGGTGTCCGTCCGGCGTCCGGTGTCCGTCCGTCCGGCGTCCGTCCGTCCGTCCGTCCGTCCGTCCGGATGTCCGTCCGTCCGTCGGTCCGTCCGGATGTCCGTCTGTCCGTCCGTCCGTGCGGATGTCCGGATGTCCGTCCATCCGCCCGGATGTCCGTCCGTCCATCCGCCCGGATGTCCGTCCGTCCGTCCGTCCGGATGTCCGTCTGTCCGTCAGTCCGTCGGGATGTCCGTCTGTCCGTCCGTCCGTCCGTCCGTCCGTCCGGATGTCCGTCTGTCCGTCCGTCCGTCCGTCCGGATGTCCGTCTGTCCGTCCGTCCGTCCGTTCGGATGTCCGTCTGTCCGTCCGTCCGTCCGGATGTCCGTCTGTCCGTCCATCCGTCTGTCCGTCCGTCCGTCCGTTCGTCCGGATGTCCGTCTGTCCATCCGGATGTCCGTCTGTCCGTCCGGATGTCCGTCTGTCCGTCCGTCCGTCCGGATGTCCGTCTGTCCGTCCGTCTGTCCGTCCGGATGTCCGTCGGTCCGTCCGTCTGTCCGTCCGTCCGTCCGGATGTCCGTCTGTCCATCCGTCCGTCCGTCCGGATGTCTGTCTGTTCCGTCCGTCGGTCTTTCCGTCCGTCTTTCCGTCAGTGGAATGGCCACACGCTTTCGCCGAACACACTTTGGAATGTGCAAAGTGTCCTTCAATTTTTACACACCGTTCTCGTGCAATTTCATAACGCAGGTTTCTTTCTTAAATGTTACCCATCTGCAGTGATTTTTTCTTTTCTTTTTTTTTGTGGTTGGCGCTCGGCTCATCGTCTACCGATGTCGAGCCGGTCGCAGAAATCTACGCATAAGCAAGTTTAAAGTATCCTTCACTTTCATTGTCGTTTTTCGGCAGATAGCCCTAACTAACATGTCTTACTGTGCTTTCCTGCTTAGCTATTTAATATTCACAAATCGCGCGAGGAAATCATTACCTCTGCTATCAACCAAAATGGCTGCGTCATTTATGTCATCTCTTCAGACCTGTAACCTTAAACAATGCACACGCCATTCGAAAAATGCCACTAGCTACACCAGCTATGTTACAATGAACACGCCAGCATGCTTGCTATCTCTGTGGAGGCCCAGACCGTGGTGACATTAGCGCAGAAAGCTCTGGCGTCCTACTCATTGCTCATTACGTAAACGCCTCCCTGCCTGAAACCTTGTAACCATGATGGCGTGAAGTAAAGGGAAGTGGAAGACAGGCATTCTCATAAAGAATGCTACTGGGAAATGTCTCGTCGGCGTGCGTTATCAGGGGGGAGCAAAGGTACAGAGTTAGGTCGCGCAGTTTCCCTCGTGTTCCTCGAAAGCCGTCCTTTTCGGCAGCTTGGTCCCATTAGGCGAGGCCTTCTTTCATGGCCGTCAGTTTCGCGTGTCTCGTGGCGTTTGGCGGACTCGCACGTTCCACCACGCTGCTCCTTTTCTTGTCGTCTCTGTCAGCAAGGCGCAAACTAAATTACCTGCCGGCGCAGTGACGTATATTAGGTCTTCCAAGGAGCGTTTTCGGATGCGAGAAAGTCTGGCATGAACACGCTAGTCAACTATGACTGACACGTATGTTGCATTGACAAGCCGCGCAAATTGCTGGTGTAGCAATCACACCTTTTTGCAGACTACTTGGTTCATGCCATTGAACGGGTAGCGTACTGCGCAAGCACGAAGGAAGGAAGAAGGGAAAAGAAAAAGAAAAATACTGTTTCCTGTCTTTGTCTACTTCCTTCCTTCGTGCTTGCGCAGTACCCTACACGTTTAAAGTACGTGCAACTGCAGGGCTCAAATTTAGACAGGTTAATGCTTGCAAAAGTCTGTTTGACGGTGCATTAGCTGCCTTTCCTATATTCGGCTGGCTGGACGAAGTGTAGGATATTGACGCTACTGTTCTAGGGGACACTTTAACCGGTGCAGAAGAGTTGATAGGCGGGCTGGTTGGTATAGATTCATTATGAAAACTTGGCAGCTGGAAGCGCAAACAAATGGGACACCGAAAGAGCGGGATACAAACAAGCGCTGACTGAAACTTGGATTGAATCGCACAAGAAATATATACAAAAAAAGCACGAGGGGAAAGGGGGTCGCAAGAGGAAAGGTCAACCAAAGTCAAGTGTCGTCCAGAAACGAAATCTCACAATCTAAATGTGATACAGAGGGTGAACTGATACGACTATCAGTGTTCTTCATAAACGAGGGCTTCAGCATTCTCTCTAGTCTTCGTGTCATGATAGGCGTACAGAAAAGAGGTACGTGGAAATTCCGGTTCGCAACCACACTTTGCGCAATGGGTGGACAAGTGCAAACCTGGTGCAGGCTTCAGCACGTTGCAGTGTTCTCGCAGGTGCACATTCATGTTGCATCCAATCTGCCCGATATTTACCCTGCTGAAAGACAATGGTATGCTTATAAACAACATTCGTTCGACAGTTAGTAAAGCGATTGACATTATTGACAACACAACCCTTTTTGGCAGCACACCCCTTCGTTTTCCCTTTCGCGCCAATCTTTGAACATAACTTCTGCACTTTGTTGTGTCGGAAAAAACAATGTCAATGTTAAATTTTTTGCACATATTTTTATCTCATGCGAAAACCATGCACAAGCGATAAGACCACAAACCTCTGTAGCTTTTTTGCAGCATCATTAGAGTATCATGTGTCTTTTTTAACTCTGAAAACCTGTTGAGCGGCGAACACCAGAACATTAGTCGGAAAGCTAGCATTCTGCAGTCTAGTTATTTGTATTAAAAAAACATATGTCATTTTGTGGTAACATGCCTTCGCAACCGCTGAATTCAGAAGATTAACCATAATGCCTGATTTTGCTACCTTAGAATGGGGGGGATGAATAATGAAAAATCGGTGTCTTTGAATGGGGATAAAAATACTAGCATAAGTTACTCGAACAAAAAGATAACTCAAGATCTAGAAACTGCAACCTCATGCGCGAAACGCCATCCATGCCCATATTTTTGAAAGATTTCAATAATATTTACTCGGTTATGTTGCATAAAAGCACATTCGACTAGCACGAGGTAATCGACATACCTGAAAACAGTGATTAGAAGGTTACTCAGTGTCGTTTTCTTAAACCTATCCAAATGGCTTAAGAAGATATCACACAAGACGGGTGCTACACGAAAGCCAATACAAATGCCAGATCTTTTTTATGTAAAACTTATCGCACCAAACTACGAGAGTTGAGATAAAAAATGAGGTAGTTCCATGAAACTACCAAGAGGCATCATGCACTTCTTGATCAATGAAAGTTCATCATTTTCCTTGGTGATACAGACTTTGACAAACAAGCTTAGCGTGATTTCGTTTCTGGACGACATTTGATTTCAGTTGAGCTTGGCTCTTGTAAGCCCTTTCTCCTCCTGTTTCCTCGTATATATTTCTCCTACGATTAAATACAAGTTTTATTTTGTGCTTGTCTGTGTCCGATCTTTCTGTGTCCCGTTGGTTTACGCTGCCAAGTTGCCATAATGATTCAACTGGTGCAGCTTGTTTGAGAATAGCACGGAGGAAGGAATAACTCAGGAGAGGGCATGCCCAGCCGGCGCGATACGCAAAAAGTGTGGAGGAAATGACGTCATGGCGGCCATATCCACTGGGCACAATGGCGGCGTTGCTATGGTTACGTGTTGTGCAGTGTAGCTGGCGTAGCGGTGGCAGCAAAGGCGGCGGCATGTGCGTGTGCGCCTCCGTAGGTCTCGTACTCAACCGCGGCGGACGATATCCATGCTTCGTGCCGCTTTGCTAGCTACACGGTGTTCTACCGGCGGTTATTGTACCTAGCAACGTTTACAAAACCTGTTGTTAGCCACGGGGCCTCAACAGTGCGCGAAAGGATCGCGTATATTCACGTGCCGTGCAGCGGATGACGCCGATGAAGTATTCGATGTGCTCAGCAAAATCGGGTTCAGGCACCGTGACAAAACGGAACCACGACGAACGCCTTGCAGGTCAGTGACAGTTGTGCAGTGTTCCTGCTTGTGACAACGGACGACACGTTTGTACTGCGCTAGACGAAATGAGGACACCATGTGCACATGTAGTTTCGTGTTCGATATGTGTACAGTAAGAACTTGCTTGTGCGCATTAAAAATACCTTTTCTGTTTTGCTTGCTATGCTCGCCCCTAGCAGTGTGCTCTCGGCGTTACAGCAACCGCGTTCAAGTGTCACTCGTACACCTGCACCGTGCACAAGGTCGACCACCGCGGTTGCACAATGCTGACGCCGGTGAGCGTTTACGTGGAACCCGAGCACGGTGGCCGGGCGCCGCTTGGGAAACGGAATGCAACCATAGAAGGCGGCGCACGGCTGATCGTGTTGTCCGTACAGTGCGTGAATAAATGTCGTGAAAACATTGACACCACACTCGCCGTAGTCAGTGCATCTAGCATGGCGATCTCTTGTGTTTGCTTCCTTGTCGACGAGCTCTTACTCGCTGTTATTACTCGGACGAAATGATTTCGCCAACGGTATCGCGCTGGCCCACCGTTTTAAGTCCCGTTCCGTTGGTTTCGGATAGCCTCAACACGCGTGCCGTGTAGACCACGTGGTTTTCGAGCCGGAGAGGGAAACGCGCCTTCTACTTCGCTTGTCACATGTAAACAAGAGAGGAGAATCTGCCCAGTCAATATGGCCGACTTCCGGCTTCACCACGGCTTCACAGAGAGTGACGTAAGGGCCTCTCCTGAGTTATTCCTTCCTCCGTGGAGAATAGACTTTTTTCAGACCTGTCATCAACTGTTTAAAATCTTAACTGAACGATTTTGTCTTCTGTTGTAACGCTGTCTCGGATATAGCCGACATTGTCATGTATACTTCTTAGCTGAGAAACTTACCAGAGGAAAACAGTGTTTTAATGAAAATTCTATAAAAAGAAACAGGAGCTTGGTCGTTGGAGGCTGGCATCCAAATATGTGTATCTTCAGACTATGATTATATATGAACTAGTGACGACACCACAATCATTTATTGAATATGAAAGCGAACGAAAAATAACGACGTGTAATTGCTAAAACTTCATACACAATTCAGGCCATCGGTATTAAAGAGCGCAATGCGCTGGTTTATTTTGAGACGTTTGAGGTCATACATAAAGAACAGTTTGATAACCTCGATGTACAAAAACCCGCTGACAGTTATCTCTTCGGTGCCTCATCTACACAAATGGCTGAGATACTTTTATGTTGACATCGTTACAAAGTGCGCTGCCAAAACTATTCAGTTGAAGCCATAATAATGTTGTATTTATGGTAATCTATGCTGAAAGAAGAATGAAAAAGAACAATAGAAACGAAACATAGAATGAAAGTCGTTCGTTCTCTTTACACTGTCAAATTAAAATTGCACTTCTTTGGTTTTGTTCTTTTTTTTTTGCAAATTGCAGTAGAAGACTGCGTAGAGGCTACTGATATTATTGCGGTTAGATAACTACCACGCTAAGTCGACTGTTGCTAACTGGTATCTGATGATCGAAATAGCTGAAGTAGAGGCAGACTATGCATATAAAAAGCCTGAATACAAAAGCAGAAATGTTCCACCGCATCGACCCTATGCTCCACGTAATCAATGAGCCTTTGGAACTAAGGCAACGACTCATTAGCTCAATTATTTTTCTTCATTCATAGCTCAGCAGGATCAATTTCGCAATCGACAACACTCCGCACCGAAAATCGAGTTTGAGTGATTCAGGGTTCAGTAAACAATTGAAGTTATTTTTTGATTGATTGAATTGATGAATCATTCAGTTTTACTTATATTTAGGCAACATTATTCCAAATCATATTATCTACATAGTGTCGTAGGTGTGAATGCATTTACCGGCTAACAGAGTGCGAACGCAATGGATGCAGCGTGAACCTTGCTTATGGACTAAATATGTGCTGCCATCCAATCTGAAAAATTCCAAGAAATAATCATGCTAGACATCATCTTACAAGTTGATTATTGGAAGCCTCTGCGCGGTCTTTCACGTCACAATTTGAACTTTCGGTCCCACCAAGAAATGACCGTACAAGCGACGACGATGGTATGCCGTGTTCGAAACTGAAACCTTACGTTTGTCCTCATCTTTTGTTCTCGTCACTCAAAAATCCCGTGCATGTGGTGCAACCCTACCGCATTTTCAATTTGATATTGAAGCATGAAGTTCCGTCCGAGAAACTCGGCTTGTAGTGCTGCGCTCTGACGCGTGTCTGATAACTTCTTAATTTCCACAGTGAAAGTTTCTCCCTATTTCCTTGCTCAATGCCACATCATTGTGCAGAAGAGTGAAAGAGTCATTTCACTTTGTTTTTTTATGCGTATGACTTTCAGATATATCAGTCTTTTATACACATATGTTCACTCTCAAGGAGCGTCTGTTGGGGAGACAGTTGATCAGATATCATTAGGTGAACTTAAACTGAGCTTTGGACGAGACACCAGAGTAGTAGGAGACAGGACGAATGCAGACTAGCAACTGATTTATTGAAATCAAACCAACTTGCCTCCTGCAACAATGCGTATCCCGTTTTGCAAACCGTGTGACTCCCGTTTCTGGAGGTGATCATTCGAAACAATATTTTCAGGTTTCGGCGACGCTGCACCATTGGGCGCAATGTAAAAATAAAGAGCCAAGCGTTTCCGCGCAAAAAAAATATTTGCGAAGCTTGCACTAAGCCGTGCTATGCTTCAAACAGCGATAGCTTCTGAGTTGTTTCTAGGCCTAGCTAGGTGATGCAGGTTGTTTCTAGGTTGTTTCTAGGTTGTTTGTAGGTCGTCGCTAGGCTTAAGCTAGGTGATGCTATGTTGTTTCTACTTCGATTCCCAGCGCAGAGTGGTTCGAGTTAAACCACAGACAGTCACCGACTCGACACGATTGTGCAAATCCCCAGAGACAGAACCTCACGCTGAAACCAAGCGTTCGTACCTCTCATAGATCTGCAGGCACGTCATCGTTGGCACAGGCCATCCACCACTCCGGGGTCTTCTCGCAGCCACCGTTGCCTTTGGCGTTCCCAAGTATTCACTCTAGTACGTACTCGGGGTCTTCGGCTTGCCGCTGTCACTTCATCATCATCATCATCATCATCAGCCTGACTACGCCCACTGCAGGGCAAAGGCCTCTCCCGTGTTCCGCCACTCAACCCTGTCCTGTGCTTTCTGCTGCCACGTTATACCTGCAAACTTCTTAATCTCATCTACCCACCTAATTTTCCCACTGACCCACTCAGCTCTCTTCCTGTCTCTTAAGGTTACACCTATCATTTTCCTTTCCATCGCTCGCTGCGTCGTCCTCAATTTAAGTTGAACCCTCTTTGTAAGTCTCCAGGTTTCCGCTCCGTAGGTAAGTACCGGTAAGATGCAGCTGTTATATACCTTCCTCTTGAGGGATAGTGGTAGACTACCATTCATGATTTGATAATGCTTGCCGAATGTGCTCCATCGCATCCTTATTCTTCTAGTTATTTCACTCTCATGGTTCGGCTCCGCGGTTACTACCTGTCCTAAGTAGACGTGCTCCATTACAACTTCCAGTGCCTCGCCACCTATCGTAAAGCGCCGTTCTCTGCCAAGAGTGTTCCACATTACTTTAGTTTTATGCATATTAATTTTCAGACCTACTCTTCTACTTTCCGTATCCAGTTCAGTAATCATGAGTTACTCAGTTACTCCTGAGTTACTCATCAATGCAATGTCATCAGCGAATCGCAGGTTAACTGAGATACTCTCCATTAACTCTTATCCCTAACTCTTCCCAATCTAGGGCCCTGAAGACCTCCTGTAAACACGCGGTGAATAGCATTAAGCAGATCGTGTCTCCCTGCCGTACGCCCTTCTTTATTGGGATTCTGTCGCTTTCTTTATGGAGGACTATGGTGGCTGTGGATCCGCTGTAGATTTCTTCCATTATGTTTATATAGGCTTCGTCGATGCCCTGATACCGCAGTGCCTGCATGACTGCTGATGTCTCCACCGAATCAAATGCCTTCTCGTAATCTATGAAGGATATGTATGGGGGTTGGTTGTATTTCGCGCATTTCTCTATCACCTGATTGATAGTATGAGTATGGTCTATTGTTGAGAAGCCTGTACGAAATCCTGCCTGGTCCTTTGGTTGATTGAACTCTAACGTCGTATTAATTCTGTTAGCAATTATTTTTGTAAATGGCTTGTAGACAACGGACAGTAAGCTGATGGGCCTGTAATTTTTCAGGTCCTTGACGTCCCCTTTCTTATGGATTAAGATGATGTTGGCATTCTTCCAAGATTCTGGTATCCTCCCCGTCAAGAGACACTTCGTATACAGGGTGGCCAGTTTTTCTAACATAATCTCTCCACCGTCTTTCAGCAGGCCTCATGTTACAGGTACACGTCGCTTGGTACACACTAAACAAATTCTGACCAATAAGGGTGCGAAAAAGGGTGCGACACCCTACTGCACACCCTTCGAGCACCCTATTTGGGTCGCAGCACCCTACAAGCGGAACGCAAAGGATGCATACATCAGAAGGGTGTAAAATAGGGTGCAAGAAGGGTGCTACAACTAATGGGTGCTGAAGAGCACTCATGAGGGTGTAAAGTCGCCGACAAAAGTTTGTGAGCAACGTGGTCAACGAACATAGGCAACAGCCTTTAAAAGTTGTCTGGTTGGCCACCACGGTCTCATTAGAAGCCCTACCAATGTAGCGGGTATCTGAGTTGGGGCAGCACCCGGCCTAACGTATGTTTTACATTGGTTCTGGCATTCGTGCGGTCTCGGCCTCTTCGGCTCACGGCCGGCGCTGACCACGCGTTGCGCTACAAGCTGACTAGCCATTGGCTGTATACGTAGCTTGTGGAGCTACAATGGGATTTTGACTTTCACCTATGGAGCTATCGGCCTCATGTAATCGAGGTGCCGCGTTGCCAAGAGCCACTGACATCGCTCACGAAAGAACACCGTCTGGTGCGAGGCCATCTTGTCTTGTTTCTCTCGCACGACCCAAGTTGTAACGTACGCACACACAACTAAGACGGTCGTTAGCGCATCAGAAGCATTGCCATTGAAGGGCTAGCAGTTGAAATGAATCCATGGCTCATCGTCATACTTGTGGTAAACGCGTAAATAAAATGTTAACAGATGTTAACGCCAAACCACTGAACGAAGTCGACGCGATGAAGGCGACAGAATCTGGTCTGCATGCTGCGCCCTCCCAGAGTAAAAATAAAAAATAAAAAAATCAGATAGAGAGAAATTTTATCCGTGGCCACTGTCGAGAGATGGCGCAACCTTCAATATGTCGTCGGAATGGTAGCATAGTTGGTGGTCGTTTTCACGGGAACTTAATGAACCCTGTAATTATCACGTTCATTATTATGTAGCTTTCGAGTAACTGCTGATCTTGGCTAAGGGATAGGTACAGTATAATTACGGCTGCGTATCTTGTGATGCAGCCATGGAATGTAAAATAGTTAACCAAAAATTACGTGATACTTGTACCACCACGTCGGTCGTAATTCAGCGACTATATAAGCGTCTGCACTTCGTATTGGGGTATGTGTAAACACATCTGTGCGTATGCGGTGGTTGTAATTTGATCATAGTATGGGTTATATTGTATGCAAATGAATAAAGTGTGTATTCAATTCATTGAGTGTGTGTGTACTATGTGTCTTGCAGACCAGCGAACGTGTACTTACTAATAAATGTGTATGTAAATGCGCTGCATCAGCCTTCCGGTGTCCTTGCGCAATCCATGAATGGGCCCGACTGTCAACTATCCGCCAAGACGCCATTCTGTAGTATCAACATGCGTCGCTTAAGGCATAAAGGTGTACTCGCTAAATCGGTGCAGATGCTAAGCCTAATTGTATTGCTCGCTACGCTAGTCTGGTGTGAGCTATCTTGGTTTTGACGGGGGAGGAACGTTTCTGTGTGTCAAAAGGGACAAACGTTACCACATTTAAAGAAGAATATTGGGGACATCGCTGTTTCTCCCTAAAAGGAGCGTTGGTCACTCCATTTTTTAAAGAGTGTATGTGGCCTGTCACATGGCACTGTCTACAGTGTATAGGGCATTCTACATTTGTGGCCATCTCTAGCATCCATCCTAGGTTTTTGCTCCATTGGTACATCGATGTGGAGCACCCTTCCAGCACCCATTTTAAAGGGCGTTATGACACGATAGCACCCTTTATAAAGAGTGCAACCATTACACCCTTTGAAATTTTATGCTGTGCACCCTTTTTTAAGGGTGCTGTGCTCTGCACCCTTCCTTAGCACCCTTTTTTCGAACACCCAATAGGGTGCAAAGGGTGTTCGTCTGGCGACAAGCTCATTTACACCCTTATGGGTCAGAATTTGTTTAGTGTGTATTCCATTTTCTGGGCTAACTGTCGCATTCTTCATTTTTATTAGACCAGTGTTGACTAGTGGGAGTTACCCAATCTCTCCATTTCTGTGACACATACCCCTTTATGATGATGGTTTTCTGGTATGCCGCACTGGGGCACATACCCGTTAAGATGATAGTATTCTGCGATCGACTCATAAGGAATGATTTGCTTTGCTAATAAAAACTTCCTCACAGCTTCACGATCACGAGGATTAAACCTTTCTTCAATGGAAGTTTTCATTTTTGACTCTCCGATTGCGAAAACACAGTTAACAATCCATGCAAGGTTCGTAATACGAGGCTAATTTCGCATCAGAACTTCAACTGAATTATGTAATACGTTAAGTTTTTAAAATGAAACCTTCGCTTTCATTGTTTTCATTCCCACTCGAAACATGCATGACAGAACGCATCGCCTAAAATGAAGAAAAACGTACACTGCATTACAAAGTGACCAGTGTCTGTAAGTTAATGTGCAAAACCACGATATAGTTATGAGGCGTGCACACCGTGCTGGGGGGCTCCCGAATAATTTTGACCACCTGAGATTCTTTGAAGTGCAGCTCACACTAAGTACACCTGTTCTCTTGCCTTTTGCCACCATTAGAACCAGGCAGTGAGTCCCTTGATGAGGCGAGCGAGAGGAAAACAAATAAAAAGGAAAGCACCGAAAGAAGACCTAAATCATAGCCTCAGTCCATGGCCTAATTGGGTCCAGCTGACAGGGTATGTTTCTGTATCCCTCACTCGCAACCCCTTTTTATTCTGCCCATAGCTTATTTCCTTTACTTCAACCTACTCACTACTGCACTTCCTGTTCACGCGAAAAGACGCCGTGATAACCTACATGCCCTGAAACACGCATTTCCGGCCCCACATGTTTCTGAACTCGGGCGGCTTCCAATTAAGATCCTGAAGCTCTTCAAGGAAAAAAATACCCATGCCCTGAAGAACGGTGTTCCTGTTATTAAAGTATTTGCACCATTATCTGTATTTCTGCTTCTCTTTATATTATACTCTCATCTGTAACTTAGCTTGGCCAGGCCAGTGAGGTGACATTGTGGACAAAAAGAGAAATACAGCAGCCTCGCAACACTATAAAACGTCCACGAAACTGCAGAGCCACTTCTTGTTTTCGTTTTTTTTTTTGCTATCGCGATACACTCACATCAGTATAAGAAGCCGACGCGAGAGTTTTCAAGTATGAAGTCTAAGAGTCGCAGTTCTGCTCGCAAAGACAAGACCAACATACATCAGTTCATCTTTCGTGTGTTTGTGCTGCGCCATAAGCAGATCGACATTGTCGGGGTCTGTTTATTGCGCTAGATTAAATATTATGGTACATATTTTGTCCGTAATGAGGCCCGAGTTCCAGGGATAAATGTTGTGCATACCTTGCGAGCCTGAGAGCCTCTAAGGAACGTGAACGCCTCAGATGAAAATTTCATTCCTTGCACGGAAATCATCTATTCATTCTTTCCTTTAATAATCCAAACTGCTGGACCCTTGAAAAAACCCTACTTCTTTTTTGGGAACGTGGCCTGAATTTTATGGCAGCCTTGGTTACCGTAACTCTTGGAGTCTGCTGGTGATGTAGATATAAATACACAGCTTGTAGATAAAGCATACATGTTCTGTTCCGAATGTTACCGGGACTTTATTTTATAAATAATTTACTCAATAGGGTGTGTTCAGATAAGAACGTCGGTGCATGTCCGCCGACCCCCTTTAATTTCGCCGAAAAAAATATATTTTGTTTTCCGAGTCCCCTTGACCACAAAACCACTTTTGGTTTCGCGAGAAAAAATTTCACCTTTAAAAAAATTCACAAGTGTCCACTGAGCCGCCACCGCCTCTATCGAATTTCGCGAAAATGGGATTTCGATGAGACGCTACAAAAACACTATTGTAGCTGTAAGTCCGAAAAATTTTCCCCACATACTACGGATAGTTTGCGTTGAGAAAAAAATTATTACTTTGCAGTTCTGTTGTTGTTCTATTAAGAAAAAAAAATCGCGAATTCGACACAAAGCTCAATAATGCTCACATTTAAGATTTTTTTTCCTCCGCAAGTATAAACACCAGACTTCCCAAAGTTTCTAAAAATATTGCCCTGTGTTTGGTGAACAAGTGTGCTGAACGAAATACTTGAGAGTGGCTTCAAACGTAAACCAGAAATGTTCAACTGAGGACATGTCTCTCAAAATGCAATATTTTGAAGATTATTTTAAAAAAAACACCATCTTCGATTTTCTTTAAACTCTCCACAATTAAAGCCAAGCACGTGTTCTAACTTAATCTGTAAAAGCATGTTGCATTATTTTTGTGAGGTCCGAACTACGAAGCACGAAATGTGGCCAAATTGACGTATAGTGAGTAACCACAACATTGAGCGAGCATGAAGCAATAGTTGCCATTATCGATATTTTTATGTCTCGTATGTCTTCTGTGGATTGACGGATTGTCAGGAATAAAACAGGAACAGTTGCTTTTGAAGAGGAAATTATTACTACATTTTTTACGCAAATCACAAAACTTCTACACGGGTCCCAGTCACTGAGCATGCCGCGATAATGAGTCGCACTCTTCGCAGGAATCGCTTTCAAAATTTTTCGCGCATGTGAGCCTGCGTACGCCTCATAAAGGAGGTGGCTGGAGAGGATCCACCGCTGGATATTTCTCGCTTCCCGTGACACGTCGGTAATGTGATAACGCAGACGGTGCGTGTCGGCACAAGCGGTCCTTCTGCAGCCCGACCGCGCTCGCCCGCTCCCGAAAAAAAAAGAACATAAACAAGAAAAAGCTCAACTCACTTAAGAAAGGTCGAAGTAATAAGAGAACGTCGGCTTTCACTTCCGTTCGTCGTCGACAACCCGGGAGTCCTCTGCTGGTGAACGAAAGTGAGTACGCGTGCGCGTATTACACTCCCCTGATATTGATGGCCACGTTGTGGAGCTCAGAGCGAGCGTTTTGCGCTGACTACCCAAAGAGGCATACGAAGAAGATTGCCTACAAGCGGAACTTTTGATGTGTGAAGGATTTGAATGTCGCCTTACAAAGGAAGCGCATGCCAGAAAAAGCCTCATCCATCAGAGAAACCGACATTTTGTGCCAGAGCTGTTTCAACCGCTTGAAACAGATCACCGTAGAGTCTCCAGATGCATCTCAGTCTGACGCAAATTTTGTTCCCGAACAAATTGTTGTCGAAGAGCTAAATGTACTCGTTAAGACAACCGACGTGACAACCCTGAAAATTCCGGCGAAAGTGAAAGCACAATGCCGAGTGTCTTACGCCAAGCGTAAGAGAGCGGAGATCGAGGGCGCTATCTCCAGGACAATTTCTGCTGTCCTTACAATAGCATACGCCACTACAGAGGAACCTGGTCCTTCAGGGGAAACCTGCAACATGTGTCGCGAGTGGCTGCGCAACCTAAAGCACACATTCGATACCTGCGAATCATACTATGAACGCTGCCGCCTCCTGACATGCTCCCTGTGAACCTTTCTCATCAAGAGATTCAAGAAATGATTCCATCCGCAACTCGGCACCTCATTCGGAAATCCAGAAAATACAGACACCCGGATGTCGTCAAATCCGAACCTCTACACCAGATCGAAGCTGAAGCCAGAAAACATACAGGCAGCAATGAAATACTATACTGACGATGAGCTCAACTCCACCCAACAAAGCCAAAACAAGAAAGATTTCATTGCAATTAGTTGTAAAGGAAAAAAAGAGCACGTTTCAAAACGGCTGATGACCAGGTCCATTCGGGAAACATTTCGTCTACAGCGGCTCACCCTGACACAGGGATCGAGCTCACGAAGTTCTCCTCCTTGAGACCGAAAGGGGTTGTGTGCACAAGGTTGTTTCACCAGGAGCAAGATACGCACAAGTGCTTCAGTGACGTTTGTGACTGTCTAACATGTCTGACTATAACTTGCGACTATGACTCCCTGTGTATACAATAGGGGTAAATAAACAGTTCCTTCCGAGAGCTCGATTGACTACATTTCTAGAAATCTTGCGGTTAGTCCTTACGCCAGGACCAAAACTACGACGCGTGCACGCACGCAAATGATCAAATTTGCCCTTTAAGGCAACTCTTTGGTTTTATCTATCAAGCTGTTGTCCCTAGAGCACAACAGATGACATTCAGGACCTTAAAATAACGATAATGGCAACTATTGCTCCAACTATTGCGCGGTCGGGCTGCAGAAGGACCGCTTGTGCCGACACGCACCGTCTGCGTTATCACATTACCGACGTGCCACGGGAAGCTAGAAATATCCAGCGGTGGATCCTCTCCTGCCACCTCCTTTATGATGCGTACGCAGGCTCACATGCGCGAAAAATTTTGAAAGCGATTCCTGCGAAGCGTGCGACTCATTATCGCGGCATGCTCAGTGACTGGGACCCGTGTAGAAGCTTTGTGATTTGCGTAAAAAATGTAGTAATAATTTCCTCTTCAAAAGCAACTGTTCCTGTTTTATTCCTGACAATCCGTCAATCCACAGAAGACATAAGAGACCTAAAAATAACGATAATGGCAACTATTGCTTCATGCTCGCTCAATGTTGTGGTTACTCACTATACGTCAATTTGGCCACATTTCGTGCTTCGTAGTTCGGACCTCACAAAAATAATGCAACATGTTTTTACAGATTAAGTTAGAACACGTGCTTGGCTTTAATTGTGGAGAGTTTAAAGAAAATCGAAGATGGTGTTTTTTTTTTTAAATGATCTTCAAAATATTGCATTTTGAGAGACATGTCCTCAGTTGAACATTTCTGGTTAACGTTTGAAGCTACTCTCAGATATTTCGTTCAGCACACTAGTTCACCAAACAAAGGGCAATGTTTTTAGAAACTTTGGGAAGTCTGGCGTTTAAACTTGCGGAGGAAAAAAATCTTAAATGTGAGCATTATTGAGCTTTGTGTCGAATTCGCGATTTTTTTTTCTTAACAGAACAACATCAGAACTGCAAAGTAATAATTTTTTCTCAACGCAAACTGTCCGTAGTATGTGGGGAAAATTTTTTCGGACCTACAGCTACAATAGTATTTTTGTAGCGTCTCATCGAAATCCCATTTTCGCGAAATCCGAAAGAGGCGGTGGTGGCTCAGTGGACATTTGTGAATTTTTTTTAAAGAAGGTGAAATTTTTTCTCGCGAAACCAAAAGTGGTTTTGTGGTCACGGGGACTCGGAAAACAAAATATATTTTTTTCGGCGAAATTAAAGGGGGTCGGCGGACATGCACCGACGTTCTTATCTGAACACACCCAATATAAGTTTCCAATCGTTTCAGAGGAGGAGGAGGAGGAAGGAAGAAACAAGCGGAAGGACAGGAAGGTTAGCCAGTAACTAGAGCGGCTGGCTACCCGGTGCTCGGGAAGGGGTTAAGAGGAGTAAAAGATGATAGAAAATAGATGTCAATGCACTTAGTTGGGCCAGTTGGTTCTGCATGTCGATGAAGTGGATGCGCTTGAAAGACGAGGACGAAGAAGAGACGGGACACACACTGCGCAACTTACAACTTGTTTATTGGAAAAAAAGAGAGTAGCGTCACTTATATACACTGAAGCATGTGACCCAGGGCCTGCGCATTACACATTACTGAGCACTCAAAAATTCTATCTCTTTCTTAGATAATGTCAACGAAGCTATGCTGACACATGATTCTGCGCGTTCTAAAATTGATTTGGCTTCAACTACAAGCCTCGCCGATTGATTACGATTGCGGAATATGACAGTACACTGCTCAAATTTCGGGGTGCAGGAACACCTTTGGCAGTGAGTTGCGAGAAAACCGTTGTTGCCGTTCCTGACATTATTGCTGTGTTCCCTTAGACGCTCGTTAAGGCAGCGCCCAGTTTGCCCTATATATACCTTTCCACATGAAAGTGGAATGTTGTACACAACACCCTTCTGGCACTGAACGAATTTAACCCTGTGGTTCACGTGGCAGACGAGAGGCGCACTGGAACAAGGCTCTGTCAATCTGCACAGTCTGGATAATTTTTGCGGAGCGGAAAATACTACCTTCACACCCGCCTTCTGAGCAGCTTTCTTCAGATTGTGTGATATGCGATGAATGTATGGGATGACCGCTACTTTTTTGTTCCTGTTAGACTGATCGCTGTTCTGTTCACGAAAAGATTGCTTAGCTAATCTTTTCACTAGCACCTCGGACACAGACACTAACACGTGGTCAGGGTAGCTTGACGACTTTAGACGATTAACTTGTTCTAAAAAAACATTGCTGCACGAGATGAGGGCATGATTTCTTAAGTGCATTATTTAGACACATGTTAGCGATGCTTCGTTTCACAGGTTTAGAATGAGCCGATCCATAGGGTAAAATCGGTTTGTTACTTCTTGGCTGATAATCCCAGCATGCATGGTTACTGCGGAAGGTGATACACAGGTCTAAAAACTTAATGGAACCGTTTAACGGAAGTTCATTCGTCACTTGCAATGGCGCTAACGTCTGCCTAAAGGCGGTCAAGGTTCCTTCTACGTCAAAGTGAGCCCCAGTAGAACTCTTGTCAAAAATTACTAAAAAGTCATCTACAAACCTAAAGATTTTAAGTACATTGGAATGTGCGAACTTATTGTTGAGATGCTTGTCTATCTGACCTAGGAATAGTTCACTTAAAACGGGTGCCAAACTAGACCCTATGCATATGCCACTTCGCTGCAGGTAAAGGCTTCCCTCCCAGCGAACGTATGTAGAGCACAGGTAAAACGTTACCAGTTCCAGAAAGCTTGCGACAGGAATTTCTACTCTATTCTGGAAGCTAATTGCACCATACCTGTCAATGCTTGCCTCAATGCACCTGAGCAGGGCATCTTGAGGTATTGAATAATACAGGTCTTTTATGTCTACTGACAGAGCATCAAGGTTCATGTCTTTATGGTTGCCAAAGAATTCCGCTACTTCCATAGAATTTTTTACCCTGAAGGGATCTTCGCTCACAAGTAGGTTCAGTTTGTCTTGCAGGAACATAGCTATTTCCTTCTGCCAAGTGTTTTTCTCCGATACAATAACCCTGAGAGGGCACTGTGGCTTGTGGGTTTTGGCGCTATAGAATACTTCTAATGCATCATTTTTACACACACTAATGCTCTTGACAAGTCTGGGGAGGTGACAGCTTTCACAGAGCTTTTTTGCCTTTCTTTTTAGTTCCCTCAAGGAAACATCTTCATAGTTGTCAAAAACGGACCTCAGAGCTTCCCTGGCTTTTTCCTTATACAGGTTAACCGGCAGAACGGCAAAGCCTCCCTCTTTGTCAGAGTTCAACACGCACAGTGAGTTCGCTTTCAAATAGGACGCAACCCAAGGTATTGGCTGACGTACAGATTCAATTTTGCACTTGGTAACGACATCAACACCACTGCTGATGAAATGTTCGGTTTCACTTGAAGCGGTGAGGTTCGAAATGTCTCTCACCATGGAAAGGAGGTCCGGTCTACTCTGCGCTGGCTGGACGGCGTACTTGGGTCCCAAGCGTAGAATCCTGGAGACTTCGTCGGAGACTCGAGCACCGTCAAGAGTTATAAGACGGCTTTCGTGAATCTTCTTCTTTGGTGGCAGTTGAGCGCGTAGTTGCGTAAGCGTAGCTTGCCACAACCACTCCGTTGTCCGGTCTGCTAACCGGTAGTGTTCATACGTGCTAAGTCCAGCACGCGAAACACCTAGTCTGTTTCGTAATTGAAGCGACAGGAGTGTCCTGTAGTGCCTAGCTTGCCTTGACCACTCGGATTTCAGAATCTTGCAGATGCGATTGCCATGACCAACAGACGGGTTGACCCCACCAAAGAGCCACCTTACTTCTGCCGGGAGTGTTTTGTGGCGGATGCAAAAAAAAACATACACGAGCCCTGCAGGCTGCCACTGCTATGAGTGATACGGTGACACTGGGACTACACGAAACATTGATGAAAGAGCCCGATGTATTAGAAATGAAGTTTCTCAATGCACTTAGTTGGGCCAGTTGGTTCTGCATGTCGATGAAGTGGATGCGCTTGAAAGACGAGGACGAAGAAGAGACGGGACACACACTACGAAACTTACAACTTGTTTATTGGAAAAAAGAGAGTAGCGTCACTTATATACACTGAAGCATGTGACCCAGGGCCTGCGCATTACACATTACTGAGCACTCAAAAATTCTATCTCTTTCTTAGATAATGTCAACGAAGCTATGCTGACACATGATTCTGCGCGTTCTAAAATTGATTTGGCTTCAACTACAAGCCTCGCCGATTGATTACGATTGCGGAATATGACAGTACACTGCTCAAATTTCGGGGTGCAGGAACACCTTTGGCAGTGAGTTGCGAGAAAACCGTTGTTGCCGTTCCTGACATTATTGCTGTGTTCCCTTAGACGCTCGTTAAGGCAGCGCCCAGTTTGCCCTATATATGCCTTTCCACATGAAAGTGGAATGTTGTACACAACACCCTTCTGGCACTGAACGAATTTAACCCTGTGGTTCACGTCGCAGACGAGAGGCGCACTGGAACAAGGCTCTGTCAATCTGCACAGTCTGGATAATTTTTGCGGAGCGGAAAATACTACCTTCACACCCGCCTTCTGAGCAACTTTCTTCAGATTGTGTGATATGCGATGAATGTATGGGATGACCGCTACTTTTTTGCTCCTGTTAGACTGATCGCTGTTCATAAAGACATGAACCTTGATGCTCTGTCAGTAGACATAAAAGACCTGTATTATTCAATACCTCAAGATGCCCTGCTCAGGTGCATTGAGGCAAGCATTGACAGGTATGGTGCAATTAGCTTCCAGAATAGAGTAGAAATTCCTGTCGCAAGCTTTCTGGAACTGGTAACGTTTTACCTGTGCTCTACATACGTTCGCTGGGAGGGAAGCCTTTACCTGCAGCGAAGTTGCATATCCATAGGGTCTAGTTTGGCACCCGTTTTAAGTGAACTATTCCTAGGTCAGATAGACAAGCATCTCAACAATAAGTTCGCACATTCCAATGTACTTAAAATCTTTAGGTTTGTAGATGACTTTTTAGTAATTTTTGACAAGAGTTCTACTGGGGCTCACTTTGACGTAGAAGGAACCTTGACCGCCTTTAGGCAGACGTTAGCGCCATTGCAAGTGACGAATGAACTTCCGTTAAACGGTTCCATTAAGTTTTTAGACCTGTGTATCACCTTCCGCAGTAACCATGCATGCTGGGGTTATCAGCCAAGAAGTAACAAACCGATTTTACCCTATGGATCGGCTCATTCTAAACTTGTGAAACGAAGCATCGCTAACATGTGTCTAAATAATGCACTTAAGAAATCATGCCCTCATCTCGTGCAGCAATGTTTTTTAGAACAAGTTAATCGTCTAAAGTCGTCAAGCTACCCTGACCACGTGTTAGTGTCTGTGTCCGAGGTGCTAGTGAAAAGATTAGCTAAGCAATCTTTTCGTGAACAGAACAGCGATCAGTCTAACAGGAACAAAGAAGTAGCGGTCATCCCATACATTCATCGCATATCACACAATCTGAAGAAAGCTGCTCAGAAGGCGGGTGTGAAGGTAGTATTTTCCGCTCCGCAAAAATTATCCAGACTGTGCAGATTGACAGAGCCTTGTTCCAGTGCGCCTCTCGACTGCGACGTGAACCACAGGGTTAAATTCGTTCAGTGCCAGAAGGGTGTTGTGTACAACATTCCACTTTCATGTGGAAAGGTATATATAGGGCAAACTGGGCGCTGCCTTAACGAGCGTCTAAGGGAACACAGCAATAATGTCAGGAACGGCAACAACGGTTTTCTCGCAACTCACTGCCAAAGGTGTTCCTGCACCCCGAAATTTGAGCAGTGTACTGTCATATTCCGCAATCGTAATCAATCGGCGAGGCTTGTAGTTGAAGCCAAATCAATTTTAGAACGCGCAGAATCATGTGTCAGCATAGCTTCGTTGACATTATCTAAGAAAGAGATAGAATTTTTGAGTGCTCAGTAATGTGTAATGCGCAGGCCCTGGGTCACATGCTTCAGTGTATATAAGTGACGCTACTCTCTTTTTTTCCAATAAACAAGTTGTAAGTTGCGCAGTGTGTGTCCCGTCTCTTCTTCGTCCTCGTCTTTCAAGCGCATCCACTTCATCGACAGAAAATAGATGTTACAAAAAATGCAGCAACAGAAGCAAAAAATAAAGAAAAAAGAATATGACACTGCTTAAAGTCTGTCGCTAAGACCAGTTGTCCGCAAAAAACGTGATAACACTTTCAAAACCTTCTTGGCTGACGACGGACTCAGCCAGTGTCCCAGAATCCTTTGTTTCGACAAAGGGCGATTATCCAGGCCATCTTGTGCATCAGAAAGTGCTTATCTTGGCGCATTGAAACGGCTGCACTCACACCGAAGATGGGCGATCGTTTCTTCGCAGCCGCAGTTATCGCACGTAAAGGTGCTGGTCATCCCAATAAGAAAGTACTCTCCACCTGATTTGGACGCACCATTGCCAACGCTTCACCCAGTCACTGGAGGCACCCTGGAAGCCGTCAAATGGAAACCTCCTCCAGTGAGGTCGTCGCAGATGTTTTTACGGTCTCTAACGTCTCATGCCGAGTTCTTTCCGAGTGCTTTTGATCAATTGGAAGAAAAAGAAGTCCGTAGTGCTTGATGGAAGCTGTACGGTGGCAGGGGCAGCGTTGTCACACCCATGTTGGCCAACAACTCGGAGACAATAAACGCGGTACGGCTGCTTCTTCATCCCCACTCGTCAGGACTTGCGGCGTCCTTTTCGCTCAGACTTTCCTCATTTGAAGATCCTGTGTCAAAACATCGTGAACGATTGTTTTAGTTATTCTCCTCTCCTCTGCAATCATCCGGACACTTAATCATTGGTGCTTGTCCAAAACTTGACGCACTTTTTCCACTGAGTCTTACGTTTGTGATTTTCGACTTGGTGTTCTGATTGGCCGCCGTCGTTTACAGACTCCAGACCTTCCCAAAACTTCTTGTGTCACATGATATTAGGATTTGTTTCATGGCATCCTCACCTTAGGCTTTCCGAAATATTTCGAGCGTCTCCGCCCCATTTTTACTCTACCCGCGTTACGATGCTCCAAAAACTGCTGCATTTATTTTTTCTCGACGAGGGTGAGTAGATACCTCTAAACTTTGTTGCCCTGGGATTTCGACGCTTGCAAAAGCCACTCCTTTGGTAAGAGGTTGGTCTGCAACTGTGCCCGCAAGCGCTACACCCATACCATCTGAAACAGCGATGGCAAACATGAAGCTTTTTACGACTTAACTTTCTTTTATCGAATTCCGATATGGCAGTCGCGGTAAAGGAGGCTTCGTCGGCAGATTTTTCGAAACCGGAGGCTACAAAGCTCCGCTTAAGATAGTCTCGACCCCGGATACCCTCGAGACAAAATTTTTCACTTCAGGCTCGGGCCGCGCTCACGCCTTGGTGTGGCAAGCTGGACTGGTGGTTAGCTTCAGTTCTGTTTGTCGCTGCTTTATAGTTTCTATTCCCAATTTCAATTGTATCCAAAAATCGAAATTGTGTATCGCTGGCCCTGGTTTCCAAAGACAACACATAAAGGCAGTTTCACTAAAGAAGTTTCCTCTTTTATAATTCCTTTGCTGCCTCCTTTTCCTTAGTATTTATAGAGCTACAATGGTGCTTCAAGATGTTTGTTGTATTAAGGCCTGCTATATAAAATGTGAAACATGTCGATTTGTATATACTGCTGCCGCTTCATTGTGGGGCCGATCTTGTGAATTACTAGCGAGTAAATTCGACAAGGGTATTCTTATTTTGTACTTACTGAGAATAAATGGAGAGGTGGAGAGCAATATTACATTTTTTTATCCGTTTTTACCGTGAGTCACTTATGGGAGCCAAGTAATTGCCTGTAAAAATGTTTTCACCAGTCATTGTTCTTATTATTCTTAAACTTATGGGCGTGGCGAAGCCACTGGAGCATTGTGTTAGCTGTTATCATACGAACATGTCACAGTCAATTAGCCAAACCATTTAGCAAATGAAGTTTCATAAAACCACATACGCAATAAAGAGCCCTTGTACTTTGAAATATATACTATCTGTGTATGGGCATGTTGTTTTGATGGCGCACTGCTATCACTCGCATATATGGTTTACTTGTTTTTAATTAAGGAAACAGCAGGAAAACTCAACACACTTAAATAACAAACTTCTTTGCCCGAAGGCCGACATAGGAAAACTTCGTTTAAATTAGCCAGTCAACACACTTAAATAACAAACTTCTTTGCCCGAAGGCCGACATAGGAAAACTTGGTTTAAATTAGCCAGTCATGTTATCTTAAGCTAACTACCAATTATCAATGTGGAGTCAAGAGAACGTGGGAATCACTTTACTAGTTGGTTTCAATGGGAAATGCAACGAACACTTCTCTTCTATTTGAGTCATATTTTCGTGCAAAGGACACTGGCAAATAAGACGTTGATTTCATCGGAAAATAACCTACCTTCAACTTCTGGCATTCAGTGAAGCGCGCATTGCATGGAAAAGGGTGTAGCGAAAAGCAGAGGGGAGCGGGACATTTGCCTCCCCCCCCTTCCACCAAATAAAATTCCTGGCACCGTCCATGCATGGCACAATACCAATAACGACAATGCATGATTTTGGCATGGTCAGGACTGTACGACAGCGACGGTTAATGACACAGTTTGACAAGAACCTGTTATGATGACAACAATATAACGACGATGAATGAAAAAACATCGCCGTAACTTAACTGGAGGGCTAGCATATTGACACTTCTAAGCCCTGTTGTACTTCACCACTCAATATGCCAATACAATTCTGCAGATGCTCGCAAGTTCGAGTTGTTCGAGTTGTAGAAGTGCTCGTCCTCCCGCTGCTCTTTTCACACCTCCGTGTTAGCTCAGATTCTAAAACGACTGACCAGGACAGCACATAAGTAAGACATTCTGGTGGGCCAGTTGTTAGACAGCTTTTAAATGTTATTAAACTACGCGAAAAGACGAGGGCACGAGTAAGAAACAAGTGAAACCTCGAAGGCCAACTACAGGTCACCAGGCGCGCCGAAGATGCCGCTAGGGCCCAAGGACTCTTAGCTGCCATTTAAGGGAGGGGAGATGAACTCCTCTGACACTTGCCGTTTAAATAAATGTTGTTTCTTTCTCTCTTGTTGTGTTAAGTATCGTTTCGTACTTGTGTCCTCGTCTTTTTGTGCAGTTCAAAACGTTTAAAAAGATGGTACTGTACCGCGACCTTTTTTAAAGACGATAGTCTTTCTTGGGATACTTAAACGCAGAAATTTTGGTCTTTCTGTCTGTCTGTCTGTCCCTCGATTCAGCCGCCCGGCCAAAGTTTAACTAGCTGCTGAACACCCAGCCATCTTGAACGGGTGTTAGCGTTCATACTTGTGAACATTTTCGATTAAAAAGCAAATATTAAGCAATCTGAGGCGCTACATCAATACATAAGTGTCAGGCCATGTGTTCTTTTATTAGAAAATACATAGATACGTAAGTCTAAAGACCCTAGTGTTTGTTAGGCTGCGCCGAAAATGCGACGCTGTGTACGAACTGCGACGCTTCGGACGAAAAAGCCTTCGGCCGACGATATGGTGCTGCCGCTGGCAGTGGTCCTGGGTTCCATATCTCACGCAGCGCCTCCTCTTGATGCGAAAACCAACTTGCCCAAGCACACATCTTGCTACGCCTCCTCTATTTTATCAATGCTAGCCAGCTCCGGCCGATTCAACATGGAGTAGGTGCTGTCTCAGGCAAGGCAAAACATAGTAGTACGGCCGGCACAAGACTATCGTCTTTCGACGACATTTGCAGCGAAGCACGCAGATACGCGGCCAATTTTAGATGTGAAGCATCTTATGGCGAAGCTTAATCCGGTGGTGGTGGTGGTGGTGGTGGTGGTGTGCCGCGTGCCCACCCTTACTGCGCATGCACAAACAGTTAAAAAAAATAAAAAACCTCCTCTCCCCCTCTCTCTCCTCTAGGCATCCCTCCCCGCGGCAACCACACCCACACTGCGCATGCGCCTCCCTTCCTCTCTCCCCTCTTACACTCCCCCCCTCTCCCCATCCCTGCCCGCGGCGTCTAACTCCCCCTGCGCATGCGCGTCCCCCCCTCTCTCTCCTCTCCTACGCTCCCCCCTCTCTCCTCTACGCATCCCTGCCCACGGCGTTCACACTCCCACTGCGCATGCGTGTCACCCCCCTCTCTCTCCTCTCCTACGCTCCTCCCTCTCTCGCCTCGCGACGCCGACGCAGGCAGCGTCTGCTAGCGAGTTTCTTGGTTGAAAAAACCGACTGCTCGCGCTGCACAACCGTTCACTGGCCATCCCGTATATATAGCAATGGATCTTGACCTCCAAGGGGGTGCCGGTGGGAGATTTCTCCTGTGCGTTGTCGAACAATAAAAATTCCCAGCGTGCGCGTTAACTAAAAGCGGAGTGCGGGTCTCTGTGTCCAGTCGGAGTCTTCTGTCTCTCATTGCCCATTAGCAGCGATTGGCATGTTCTAGTAGGAAAAACTGCTCCATCACTGCCTGCTTTGCGCCTCCCCAGTTTTCTCTCCTGCGCAACGCTGCGATGAGCGCCAGCGTCAACGCCGCCGCCAGTGTAAGCGTTAGCGCCCGCTGCTTCACATCTACACATGGTTCCCTTTAGCGGGAGATGGTGTAATTTTTTTTCTACAACGAAGCTTTCTTTGTGAAATATACTGAAAAAAATCGCACGTCTTATGTTCTTGATACTGTTATACTCCCAATAATACGGAAATCTTCTAGGGAAATGACGCCCTTCACTTGGATGGCGAGCGCCTCTCACAAGATTCGATTCTATGTACTAGTAAATTGCGCTTGACTATGACTTTTCTGACGGTTCCCTGACATGGGGCATAAGGAGAGGTTAAATAAATGACATAGCAAACTGGAATTGTTAAGATCTTAGGAGCTGAACCCGTTTCTTTATTTGCACCACTTAAAGTACTGCCTAATAGCAGAAGTAAGTGCTTTTCATTAATTTCCAGCGTAATTCGGCATCAGTAAGCGTAGTCATAAAATAATGGGACGGGGGGTTTTCAACCATACCTTACGTGGGGTCATGCGCGCGTTTGAATGTGTGCATGTATGTAAAATTCAAAATTAAAAAATTGCGGGGAGGAAGGGGTGCGTCAACCACTCCAACCCCTTTCTCCCTTCCAACCAACCCCTCCGCCTTTCTGGATAGGCCATTGCTTGACATCGTTGCCAACAGCACCTCGGCCAAGACCGCATCGTTTGCTGATAGATTTACTGCTTGCGCGATCTGTTCTCTTCCGTCACACCACTATCCATCATGTCACCTGGTTGTCTCAAGGCCGAAGCAAAGAGAAAAGCTGCGCTTACTGTGGCGGGGAATCCCTCGCGTAAACTTCAACACAAACCTCCCTGCGCCACTTTTCCAGCAAGCTTCCGTAAAGACGACGTAGAGATAAACTCCATCGTTAAAACGTCTCTGCTTGCTTCGCTTTGCTCACCGCGCATTGCTGTGTGAGAAGAGTCAAATTTATTGTTCTGTTTTCTTCTTACACAAGGGGAGCACTTTTATTGCCGCATAATGAAAGTTGCTTCGAACTAAGAAGCACGCCTAGACGGTAACGACAAATGGTAGAGAGAGAAGCGTTAAAGGTGCCCAACTGAACTGAAATGGTAAATAGGACAAATAACGCAAGGAAATCAGAAGAAAGCTTTTTTTTTATTTTTATTTCTAATACACCGTGTTTTTTATGGGTGAGCAAGTTGTTATGCCACTAGAATTTCTTTCGGTATTAAAACAACCGCGATGCTTAAGAGAATTAAGCGCCAATATCCAACTTCCTATAATTATTGATTTTCAAGTACGAGCGCGATACGTAGACATGGACAGGAAAGACACGGACAAGCCTATAATTATAATACACAAGATGCCTTCTATTCCGACCACTGAAGACGATTAAAACCAAAATGCGTGGATTCCCAACGAAGACCAAATCACACAAAAAGGGTTTAATCTTCGAGTAAGCATGACTGTACTGCTGGTTATGCATCTCTGACGAGCACATTTGTCTTTCCATATTTGGTTTTGCTTTTTAGAAAAGTATCAACAAGTTTTATAACAGGGCACAGCCTGATCTACTATAGTTCGCAAGATGTTACATGATTAAGTTCTCATGAAATGCGATTTTATGCGCACATCGTTATCGTTCTGTGTACCACGTATATAAGCACCCAGCTGCGAAAAAGAACTTACGTGATCCTACCTTTATGACCTAAGGGCCAATTGTTGAATTTTTGTTGAATTTTTCAGAGTGTCTTTTTGTGCAGACTGAAGAAATGGCTCAATAATACCTGGTTTCTATTATAGCCAGCGGAAAGGCATCAATGTTCTGACGTCAAAGAAATTCTCGAAAGGAGTGCACCAGAAAAACTACTAGTAGCTGTGTTCACAGCCTTGGTTGGTATAAACCGAATCATTCGTCTTCACTTAGTCGCGCTGTATAGGAAACTCTCATCGCTCGTCTCTGCAGTTACCGTCAGCTTGTTCTTTTTTTCTTCTATAAAGCGCTCGCTCGCAATCTCTTGCGCTTGCTCTTGCCGAGAGAAATCATTGTGCAAGGTCCTGCAGTGCACAACGCCAGTTGCCCAGTGTCCCTTAGGCGATGCCCTTAACAAAGACAAATACGCCTCGCCTGACAGAATAGTTGGCGCAAGAAAGTTCTAGGCAGGCGCAAACATCAATCTGCCAGCTTATCTTCACGCTGTACTCGTTCTTCAAGTCTTGCGCTGCCTTGGTCGCAGTAGGCTCTTGTGTCTGGCCATACTTACCGATCTCTGATCGATGCAGCATCGAGCGCGGCGTTGGCCGCTCAGGGAAACAGAGGTGAGAAGGCAGAAAGTAACACTACAGCAGTGGTATTATTGCGGCTCAATGTTGCAAAGGGCTCAGAGGAAAAAATGAGAAGAGAAGCGAAAATGAAAGAAGAGATCGCCTGTAGCCGAAAACGAAACGCGAGAGTCCTAGCTTTGCTATGTTTCCACTTCATTGCCTTACGGCTGGCGGTATCAGCGTGCCACAGAGCGGACTTGCAACACAGTGCAGTCAGCGTAGAGAGTTCTCGTATTTGTTGCTATGACGTCGCCGCAACACGCAGGCTCACTTCACTGCTGCTTTGACTATGTTTAGTTGTCGTGGACGGGCCAACGTATAGAAGAGGCAGCACGAAGCTCGATATTGATAAGAACAAATTGGGGCCGCACGCAACGCAACTACTCTTTGCCTGTCTTCTCGCTCTCAACCTTTGTCCCTGTTTCCAGCATAGCGATCATTTGACCTTAATAGCAAATATTTCCGCATTTGAGGAAACTTGGTGGCGGCAAATTTCATTCTGTTAATGCTCGTGGGTTGTGCGGAGGAGTGTGTATGAAATACGGGTGAAGAACGCCTCAGAGTTTGCGTCAACGTCAAATCAAGCCCATCATCCAGCCTAAGGCCCAACTGCCACATGTTGCAATTTTCTTAAGCGACTATTGCTTATATCCGCAACTTTATCCTTAATTACTTTATCCTACTCATGATAAAATTACAGTTAAAACTCGACTGAACGGAGTGACGACCACTCCAGATTAATTTGATTGAATAGGGAAGTTCGTAATATTGAGAAAGATTTTTCAGCACTTCTAAATCTAAAACTGAAATGTAGCGTCACCCACAAGCTAACGCGGTACAATATTTTCCCGTAACTCAACCCGGCACGGGTAGGAAGTCCGCGAGGGCGACCCGAGGGTAATGCGGGCATGGAAGCTCCCACCGGATTTTGAAGGCTCCGTTTCTAGGGGACACGGAGGCCAGGTATACGGACATGTGAACCTATGACAGGTCGCCGATACCCAAAGATGAGGAGGACGAAGTCAGTCAGTGGGCGTGCGAGAAGGCCAAGCAGAATACCTTCGAGGCGGTTCATGTGTCATCTGGCACATAAACCACAAACCTACTTAAAGCGACCACTGCAGTGTCTCTGGGAGCATTGGCGGAGACAAATGATCGCCGCGCCTAGCGCCATGCGTTAGGCAACAGCGCTCCCTAATTCAAGGTTTCGTGCCTAGGTGCGGAGTCAAGCGTCATCAAAAAAAAACGCTAGTGGCTTGACTAGGGTTGCTAGACGTACTAACGTGACGTTAGACCACATACTCAAAGAAAAATCCATCTGTGTGAAAATCAGATATAAATGAATGCTTTCCTACTCACAAATTTCAGACAAAAACTTCGTTAAGTCGGGTTTCTGCCAATGAAGCCCCAGTATTTGGGCTGGTAACAACATTGAACTATTCAACCATAAGGGTATCTACCGGGAAACGGATAATTTTTCACTAGTTCGACAACTTCGAAAAATTCAGTCTCATTATATCGACTTTGTCTGTATGCGTATAGATGTGCTAAGGAGTCATGGCGAAATGTGATTTTTGGCATGGCAATTTTTTACCCACTCAAGGATTTTACAAAATGACAGAGTTCTTTAAATGGTGTCGTGTAATATCATACACTATTAAATGTAATAAAGAAGTAATCAAGCGATATTCCTTAACCTCTTCAGTCTGTGTGACCCCAACTGGAGCCATTGCGTCGAGCAAGCGTAGTCAATTATGACGGAAATATTCTTTACCTTCAACTTGAATTTCTCGCACGGAAGGCATTACTTTACTTCAGCTCGACAAAATCGCGCTCCATGTCGGGTATCCCTGAGGCACGGTGGGTTTGAAAATGGCGCTTCCCAGAAACGTCTACTATTTCGTCCTCGCGGCGTGCAAATGAATTTTCCTTAGGTTATTTTTACCCAGTATGTGTCACAGCACTGCTGAATCGTCTCCAATGAAGTCATAATCAATTTTTATGCAAAATATGTGTTCCAAATTGCAGTTAACAGCTGTTTTAAATAATTAGATAAATTTTAATAACGAAGTTTGATTTATAGAGACTGTTAAATTTCCTCAGTTTTATTTTCCATTGTTCATCCAAAATATAACTTCTTTCCGTTTTCTTGTATGCTCAAGAGCAAAATTAGAACTTTCAAACAAACAAACCTGGAATTGCCTTCTTGAGTCTAGGTTAAGCACTTGTATATATGTTTCAGAGATGCACTAACTCGGTCAACAATGATAACTGCCGTGAAATTCAAGCATTCTTTTTTCAAACGGCCGACATCGTCTAGCGCAAGCTTGCCCTTAACTTGCGTAGTTAGACAGTACTGCGAAAAAAAATCACCGGCTACCCAAATCGTGGTGACGAGTATGCTATTTTTCTAATGCTCCTATTGAAACTTCAAAAGAAGTTGCATCCGTGTCATGCCTTTATTGTTTCGGAACATTCTCTGAATACAGGATGTAGCCTAGTACAGCTATAGGCAACAGCTCCACATCATCAGCTGAGAACTTCTCCCTTCCACTTGAACAAAGTTCTACGAGTAGCAACACCCCCTGCTTTGACGTCGGTGTCCCTGGAGATCAGGATACTTTTTCGGATATGTCTCATTTTTCTGCCATATATGGACACGACTGTTAACTGCTCTCATGGTTCTCAAAAACGCAGTGTAATATTGTCTCCAAACCGATGTCGCGGATCGAACAGTTCAATCATGCCACTAAAGTTACGGCTTTCTGAAAATATGCGTAAACCAAACAGACCTGTTATGTTCGAGCCAAAAAATCATCAGCAAATATTAATGATCTTCAAGCTACTCACATTGAAAGTAGCCTTTGGAGCGGTAGCCTCAGATAGCACGCTACAAATACGACTTAATACGAGTTTAAAATGTACGGCTGTTAATACAAGTAAATAAAAAACCTATGAGCGCGTTCTGAAAAAAAAAAACATTATGTTAGGTGCCTTCATTTTTACCAGAACCGGCCCAACAACTGTGCAGTATACTTCGTCAAGGGACCTCTTTGGGACCTTGAAAAACATATTTTATCGACATTCGCTCAAAGAGCTCGTATCAAGTGTAGTCTGTATGCGGAAACTAGTAATGTCCGAAAATATCTGCATTGTGTTTGCCATGAAAAGTGCTCGTGAGTATGCTATTTCGTATTTAAGACCACAATTACTCGCCAAACAGAGAATTCTCCATATCTGACGAACTCGGCAGTTAGCGAAAGCTGCGACTGTCGGATTTCATCAGAATAAAGCTGTTCTATCGAAACGAATACGGGCGTCATTTTCATGCAGTGATCCGAGACATCGTAGTACTCGACAAGACGATGAAACCACGTACTCACTGCTGTGTGCTTTTGTCGACGGTGCTCGTAGCTTACTCGCACATATCTCTTCTCCGGTTCCTAAAGCCATCTTGACGCTTCTTAACAGTAATTCGACTGTTCTAGAAAAATGATGTTAGCCACGCAATAAACCAGCTTGAAGAACATCCGGAACAGCGCCGCTATATTTGTAAGGGATGCCTTCAACCCCAGTAGTCGTCTCTCCGACTTCAGGCAATTTGCTCGCAAGCATCGCTTTACGGTGACCGCTATTTCAAAATCCCTAGTGCGCACCGCCGCTGGCCTCTCTGGATACATAGACAATTTTTTTTTACTAGAGTTGATACCAGTAGAGTTCTCTTGGCGGTCTGCAGCGATCAGATTTCTAATGCTCATGCTCTGCTAGCTGAGCGTTGTCCTGGTATTTTTATATTTCCTGATAAGATTCGGGCGCAAATGCGTTCGCTTTATTTTAAAGTCGTATTCTACGAGTTTTGTTTTTCCTATAAAGTGCCCACTCGTACAGTCTCGTACGAGTGGGTACTTTAGTTCCCACAAAAATATTTTTTTAACTCATGTTTCTGCTCAATTTGAATATTCATCAGAGCTGTTAGGGTCAAAGTTTGCTGTGTGCTGTAGCTAGAAAATTATCATCATGACGGCACGCGCTCTCTTCGTCCTCTTCTTTATCCTCTTCCTCTTCTGCCCTTTCTGCTTCGATCCCAGAACACGTGTGCCGATTTGCCCGGTGTGGGATGCAATAACTCGGATGGGTGGAAGAATGAGTACAGAGAAAGAAAAAAATTACACCATCTCCCGCTAAAGGGAACCATGTGTAGATGTGAAGCAGCGGGCGCTAACGCTTACACTGGCGGTGGCGTGAGAGAGGGGGGGACGCGCATGCGCAGTGAGAGAGGGGGTGAGAGGTGAGAGAGGGGGGGGACGCGCATGCGCAGTGGGAGCGTGGGCAGGGATGCCTAGAGGAGAGAGGGGGGGAGCATAGGAGGGGAGAGAGGAGGGGAGGCGCATGCGCAGTGAGGGTGTGGATGCCGCGGGGGAGGGATGCCTAGAGGAGAGAGAGGGGGGAGAGGAGGTTTTTTTTATTTTTTATTTTTTTAAAGGGTTTGCGCATGCGCAGTAAGGGAGGTCACGCCGCACACCACCACCGGATTAAGCTTCGCCATAAGATGCTTCACATCTAAAAAGGGGAACAAAGAAGAGAAAAAACATTCAGAGAGATTCTTTCGGTGACCCAGCCTTTCGCGAATTAGCGCAAGCTGGAAAGGGAAGTGAGGAAGATGAAAAGAGGGGAGAACAAATACAAAGAGATAAAAAGGAAGAGATAGAAAACAAAGGGAACGAAATAGAGTGACATATGAAGAAAGGGAAGAAACAGAGAATAGATAGAAGGCGAAACAACAACTACAGAAAGAGAGAGACACTAAGCCACAGAATGAAAGAGAAAGAGAAAAAGAGAGCAACCATATCAATGTGCAGATAGTATAGCAGCGGGTGCAAAAGAGATCACAAGCTCACTCTAAGGCAAAAAGGTGTTAAAAGGGTGTGTGGTTCATCCTTTTAGGGCTAATGGGGCTGACACAAGCATTAATGCCTTTAAGGACTAACGGCACCGGGTCTAACAGTTAGTCCCCACAGATCACCTAAATGTGCAAACTTTAGCACTCACATTTAAACTTTATCGGGCAACTGTTAGTGCCAACAGATCACCTCGGCGGACTAACATAGAGTCTTCACATTTACACCAATTGTTAGTCCCCGCAGTTGCACCTCACCGGATGAACGGTTTGTCCACTCAAATACTCCGCTGAGATGAACATTTTACACCCAGTTTAACAGTTCAAATGATCCATTAACCCCAGGGGATGACCTTCTGCAGTTACTGCCCGAAAGGCTTAATTCTTTTATCGCCTGTCCTTTCGGGGTGACCAACAAACAACGCGAAAAAAAACGCGCGAGAAAACTATTTAGTCATTCGTGTTTCACTGCTTTCGAAGTCAATCCGAAAGCAGTGACTGCGAAAGACCAGGACGACAAGGAAGACAGTAAGACAAGGAATTGTTTTATTTTTCCTATACACATACAAAGTTTCTACTTTCTTTCTTTCAGTGAATTGATTGTTAATTGTCCGATAGAGGTTCAGCCACATTGTTATGTATCGCCGAGTCCTCTTTGTTAAGCTGCTACAACGGAAGCGATTGATGACTGGTATCACACTTGTCAGCGCACACAGCTGCCTGGACGTTGTGGACAACGGCTGCGTCCTGCATAGCACAAAAAGATTGCAAAGAGCTAGTCACACGTGAAAAGGATGGAGATGCGCACGCATGGCAAATACGCACAAGGTGAAATAAAGAAAAAAGTTTAATTTATGGCATGCTAATAATTTCATGGAGATTTCATGCATAATGAAAGACGAATTTTGAGCGACATAGCGCAACAGGTCAAGTGCGGCAGCCGCAGCCGTCTCGCCGAAGAGCTGCCAACGTGTAGGCCAGTGTTCCGCGAGGGGCGTCGTACAGATCGAGTAAGTCCGTCAGCCGCCGCTGCAGCCAGCTAACCGGCGAACGTCGAGCGAGTGGCAGTAGAGCGAGCGAAAGTGGGACCGCCGCCACGAACGGTAGCGAACTACTTGTGAGCGAGCGACGAGGGATCCGACGGTAATGGCGACCTATTTCCACAGATTTCCGAAGCGCTGCTAAAGTCGGCTAGCTAAAGCATCCGCCAACCCATGCCGGTGCATTTAAGCTTGCGACATACAATCGAGCACATTACCGGCAACCGCAATGCGTTTTGGACAAATCGCAGTGCAGCGGCGAGTTCACTGACAATATCACGACCCCGCAGCTCATCACCATGGCGAACACTCGATGAGCGAGCGTCCGAGTGGCCGACAGCAATAGCCGCCAACTTCCAGGAGGTTACAAAACACAGGCCAGCTGACGCCCAAGCCATTCCCTCGCTGTACTTTCTCGTCAGCGCGAAATACAGCACGAATAAACCCGTTGCCGGAAATTGCGATGCGTTTCGCGCACGCGACACGTACGGCAGAATAAAGAGAGATCGCTTGTCAAATAGTACAGCGCCGATTTTACCTCGGAGTCAGATTGAAGTCATGGATCCAATACGTCTTCTGTCTTCCCGGCCGTTATTCCCAGACGGTGGCTATACGCATTGCCGTGCTACGCCGAAGAAATACAGCGTGGCGTGTCGACACCAGCTTCAGACTTCATGGGTGTGGTGAAACGCAACAAGCAGCACCACATACGCACACTCATCCACACGTACGTATATACTACATCTAAGGCACCGCGGCACAGTTTCTACAATTGCCGAGCGCGACACAACCGCCAAAACGCCACCACGAGCACAAGTGGGAAGACTGACCCAAGAGCAAGGAGGACGGTTAGTTCCCTTGTGAACGGTTTGCACACGGAACGTATCTTTGCACACGGCCTGCATCTCCAGTGCGGTTGCTCACAGACCAAGTGGTTTACACACGCACGCGTCTCTGTGCTTGCTCCTTCGCAGTCTATCCGTTCGTCGCGCGGGCCTATTGGGCTCCGTTGCTCCTCCTTCGGGTAATTTTGCTCTTTAGTGAGGGATGCGATGCGGGCTTGTTTGTAGCACATCTTCAGTAAATTTCGTTGTAGCGCAGATACAAGCAAAGACAACATAAAGCCACATATCGACACACAGGGCGCTAAATTTAAACGTAGTTTATTCTCAGAAACTTGTATGAAAGCATGCAAGTTTCTAAGAATAATTTTGTGACCGGGAGAAAATACGACCGACAGTAATTCCTTGCATACACCGGTTGTGGCACAACCCAAATGAAATCCTACGTCGAGTTAACACTGATGTTGATTTCTAAGCGTCTTATAAACTAAGTTACCAATGCAAAAAAACAAAACCAGAGAAGAAAAGTGCGTCGAGCTGCCAAGTAAAACACGGGAATAAGTTTGTTGAAAGCAAGACTTCGTTCATCTACAACATTCCGTTAACCTGCGGGAAGTCTTACGTAGAGCAATCGGGAAGAGGCATTAATGATAGGTTGCGTGAACACAAAAATAAAGTTGAAAAAATCGCACATTATGGTTTCCTCACACTCTATTCCAGTCTGCATCAAGGTTCCCCTGTCTCACAGGCCACCGAAATAACAGGTACTAGCAAATGTGAAACAACAATGGAAGCCGAACAGATTGCTGCGCTCGGAGATATGTGTATCAGTAGGCCGTCGTTGACACAGACAGATAAAGAATTTGAATATCTGTGCATGCCTTGATATTTCAAAGTATTTTTCGCTTTGCTCACCAAGACCACAACGCTGTGACTCATGGGGCAAATGCATAAATGCACCCTCGTTTCTGAGAATAAGCTATGTTGGAAGCTAGTGCCCTGTGAGTCTAGATGTGCCTTTATTTTGTCCTGTCTTGTATGAGCGCTACAAAGAAAACCTATTGAAATGGGAAAGAGGCAGGCGAGAGGGTACAAGCCCTAGCCAAGCTAAAACGAGCTATATGGCACAGCAGCCCTGCTGTGACCCAGCCTTGCGCGACTTTGTGCGAGCTGCGGTAACCTTTCTGTTTCGTTATTCCTTTCTTTCTCGAAAATCGCTTCACGAGATTCGGGTTGCGCGCCGTTTCTAATTCCGACAAGATCGATATTAAAGGCTTAAAGAGTTTCCGCAGTTTTCCCCACCGCGGGAAACACTCGTGAGCTCGCTGTCCTAAATAAACGACTTTCATTTGCAGCGCTCATCAAGCTCACCCAACCCGTCAGCCGAAATCGATATCTGTGCGCCTGCACCGAAGTACGCTGGCAAGTGGATATTCATTTCGCCCTCGAATGAATTCGGCCAAAGCACCCTCGGCCACAATTATGGAACCAAGCGAATGGCTAACTTAGAGTCGTCAGCAAGCTTAACACGAACGCTCCGAAGCGTGACCTGGACTACTTTGACCGATTCCAGCTGCGAAGCGCTGGGCGCTGTTGCCGACATGATACCTCGGTATGATTGGATAGTATGTCGGCATCTATAGGTAACATCTCGGCAACAGAACCCAAATCCACGCAGCGCTAGCGTCAATCAAACTGTTTCAGGAAACGATGCAGAGCGTTCGTGTTAGGCGCGCTGACGACTGTACATTCGTTTCTAGACTGTACGGAAGACAGTGGCAGTTCTCACAGTAGCCTTCCGTCGGTTGATTATTGTCGGGCAGCATGGCTTAGCCGATGATGTCATTTAACAGCAGGCACACGAAATAGAATCAAATATAAGCAATATCAATAGATGGCATGGAAAGATAGCGGAAACACTGGCTAAACGGGAATGGTATTGGGAAGGCCAGGAGAAATGTTTGGGCACAGAGCCACTGCATATTGAGCTTTTTTCTATGGGTGATTATTCAAATAATTTTGATGCTGTTCTAAAAACAAGGAAAACAAGAACAGTACACGTCACAGCTTCTAAAATTTTAGTCTTCCTCTCAGGTGCGAAAACTCTCAAATAGGACGATCAGTTCTAGGAAGAGAGAATTCACGTATTTTCGTTTACTCGAAGGGTAAAATTTCAGCGGCTCTCGAGCTACTCAATCCCGTTAAAAACACCTGAAATTTCATTCAAAAGTGCCGGCACTCCGCGTCAGTATAAAACCAAAGCATTTTAACCTATGACACTGTACTTTGGCTTTCAGGTATAGCCCATTGTAAGACGCTACCATCATCGTGCACTAGCTTCATTTTCCTGGCGGCTACTCCCCGTTAACGCAGGGTGGGAGGGGGAGGGCTTCTTCAGTCTTTCACCACAGGATGTAAATGTTCCCCTAATGCATATACGAACCTTCTTCATTTATTATTATTCATGCGAAATGGTTAGATCACTCATCAAACGTGCTTGTTCGCCGCGGTGGTATAGCGATTAGGGTGCCCGGCTGCTGACCCGAAGGTCACGGGTTCGATCCCGGCCATGGCGGTCGCATTTCGATGGAGGCGGAATGGTAGAGGCCCGTGTACTGTGCGATGTCAGTGCACGTTAAAGAACACCATATGGTCGAAATTTCCGGAGCCCTCCACTACGGCGTCTCTCATGATATTATTATTATTACTCATCAAACGCGAAAATTGACCGGCGTCCGGCATCGGCGGCGTCGGCGTCCCCGCAGCGTCGGCGCCAGCACGAGCGATGCAAAAAAATCAACACCACGTGATGAGGTCGCCCAATGACGTCGTCATATTCCCTCACAGATTACCACGATTTGCGACGTCGTCATGACGCCACTGGGACGTCAGATGATGACGTCATCACATAACACCGTCACTTGGTCAAAGGTGGGCGGATCATGGAGTAAGTGCAAAGCCACGTTACGCGCGGTAAGCTGTCGGTGGAAGGCGCGGGAGGAGCAATACATCGACTGAGGCAGAAACAGAAGATGGCTTTCGCGTTCGAGTCCCCTTAGGTGGAATGCATAAGACACGCTCTGATTTTTTTTTTGTCGTTTTGCTCGACCATTTTATAGCAAGTGCGCTCTTTCTAGCATTTGGCCTGACAGTTTTTTTTTTTTTTTTGCTTTTTATAAACAGGCTGCACTTAGAATATCAAAAAAAGTAGGTTTAAAGGAACCTGTCAAGCCGTGAACGACGAACGCGCAAGGTTTCAGCTGATAGGTAAGCGGAAGCTTTTCATCGTGCAGCAAGGATTAAAGGGAAGTGCAATACGGTGTATTCGTCTGATTTTAACAAGCTGTGTCTTCGGTCTTCAGTAAACAAAGTTGGGCGAGTGGTCCCGCAGACCTCTCGAGTGGGGTTGCGAACAAAACAAAATAAGTGTAAAGCTTGAGGCACTTGTCACCAACACGCCATTTACTATGTACGGCCCGACCATGAACCCGCACATTCCAATTTTAACACTAGGAGAACATTGAAAAACCTCTTCGTTCAAGTAATCTGTTTCCTTTTACTTACATGCTTGCAACGGGAAATCAGGCGGAACTTGAACAGTACGAATAGTTTTTCAGGAATCTACGTGCTTATGTTCGGCCGCCAATACCAACTGCAGGCAAAACCTTAAGTATATGCTCTGCTTCAAGTATAGTCATATTCTTTACAAATGTTAATTGCCCTTGAAATTCTGCTCCTTAGCCCTTTAAAGAATGGTTGCTGGTCTATGCCTTTCTCTCGATGTGTAGATTATTTTTTTAAACACTCTTCAAAGATTGAAACGTGCTAACAGATGTGGAAGTGGTACCGACATTACCGAGGTCTCGTCATCTACCCTCAGGCAAGGATTTCGTGGTGACGTTCTCTCCAGATTGCAAGCAACGTGACCTGCCGTTGAAATTGAGTTGGAGTGAGAGCCTTCGGTGGAAAAGTAGATAGGTACATGACCACACTCGATTCAGTCCACGTGCCGCAAGTGGTCAGTGTTCGCTTTTTGGGCAACAGAGAAATTGAAACCTTTGCGTTCTGGTCTTCTGGGCACCGCGGCATTTCAGTTTCATTTTGCGAACACTAACGCTAACCAGGCATTGTGATCCTTTCCTTGGCTCTAATTTCTAGCGACTCGTGCGCGATTGCTACTTTATATGCGATATTAACGCGATAGCGTTAAAGAGCTCATTTCGCAGAAATTCCGGCGTCGGCGTCGGCGGCGGCGTCGTTGGTTGTGAGCGAAAAATCATCATCTTGTCCGTGACCGAAAAATCGAGAAAGATGCAAATAAAATAAATAATAAAAATTTCCGGGTCCGAGTGAGGATCGAACCCGGGTCGCCTGCGTGGCAAGCAGGTGTTCTACCACGTAGCCACGCTTCTTTTTTTTTCTTTTTTTTTTTGTCATTATGGTATTTAATAGAATGCGTATTAAAATAGTACACAGTATCGCATACAGTTGCGCAGTTGCAGTTCCATAGCGACAATAAGCGTACAAGCACTGTTGGGAAAGAAACGCGAAGGCTAATGTCCAATAGTCCAGGGAGAGTTCTTCATAATGTGCTGCACAAGAAAAGTGGCGAGGCTAAGCACCTCTCCAAGATGGGGTACCAGTCAGGCCTAAAGTCAAGTTCATCGTAAACATCTTTTAAGTGAATAGCCATTCGGACATGTAATCACAAACAGAAGCGTGGCTGCGTTCCTCTGCACGCAGCCACGCTTCTGCTTGTGATTACATGTAAAATAACTTCCTCTGCTTGGAATTGCAGTGAAAATAACTTTCATGCTATGCAAACACGCGCGTCCTGTATACAGGCGTCACAATAGAACATGTAATATCGTAGTAATATTGCGTGGTACAAGCGTGCATAGTAGGCTTGTGCGAATATTCGAATGCTTCGAATATTCGAACGAATACTGCAGTATTCGAATTCGCTTCAATTCGAATTTAAATTACCGAAAATTTCGAAGTATTCGAAACAAACGAATAGATGCACATTAGTCCGCATTTAACCCCTGTAAAGGTGGTTTCACTGCGGTGTAGGGATGCTAAGCCGTGAAAACACCTTTTCAGGTGTATATTAGTTCACATGTATTTCCTGTAAAGGTAGTTGCACTGCAGTGAGGTGGTGCGAAGCCCCGAAAACACGTACCCAGGGGACTTGTACTGTCGCGAAGCCCCACATCATGGTTAAATGAAGAGATTACCCTCACATCGATTCATTTTTTAAATTTAGAAGCTTGTTACACCGGCTTATATGCTCTTAGTAAATTTTAAAACGTAACATATTTCACAGCTTAAGAACCTTCGAGCGCGAACTGAAACAGGGACGAAAAGAGAGGAAACAACACAAAGCGCTTGTGTTGTTTCCTCTCTTTTCGTCCCTGTTTCAGTTCGCGCTCGAAGGTTCTTAAGATGTATATGTACCAACTAGCTCGTCTCTCGGTCTTGCTTCAGTATATTTCACAGGTTATCGCGTGCTTTCAACAGAAAGTCAAATCCTGATACTATTCAAAGTTGTTTCCACTTCCTTTGAAGCAAAAAAAATGGCATTTGCACAGGCCTTCCTTGAATTTTTAAAAAATATTATGAAGGTTAGTTACACTAGGTCATGACAAATATGCCCATTTTTCTCTATATTATGTGATATATTTACTATTCGAATTCGATTCGAAATTATTCGACCAAAATCACTATTCACTTCGAATTCGCTTCGAACCTAAAATTCACTTTTCGCACAAGCCTAGTGCATAGCCATCAGGCGTCAGAAGATGTGAATATCATTACGACATTGTGGTTCAAAGCCGTGTACCCATTACAAAAGGCACACACGTTACTGCGCGTATTCCCTTAAGACCACGTAGTGGGTGCATAGCAACTTCGAAAACATTTCCCGCATTTACTGCGCATAATTGCTCATGGTTTAAAGCATGCTACGCATTACATAGTGTGCACTAAGGGATTGAAGTACGGACTAGGGACAGGATATCGCTATCGCGTTCAACTCTTAAAGGCGAAGCTTAAGGGTCCCCCCAATTTTTGAGTCGTCTTTGAACGTCAAAGGACTTCAACGCAGTCCTTCTGCGATAGGTCGTCTCTCACAGCGAAATTCTAGATGAATGATACAAAAATATTACTTTTCATTGCTTTCTTCATCGGTACATGATTTTGTGACGTTGTATGAGCAATCCTACAATATAGAGATGTTTTCTGTCTCGTTTTAAGTCATAGTAATACGGCTGACTAAAACTCATGGTATGTTATTTATAAAGGTGCTGGTGAAAACTTCAAATGTAAAAACATACACAATAAACCATGAACTATAAAAATGTAGTTAGGGTTACAAAGAAAGTGTAGGCCCGCTGACCACATCGTACATGCCGTGCACATGCATCGCCCTTAGACCTCATGTGTCCACGATGTGGGAAATGAGGAGCAAGTACAGATATACGGCCAGTGCATGCAATAAGCTTTCCGTAAACAGCAATTCCCCGAAATCTGAAGGTGTGCTTCGCAATGTGTTTTTTTTATCGTTATAAACATTACGAATTAAAGGATATATGTATCAAATTAGTAAAACAAGCCTCTAGTTCTGGCTGACTTTCGCGTCGTACTACCATTTTACTAACGTAACCGGTGCAATGCATAAAATCTAAGTCGCTAAACATTACTGCGGTTAATTATTATATCAGCCGTAGTAGGGTACCAAGGGTGTCGACCCAGTCCTGTTCACGAACCGAACTTGAACCCTCACAGAAAAACTGCACCGAAAGCGGAACTTTAGACAACGTACGTTCTTAGAATTTGCCTGAGCATGAACCAGACATAAACCGTAAAAATAAAAAAAAACGAAGATCGTTTGTCGGTTCGAAACTAGGAGGTTCAAAGTATAAGAGGCATTTGTTGTAATTTAAACGGAGAGGTTGTTTCGAAGGTAAACTGTTACTGAAGTAGTTCAAGCGTATTGGTCTTGTTGCTCAGACGGTAAATTTTAGCAACGAACAAACCAAGACGGTCACTTATGTAAAATAGCTACTCGCCAGTCAGTAAGCGACTCTAGCCTTTATGCAGTCAACCAATAAATAATTGGTCGGGGATTTACGTCCCAAAGCTATGATGTGATTGGCAGGGATGACAAATGGGGTGCTCCGGAAATTTTGCCATCTAGTGTTCTCTAACGTGCGCCTAATTTCAAGTACTCAAGCCTCAAGCATTGCGCCTTTATTGAAATGCGGCAGCCACGTCAGTCAACCAATTCTCTATTGGGATATAAACATTGCGATCTATTATTTTTTTTGCTCTCTGCGTGGTTGCACTGATTCAGTATGTCGCGCGAAGTTGTAGCCCTTCATTCAATGAACACCATCGTCGACACCAGAGGTGTCTTGGAAGTACTGCTCTTTTTTAGCCTTATAAGTTCAATGTGATTTTGCACTAGATGTAATCCTCCCGTGTTACATGTGGCGTACAGGTATCAAGCATGTTTAGAGGTTCCTTGCCGCAACGACTCTACAAGGTTTCTCTCACTTTATTCAAATTCTCTTGGTAGTAAACCGACTTTTTATGTGTAACAGTTGGACCAGACTTCAAATTATCGGCCTGCGAACTTCGTTCACGCACGATATCGTAAACTGAAACAGGATATTATGTTCAATCAGCATTTACCTTTTGATCATAACAGTGGATTTGCACGTTAATGAATACAGAAGAACGACATTTGCAGACACTAGCTGAAGTTCGAATTATTAAAAAGGACGACTGAGGTAGGTGTGTGAAGCCCTATTCAGTGTTGGCGTTTACACTTAACGAAACAAAAAAAATGCAATGAAAACAAAGGTTACCCCTTTGGAACATAAAAGTATACATGTCATTCTAAAACCACTAACCGTAGAATTTGGTTGTATTGATATACATGGACAGTGCTCCGTGTATAATGTGGCGTTTTCGATGCTGTACTGCTTTTTTTTCTTTGCTTAATTTATGCGCACGATCGCATGGTTTCTTACTATATGTTCGTATATTCAGGGTAGACCACAGTGAAATTTTAGTTGAGAGACCGCACTCGCGTCTCCAGTTTGTTGCTGCACTAGCGCCATCTCATTCATTACCAAGAAATAATTAGCAAAAAAATATAGTTTCACAGGTGTACGAAATGTAGTAAAAATCAGTATGGAAGACCATTTTCTATTAATTGATCCTGCATAAACTGCTGTATATGCCTATTGCCTTCCGTGAATAACAAAACGCCACAGACGCTTAAGGGTATACAAGAAATTGCAATCTCGTGAGTGAACAGTGCCGAATGATGACACGACACAGCCTATCTTGTAGCCCCTTTTGACCGCAGTATTCTGGCTGAAATTTTGCGGTCTGCATCCACAAATCGTTTGATCCCCTCGAAGGATTTCCGCTTGCGACCTTTTGACGGACACTTCCTAGCTCAAATCTGATCAAAGCTTAAGTGCTGGTGCTCTTGTGTAAGCGCAAGGATGGTGCCAGCTTAAACGTTCGCTGTTCCGAGATAATATATTACTTTTGAGGGATAAATCCCACAGCCGTACTTTTCATAAGATTTGCCGAGATGTTTGCAGTTATACATAAACCAGCACCGCAAAGAAGCTTTGTACAGAAAATACACCTTTTTAAAGGGGAACTCCGGTGCATTTTCGACGATATTGAGGTAATGCCGTTTTGAAATAGCATTAACAGTCCTGTAACATCTAGGGTGGTTCATTTTGCCGAGAGACTCGTCAATAATTTCAAATAAACAAAAAAAACGAGTCAGAACCGAAACCGAAACAGGGAGCTGCTCCGGACTGGGTATACGATGACGTCACGACACGCCGCCACCGCCGCCACGGCTGGCCAGGCTGTAAACATAGCACATGTGCTTCTTCTATCGCGCGAAAAGCAAGTTGGCGATGTCATCCGACGCGGAATCAAACTGTACCAGCTCGCCTGAACTTACCAGTGACAAGTTGAGCAGTGATTGCAGCTACTATCTGAGCGCGGAAGCATCGCTTTTTGATTTCGACCTGCCGGTGCGTGAAGCATCTGACGTGCCCCGAATCGATCTCCTCGTTGCTCAATATTGTGCTTGTTTAGTGCAAGACCCGATGTCAGCGACGACTAACAAGATATGCAGCTGACAAAACCGAACTATGCTCGCGTCGTCGTCGCCTCGTAAAAGAAAGCGCGCGCTGCATCCGTCTGCTGGGCGAGGCGGGGTTTTGAAAAAAGAGTAGACACTTACGTCACGTACACAGGGTGGCCCACGTTTACAAGCGTGATTCCAAAATTTTCTACCAATTTTAAAATTCGTTTTTTCTAAAAAGCTAAACGGCTTACGGTTGTATAATTTGGCACATATCATCACGGTATTCACGAGAACATATGTTGAAAGTTTTATTCGAATCCGTGAATATCGAAATATCGCCGGAGTTCCCCTTTAACGGGCAAGTGCTTAACTTGATAAACTTGATGTCTACAAAGAAAGAAAAAAGGCCAAACTTGCACTAAGCTGCGTAAGACTTAAAACAGTGAAACTGGACGATTATGAATACTTATCTCGGTGCGTGTAGGTTGTTTCTAGGCCTTAGCTAGGTGATGCAGGTTCTGTCTAGGTTCCTTCAAGGTCTTTGCTCGGCTTTAGCTAGGTGTTTCAAGGTTGTTTCAACGTTGATTCTCAGCCCAGAGAAGTTCGAGTTAAACCACAGACAGCCACAAAGACGACACAGATGTCCAAACTCTAGAAGCAGAAACTCGCACTAAAACCAAGCTTTCGCACCTCTAATATATCTACGGGCACGTCGACGTTGGTGTGCGTCTTCTCGCAGCAGCCGTTTCCTTTCCCGTTACCTAGTATTTTCTCGTTGTACGTACTCGGGGTCTTAGGCTCGCCGCCGTCGCTTCGCAGCCATTTGTTGTCGGGCTAACTGTTGACTTCTTCATTCTGAGTGGACCAGTGGTGGGTTGTGGGATTACTCAATTTCGGTGGAACATTTGTGGGGCTAACTACTTCCTTCATTTTAAGCGGACCAGTGGTGAGTAGTGGGATTTACTCAATTTCTATGGCACATACCCGTTTATGATTGTGATAGATTTTTTTGGTTCATCGAACAAGGAACGATTTGCTAAAAAGCTGCCCTGTTCAAAATTACTGCCAGTTCCACTTCATGCAAACCGTCGAACAGCGAAGCTCTTGCCGCTTTTCAGTCGGACCTTCACTACACCCTCTTTATAGCTAAGTTTTCTGCAAGTTTCTTCCGTGTTGTTAGTTTTCATTGTGCTATAAGTTAGGCATGTGGTTACGGGTCGATTCTGTTCACATCGTGGAAGTGGCAGTACTGTACACCAAATACGCAAATGAGACACTAAAGCAAGAGGTTCACACAAAAACGTTTAGTTTCAGCCTCTCTAGCACGGACTTGAGAGACGGTTCCGCGACGGCGGGCTTCTTTTGTGACCAGCGACACATCAGTTACGTCAACGGCACAGGATAAACTCACAGAGCTTCGGTCTAATATTTTATTGTTTGGTGAAGGTGGCCCTTTCTGTGTGTCTAATGACATCCCGGCAGGATGTTCCAAACACTGACTTGCGCAATATATTCATTGGAGCTATTGAATAAACCTTCAAGCCTCCTGAACCAACATAATCAAGGTTTACTGACACCACCTGATGTCGAAGCTACTTGGCTAGTTAAAAAAATCAGTCACGTGCGCATGTTCCATTTTCGCAAGCAATGGGAATGCTCTGCTCGCTGCGAAACAGTCTGTTGATATATGTGCCCAGCACGCTTCGGTAGATATTTGTTACGAATTGATGTATTAACTGGATAAATGCATGTCCGAATTGAGATTATGAACAAACGCTGTAGCTTAGAATTTACGCAGTAGTTTCCAAAGAAAAATTGCTTAAAAGCCAAGCATAAAGTCAAGCGCAAAAAATATGGTGGAGGCTGCCCGCCTGTCACGCTAAGGGAAACTGTTAACGAGTTCGCTAAGGAGGTTAGGGAATTTTCATACTACTTTTAACTACTTTCATACTATGTGATCGGTGCTCATACTTTGTAGGCACAAAGCCTTCCATCATTGAAGGCTGAATTTAGTTAAAAGTTCGTTGTCTGCCCCAGTCAAAGCAACGATGGTGCATGTTCAAACTTAATGGGGGGATTGTGCCATGATGGACAATGGCGTTGATTTTTCGCTGGCGTCATGCACTTTATGGAATTAAATCTTATTCTATTGCCGTGCAACCCTTTGCAGATGCACCTGTGTGCCAAACAGGGCACGTCCAGCGTTCCTTCGATATGTATTTTATTTCTCCTTCATCGCAAATTTTCTCTCAAGCACTTATCGGAGGGCGGTAGGTGATGGTAAATTCAGGTTAACCCTCCGTGGCCCTTTGCCTGTTGCCTCAAGGCGATGAATTCACCTCGACGCTTTCTTCCTCGACTCACAGAGAAACGTGACTGGGCGTTGAAATTGTGAAGAGGATGGGCGAGTCGGTACACGTGACTTGTTCATGCAGCTCACGCGTAGAGAAAGGCACTGCTGTTGTTATTATTTTTTTGTTATTTTTGCCGGAGGATCAATCCAGCTACTAAATCGAGGTTGCTCAACGATCACAACGGTGGAAAATCTCGCCGTAAAGACTGTCGCGAAATTTCTTTCGATTTCGTGAGTTTTTCTTCCTCGATATTGTATTGAATAGGAGATGCGATGCCGTGTTCAGCTTTTCGATAGTGTCTTCAGTTGAGATAACTGGAAAAGTAATGGTATCACAACGAAAGTTAGTATACTGTAACAAAGGAAAGGTGGTAAAGAAAACACGACGTGTGTTCCTTCATCCTGGATAATAACATTCGTGTCTACAGGGACCGTATCACAACCGCTTGTTCTCGTTTCTTGCCTGGAAACAACATGAACCTGAAAAATCACATACAACTTTAGTAAGGATCACTGATTCTAATGAAGTTTACAGCGCAGAACACTGCTGCAAGAATAAAAATGGCGCCAGACAGACACAGCTTCGTCTGGGACTGCACCTTTGAATTTGAATGTCACACGTCGTAATATTTCTTACTATATAGCATTGTGTGCGCATAAACTGCAAGCACCAGAAAAAAAACGGCTATAAATTACCTGTAAAACCATTGACTTGATAGTTCGAATATCGTTAGTTAGATGCAGGGTCCGATACTTCAACTTAAAACACCTAATTTACTGGTTAAACAGCTTTTGTGACATGAGAAACAGCTTTTCTGAGAAAGCTTTATGAGCTTAATATGGGCATTAACAGTGCACGCAGAACCGAAACTCTGAACATGTGTGCGAATGTTAGACGTGTTTTGTACAGCCGTTATTGTTTTTTTCGAAACAAAATAACCTGAAGATAGCGGTAACTCATTTAACGTGAAGATTTCGACATTCATGAGACGTACAGTGGCGGATTTTAAGCGAGAGTCACCCCGATTAAAGCATGGAGCTACAAACTAAACCATTGTGTGCTTGCTTTGTAGGTCAAAGAAAGAAATTTAACGGCTTGTATCTATCTTAGACACAAATTTAATGAAAACAGACAATGAACCTCAATGCCATTTGGTTTTCTATAATGCTTTGTAGCTATGTGTTAATATTTGGGATATCAGTATTTCGGGCGTTGGATTATTTTGGCCAATTTCAGCCAAACTCATTTGAAGTATTTGCTGTCTGTGTACTTCAAGTCGTAAGTTATTGTGTTCTGGGTCTACGACTACAAACATCAGCAGCTCAAAAACAAGAGTGATCAATGAAGCACTGCACCAATTCACTCCAGGCGCGTGCACTTTACATTAGGGAGTTTTAGAATAGCGTACGATAAGTTTGCGTTCGTTGCGGTCGCCCGCTATTTCCGTCACTTAACGGGAGCCCGCGAGAGGTTAGGCGTACGATGAATGCGCAGAGGCAGCGACCGCAAACGCAAAGCTTTCCGTACGCTATTATAAAACTTATATTGAGATAATTCGTCGGCATGCTATCCTGCATTGCTTCTCCGCCGCATAAATACGACCCACACAACCAGCATCTATTTTCTTCCTAAATTACTTTCCCTCTGGGGAATTTGCAAAGAAAGGTCTCGGTCAGCTCTCATGGTAGAGCTATCCCAGCAGAAATTCACTGTTGTGCTCTTCGATGAGAATACCAGGACTGACCCGCGAAACATTGATTATGGAAATCGCTATGGAATTACTTTGCAGCTTCATACTACCGTAAATAGGGTGATCTCTATAATGGCCATTTTACATGAAGCTTTCCGTACTGGTGAAAGTTCTCCCAGAACAGACACTCCTTCGCTTAAGGATTTCACCCATCTCGCATTATTGCTTTAATTGTTGACGGAACCCAGCCTTATTAAAACATATTATGAGGTATTGGCTGGGGAGTTAAATAATATGAGCGATATGGCGAAGCACTTCATGTGCACGCGCTTTATTTAAATAAATTTTTATATGTTGACATCCTTTTCATTTTTTATTTGCTTCAAAAGCGCAGTTTCAAAGCATGTGTTAAATTAGAAAGATTTTTTCCTAGCAAATGCATTTTGGAAAATACGCGACCGATCATTTGTTGTGTGCTTGTGAATAATATTTCTGTATGTGCCGAGGAGCCATTTAACAGAGAATATCGCTTGAGATAATGTTTTCTGTCTACAGGATTGTCCAAATTATACAGTAAAATTTCTGTGCTCGACACATATGTGAAAAATTTTGTCTTTAAGCTTAATCCTTTCAATTAAGAAAAGCTTATTGTCAAGCACTGGAATGGCTGCACTGATATTGTACATTATTACCCTACTTAGAATATTCCTGTTCTTCTGTCTCATGAAATAAGTACAGAAAAATTTACTAAGCCGTAAGAAATCATTTTCAGATCATCACAGTCAAATTCTTAGTTGGATAGAAATAGTTATAATAGAGACATCATGCCGGGTAGGAAATAAGGAGGAAGAAGAGGAGAAAAGGAAGGACATGGAGGTTAGCCAGTTCTCAGACTGGCTGGCTACCCTGTGCTGGGGAAGGGGTTAAGGGGAATAAAAGATGACAGAAAAGAGATGTTATAAAAAGAAGAAGAAAAAAAAAACACTAATACGATGAAACGACACTGCTTAGAGTCTGTCTCTGAGACCAGTTGCCCGCAAGAAGCGCAACAAAGCTCTCAATGCCTTGCGTGCCGAGGACGGTCTCGGCCAGTGTCCTAAGACCCGTTCCTCCGACAATGGGCGATTGTCCAGTCCATCTAGCATCTTCTTAAGTTCTTTTCTTGGCGCCCTGAAGCGAGGACAGTCACAGAGAAGATGGGCGATGGTCTCCTCGCAGCCACAGTTGTCACATGTCGGGCTGCTGGCCATTCCGATTCGAAACGAATGAGCATTCGTAAAGGCCACCCCGAGCCACAGGCGGCACAAGAGCGTCTCCTCGGCTCTGGTGATTCCTGACGGAAGACGGAGCTGTAGATTTGGGTCCAAGTTGTGAAGACGGGCGTTGATGAATTCCGTCGAGTTCCACTGTGTCAGTGTCAGTTCCCATGCAAGTGAATGAAGCCTCGTAGCGGCGTCCGTTCTCGATAATGGTATAACTGCACATTGGAGAGCATCATGAGCAGATCGGGCGGCTTCATCTGCAAGGTCATTTCCGTAGATACCGCAATGGCCCGGTATCCACTGATAGGTTATATTGTGCTGCTTCTCTACAGCCCTGGTGATGAAGTAGTCTTATGTCAGCGACTAACTGTTCGTTTGGTCCATGAAGATATGGCGACATAATGCACTGAAGGGTTGCTTTGGAGTCGGAAAAGACTGACCATGCCTGTGGCGGTTCTTCGACTACGAACTCTAGAGCAGCACGGATGGCGGCGAGTTCGGCAGCCGTTGCTGATGTCAAATGCGATGTTTTGAATTTTAAGGTTACGGATTTCTCGGGAATGACCACTGCCCCTGCTGAGCTTGCAGAAGAAACTGAACCGTCCGTGTAAATGTGAATGCGTCCGCTGTGCTTTTCGTGCAGGAACAGTAGTGTGGCTTGTTTTAGGGCCAAAATTGACGACTTCTCTTTCTTTTATATTCCGGGAATGGTTGTCAGGGCTTCCAGTGGATGTAGACACCACAACGGTAACGGTGGTCTTGCTGCGGGCGTGAAATTCTCGGGAATCACCATGCGATACGAAGCAAAAATTACACCATCTCCCGCTAAAGGGAACCATGTGTAGATGTGAAGCAGCGGGCGCGAACTCTTACACTGGCGGCGGCGTTGACGCTGGCGCTCATCGCAGCGTTGCGCAGGAGAGAAAACTGGGGAGGCGCAAAGCACGCAGTGATGGAGCGGTGTTTCCTACTGGAACATGCCAATCGCTGCTAATGGGCAATGAGAGACAGAAGACTCCGACTGGACACAGAGACCCGCACTCCGCTTTCAGTTAACGCGCACGCTGCGAATTTTTATTTTTCAACAACGCACAGGAGAAATCTCCCACCGGCACCACCTTGGAGGTCAAGATCCATTGCCATATATACGGGATGGCCAGTGAACGGTTGTGCAGCGCGAGCAGTCGGGTTTTTCAACCAAGAAACTCGCTAGCAGACGCTGCCTGCGTCGGCGTCGCGAGGCGAGAGAGGGGGGGAGCGTAGGAGAGGAGAGAGAGGGGGGTGACACGCAGGCGCAGTGGGAGTGTGAACGCCGTGGGCAGGGGTGCGTAGAGGAGAGAGGGGGGAGCGTAGGAGAGGAGAGAGAGGGGGGGACGCGCATGCGCAGGGGGAGTTAGACGCCGCGGGCAGGGATGGAGAGAGGGGGGAGTGTAAGAGGAGAGAGAGGAAGGGAGGCGCATGCGCAGTGAGGGTGTGGTTGCCGCGGGGAGGGATGCCTAGAGGAGAGAGAGGGGGGGAGAGGAGGTTTTTTATTTTTATTTTTTTTTAACTGTTTGCGCATGCGCAGTAAGGGTGGGCACACGGCACACCACCACCACCACCACCACCACCACCACCGGATTAAGCTTCGCCATAAGATGCTTCACATCTAATAATAGTGCTGAACGCAGAGTGTGGCCTAGAATTTGGAAGGGAGGCGAGGTTGTGCGATGGAATCCGGGTGGCCTGTCTTATGTGCGTTCTTAAAGCATCGACGCGAATATATGTTGCGATAGGGTGTTCACGAGCGATGGCAACAGTCGCTGCTGAGGATGCGCATCTCGGAAGTCCAAGGCATACTCTCAGTGCTTGAGCCTGTATCGACTGGAGGACGCCTACGTTTGTTCTTCGGGCCCTGCCCAGTACAGGTAGGCTGTAGCGCATGAAGCCGAGGAAAAGTACAGTATATAGTTGAAGCATCGCTCGTACAGATGCACCCCAGGATTTTCCCGCAAGAAACCTTAGGACGTGAGTGATCGTGGGGAGTTTCTTTTTTTTCATGTAGGCGATGTGAGGGCTCCAGGACAAGTCTCGATCTATTATTACGCCCAGGAAACGGTGGGTCTTTTCATATCTGATTGTGCGTCCATTGATTCTGATGACGTATGGGGTCATCACCTTGCGCGTAAACGCCACCAGCGAGCATTTCTCAGACGACAGCTCCAGTCCCCGTCCTTGAAGGTAGCTCGATGTCAGTGTAGCCGCTCTCTGAAGCCTGGCTCGTACGTGTAGACGCGTGACCCCTGATGCCCAGATGCAGATGTCGTCTGCGTAGATTGACAGATGCACCGACCTCGGAAGAACATCAACAAGACCAATGAGCGCGAGGTTAAAGAGTATGGGGCTCAGGACCCCACCTTGAGGTACACCGCGACAAGTACAATGGTGCGTTGTTGTACCATCTTCTGTCTGAACGAAGTAGGTTCTGTCTTTCAAATAGCTGTAGATCCATTGATAAACGCGGCCCCCCAATCCGATGTTGCCCAAGGCGTCCAGGATCGGCTTCATGCAATACATTGTCATATGCGCCTTTAACGTCCAAGAACATTGCCGCTGATAATCTCTTTTGGCTTTTTTGCTGTTGTACAGACGTGACAAGGTCAATAACATTATCTATAGAAGACCGTCCACGCCGAAAGCCAGTCATAGCATCAGGGTATATTTTGTTTTGCTCCAGGTACCACTCTAGACGAATCAGAACCATCCTCTCCATCACCTTTCCGAAACAGCTGGCAAGCGCGATGGGGCGATAGGAGGCCAAGTCCTAGAGGAGATTTACCTGGTTTAAGCAGGGGTACGAGGCGGCTGGACTTCCACGAAGGAGGGACCAAACCGTTGCACCAAAAGTCGTTGTATATAGCTAGGATGGGCACGTCGAGCGACTTGTCCGAGGTTAGAAAGGGCCATGTAAGTGACACCATCAGGTCCAGGAAGATGACGAACGCAAAGCCGGCGTGAAATCGACGTAGCAGAAGACTTCTGCGCCAGGGTTGCCAGTAAGGGGTCCGGGTTCACAGCGAGTAACCTAGGAAACGCGCCTGTATCCAGAGACTCCCGGATGGACAGTCCATTTTCTATGGAGGAGCTTCAGGCAGCTTTGGTAGGAAATAAAATGTCCAATACAGTCAATGTGCTGCCATAGAGAGGCTGTTTCTGCAACACTCGCCATTTCAAAAGCCTACGACTGTGTAGGCCGCGCAATTCTACTGGATATATTAAGATAGTGCGAATTTAAAAGTTGTATTTTAACTTTGTCAACTTTTAAGTGGTTGGCAGTTTAACCGTTTATATTAATCCTGACACACAGGTGAATATAAGTACTTTGAAGTAATCACCTTATCAAAAGCAGTTTGCCAGTTGGTACAGCTTACGAGGCTGTCTGGTTTGTATTTCTTTATATCAATTCCCTGGTTTACTGAGCAAAGCGTACGGCACTGCATCTCGAGACAGACACTAAAAAAATTCGGCAGATCCCATGTACCCTGGGAATTGATGTTACGCCAAGCATGCGGAGGGAAGGTGACTGTGGTGTAATTTCTTTTATTGAGAGAAACATTACGAGATTACGCTAGAGATGTGTAAAAATGTTGTACGAACCGACATATGTTGAACAGTCGAATTTATGTTTGATGTAACCACTTCTCTACAGTTGCGTAACAATGCCAACCAAAACACAGGTATTACCAACACCGAAGCGGTAAGCTGACATGTAGAGATTGTACTTGCGAGGATTGTAGCCCTAGCTAGTGCTACATAGACCAACTTCAGTGGATGGCGCTTATTTATACCATAGACGTTAACCAGACGTGACGCCTGTATCAAAGGAGTACATATTTAATGATTATTTTACAATTAAATAGCGAGCACTGAAACCACAATTGATGTTTTACCAACATTACGCCTGCATAAAGTATTTTTTCTAAAGCACTTTCGAGACCTGGCGTGGCTCTGTGGTAGAATACTTGACTGACACGCAGAATTTTTGGTTTGATTCCTGCTGGGACCCTGATATTTATTCTTTGCATTGGTCGGGTCAACACTTCCGATGCCACTTTTTTCTTGACGCTGTCCTATTTAAATTACCCATGTCTGTTCTTGCGATTCCTCGGTAGATCTAAACTGTCAATCACCTGTGGCGCATACCCGCATACCGCGGCCTGCGGTATACGGGTATGTGCCACACGGGTCTGGAGGAAAGGTTTGACGTCATACGCAACGGGATTTTCACGTTATTCATGTGAAAATTCACATGAATAACGCCAGAGATATTTGTCAAAGCCTCTTACCCTCCCATACCAATTTTGGACTACCCCATGGTGTTAGAATAGGTTAGGTGTACCGACGCTCCGCCTCCGCCGCGCAGCCTCCCCGCCGAACACGGAGACGCGCTTCGCAGTTTTTCCGACAGGCGCGCTGGGTGTATCGAGGCCTCGGGTCAGCCGCTTCAACGGGGGCCGCGTCGCTTACAAAGCTGCATTTGCGACAACTCCTCACCTGCTGGCCGTTCGTTTTTTATCACGGTAACCGCACATATCACTCTGATTTGAAAGTAAATGCACAAAACCAAGAAAATTCAGTGGCGGTAGCCAACAGATGGAAACACGTAGGAAATATAGCTCCTGCGAACAGCGATAATGAGTTGACAGGTGAAGACGAATTTCAAAAATATTTTAGCTCGTGCACAAATACGGCCACCGTGGCAAATTGGGTGAGGCCGCCTGGACGAACTGGGTTAGTAAAAAAGAAAAAGGTATTCCCTGAAAAAGAAGGCGGGGGGTGAGGGGTGCGGGATGGGTTGAAGTTTTCCTAAATGATGGTTGTCAGAAGAAAGGATCACATTTGACAATGGTAGGTTAGAAATTCCTCTCCTGGGTTGTCGTTGTGCATGCACCATATCGGATGGATTCAAGCAGCCATATTTGCTACGTTTACACGTGCTGGCTGGCGCGTGGTAATTAAGGTTAACGTCCGTTTAACGACCGATCCACCATGACTCATCATGTTCCATTCCGACTGCCTCTCGTTATTCGTCACAGACATGCTGCTTGTTGCAGTAACAGAAGTAGAACTTTGTGCCCTGCTCTGGGTGCACAAAGGTGAAATGGTCGTGCTCGTTTCCTTTTCAGCGTCCTAACTCTTTGCTTTCCAGTTTCTTCTTTCAGGAATGACAGGAATTGAGAGTGACACCATATTCCGTGACGTCACTGTCTGACCCGTTAAAACTAACACGCTGATGTGACCGAGGAGGGGGGCACAGGCTGCCACCGATGCGCCGGCAAAACATGACTCTTGCGAGACTTCTTGCTCACAAAATACACACGTTTAATTTACATATTTACAGGAGCTTCAACAAACTAGGCGTAGAGACGCGCCCACGGCGCGCCTTTACATTGGAAGCGCACTCCAGAGACGAGAGAACCCCAGCGCACTCTTGATGCGCTCCTTTTATATCGGTCCGTGCACACGCGTCTCGTCAAGTCTTTTCACAGGACGCGGACAGCGTGTGCCAGCAACGCCGATGCGCGTTCCCTGCAGCGCACTAGGACACCTCTTGCCGTGCCTCTTGCGTTCCTGCTGGACGCGGACAGCGTTTGAAAGGTACGCCGATGAGCGTCCCTTGCAGGCCGCCTTGCCGGTTATAACAACGCCAAACTAGACGAGGCCCCATTCGTGCACATACGTTCGCCAGTCGGAACGCCTGCCACCCAAATGCTAGCCTATTTGAAATAGCTTATCCTTGTTCATCGTGTCCTTATTTACACAACTTATATTGTCCAGATGGGCAAGAAGTGCTTTGTGCCGCGATGCAACTCGGGCTACAAATTTGAACATCACGCCATAACGTATATATCTTGCAGTCTATTTATTTTTAAAAGCTTGGTTATATCAAAGAGCGGCTTCGTAGCCATCGGTTGACGCCCACTTTATTGCATTCTCTTTCAATCCTGTCTTTGCCGACGTGGGAGCGGCGCGTCACGTGCTAGTGCACGCCTCGAAATACCTAAATAAAGTTATTCTATTCCATTACATTAAAGCATTCGTCTTTTCGCAAATGTTTAAGGAATTTGAATAAGTGGTTCGTAGTAAAAGATTCTGTGGGGCCACTTGATCTCATATGCGAAATGCCCCTTACGCATGACACCTGCGCTTTATATGATGCTGACCGCAAATACGTCAAGTAATCTTTCGAGGGTAAATGAAGGGTGAATGCAACACGCGTCACGGAACTGCAGATTTATTTTTGTAGAAAAAATGCGAGCACGATCACCTAGGCCACGGTGTTGCCGAGGCCGAAGGTGGTGTTTATGAGCTTCACGCCGCATGCCGAACAGTCAAGCATAAAACACTACCACGCAATCCTCACAGGGCCTTGCGATATCGCTAAACACGCTAAAAAAAATTGACGGCAGATCCACGAGGTGAATGATGATGAGATTGGGCGAAGCTCCTGGAAGTAATCATCGGTTAAACCGTGAAATTTCTTCCGTTAATTCGCCCGATAAAAATGACGTGAAACGATTGATTAAATGTTTTATCAAACTTTTATTGCTGGTTTCCGTTGTCCTTTCATTATGACCGCTTTGTGGTCGGTGAAATGTAAGCTAAGTGGTTCTTGCACTGGTTGCAGCGGCATCCTTATCCATACGAGCACACACCGACGGCAACGAGCATCGTCAACTACAAACCTGTATCGCGATATGGTTTTGATTATAAAACCATTGCTTTAGAAAACACCTGGCGTATTTCGTTAAGCAGCTGGCGTCTTTTCGTTTTGCTTTAGAAACATCTGGCGTCTTTTCGTTTTGCTTTTAGAAAACATCTGGCGTCTTTCGTTGGTTTATTCCATCAATCAACGGCGTTTTGAACAAAATTTTTATTGTTTAATCACGCACAGGAGAAATGCCAATGGCTGCTAATGGGGAATGAGAGACAGAAGAATTCGGCTTTTAGTTAACGCGCACGCTGCGAATTTTTTTATTGTTCAACAACGCACAGGAGAAATCTCCCACCGGCACCACCTTGGAGGTCAAAGCGTAAGACTGGTTACGCACTACGACGAGGGACGAACGGGTGCCGCTTTAAGGAGCTTCGCCCCTAAAACCAAATGTTAGAAGCGTCAGGTTTGCGCTGGGTATAGCCAGGCGGCCACCGTCCCGCGCGCGCCACCTTTTGTCAAGAAGGGGAAAGAGGTCCCCGATTTCTCCTCATTCCAACGCGCCGTCGCTCCACCTAAACTATTCTAACACCGTGGACTACCCCAAGGGAGGTGATCACGAGAACATTCCGTAGATAGATAGATAGATAGATAGATAGATAGATAGATAGATAGATAGATAGATAGATAGATAGATAGATAGATAGATAGATAGATAGATAGATAGATAGATAGATAGATAGATAGATAGATAGATAGATAGATAGATAGATAGATAGATAGATAGATAGATACGCTCAATGTGCCTACAGTCCGCTAAGAAATGCTTCGCACTTAAAAAACTCGCAAGTAATCCATCCGGGCATGTCACTGCTAACAAGAAGTTATTTTTGCAAGCAAGGGATCTCATTGTTTTGTATTAAAGCGTAGCTTTTAGGTGCCCGCTCCTGATTCGAGCGCTGTCGCCATCGCCGTTGCCGTTGCCCTCGGTGGAGTAACCGGTAGACACCAAAAAATGAAATGAGAAAAAAATACGCACGGTCGAATGGGCGTTGAACCGGGGCCCTACGCATGGCAGTCGAGTATTCACCACAGTACAATGCTGGATGCTTGAAGCTCATTTCCAAAAAGACCCTATACATACATCATATCGGGCAAAGAATCGCGTTACCCTATGTTATGTAGCATGGTAGAAGAGTAAAATCATAACCTGTCATCATACAAAGCTATTTGCGCAACGCGTGTGTGGTTTAATGCTTCCGACCCACTGTAAAGTGCTCAGCCATAATTCTTCATGGTCATCAACTACATGCAGCATGAACAAAGTGCACATAATACCTTACAGACTTGTAGCGGGGGCCTCGCTTTTCTGCAGAAAGACGAATAATGGTGTAGTGGGTGCTGTCCTACTTCACATAAATTATGATTTATGACGTAGTCAATGCCTTGCGGAAAGCCAGAACTTCAAACACAGTTGGCCTTGTCACAAGAAAATGCGCTCAGAAATAACATTAGGTGGTATCGTAATCGTCGGTGAATTTTTTTAGGAGTGGTACACGAGGTTTTGGTACTACATTTGAAGCTATGACATCAGGTGCTGTACAGTATAGCAATACCTTCGCATCATCGAAAATTTTTTCATAGGTCCTCAGCCTTTGTCAACAAGTGTGTGCAGATTTGAGGTAACTTTGGGCCAGGGTTATGGTACTCACCTTGATTTTTTAATTGTGTGTTGTACAAACAGCAGTCCTTATTTCGTCTCATGCATCGTGAGAAACTCCATTGTTTGTTGTGATCTACAGTTCTACACTAACTAAACTTATGCGAAAGCTGTTCTGCACATGCACTTGAAAACAGGCAGAACTATGCGTGAAGAGCTTGATCCAAAAATTATACTTCCAAATTGTATACGCCATGGAAATTGCCCAGGCTGACAGCGGTTCCCATGGCACACACGCTACCATTTAATATCCGATATTTCTAAAAAAATCGCAGTCTAGCGTATCGCGCTTGCACGTCTACCTCGCGCATACGTAATGGTCTTCTTTCAGGAAGTATCAATCACGCAGTATTGAAAATGCAGCTTAGTCTCGGAGGCTTGACGAAAGAACAGAAAAAAAAATACATTTATAGCGACAACACTGCCTGCACAAAACAAGCATCGTAATTCTACAGCAACACTGATCTACATACTGTGCGCTTGGAAATCCGCCCGAACTTGGAAGCTGTGTCAAGTTGAAGGCGTGACATTTTCTACCATGCAAGAATCATGCATGAGCGATGAACCCGGCCATTCATCTTTCATGCAAATAAAACGCTCGCGTGAAACAGCGTATCTGCAACACGTGTGCTGTGGGAGTGGCAACCCGTTCTAAATATTTTTTTTTATTCTCAACTATGCGCATAAGTATTTCTGGCCAAAAGCAAAACCTTCAATCCTGTTCACAGCGCGGGTAAGCGTTTCAACTTTTTTTTCCTTACCTTAAAAGAAAAAAAACATGGTAGCATAAGCGATTTGCGCAGAAAGCACATATCCACGACCTACACAGAAGTTTGACATCATGCGTAATATATTAAATGGCTCGAAGGCACTGTTGCAAGAGGGCAAAGGTCTCACCGACATTATAATTTGCACATGAAAAAAAAAAGATCACTACACATACACATCTAAATCAATTCCATGGCCCATGACGAATACACAAAAGACGTCGCTGTATTTCGTTGGTAACAGGTTATGCATGCACCTTGGAACTGTTGAACTGAAACAAACGGAAACTTATGCGCTGTAAATCAGAGCCCCTATTAGACTCTTTGTTTTATGTAACATGTATGTTTTGTAACAAGGAAATCGGACGAACGGACGGACGGACGGACCGATGGAAAAAAACTTTATTAAAAAAGAACCTGCAAGGTTGCCGACCCGGGCATTATGTGCGGTGAGGCTTAGGCTTTCCACCGCTCTCCGGGCCCGCTGGATTGCCCACAGTTGGTCGTACAAATCTGAACTACTCAGCGCGCTTAGCCATCGCTCCTCGAGAAGGTCCGCTCCTATATTGTCCTTTCAGGTATATTAACGTGACCTGTGGGCATTGCCATAGGATATGTGCCAAATCTGCGTATTCGTGCATCCGGAGCTTACAGCTCTGTAAGCATTTATTTCAGGCATAACTTAATTAGTACTAATTAAAATAATTATTTACATTGAATAAATATGTGACTCAATTAAACCTAATCATACCATGTTAAATATGCATTGACTGCTTTTCCATGAAGCCTCTACTGCTTCATTATCCATTTCTGAGGCACTAAGTTCAATGCATCGTATATGATATAGGCAGGCAGGCAGGCAAAGAACTTTATTAGTATCCGGAGGCGGCGCTCAACCCCCCTTAGGGGGCGACACCGGTGGGCCACTCCCACGACGGGACGGGGAGGTTAAACTCCACGGCCATGTCGCGGGCCCTCTGGATGGCCCTAAGCTGGTCTCCTTTGTCGTGGCTTGTGAGGAGACAGTTCCAGTCCGCCTCCGTAGAGGGAGACTCGCTGCTCTCGCGCAACGCAGGGCATTGCCACAGCATGTGCTGTAGAGTACATTTGGGGTGACCACAGCGCGGGCACCCCGGATCTATGCCATCCATGTATTTAGAGCAATTTAGAGGCGATGCATACGCCTCCGTCTGTAAGAGTCGTAGAGTGATGGACTGAGGTCTTGTTAAGTGTGGGTGCGGGGAGTGGGTACTTCCGCCGCTCCAACTGGTAATGTTTGCAAATTTCATTAAAAGTTAGCAACGGGTCTTTGAAGTACCAAGTAACGTCCTCAGCCTTCGAGTGGTTCTCCCCGGCGTGGAATGTGAGACCTCGCGCCCGGGGAGTGAGCCAACTCGTTGGCATTAAGGATGGTTCCGTGTACGTGTCGGCCAACGTGCGCCGGGAACCAGATTATGTGCTTTTTGTCTGACCAATTGGCAGCAGAGAGAACGCGCGCGGCTTCCCGACAAACTGAGCCCGTCATGAAGGCCCGTGCGGCTGCGCGTGAATCTGTGTAAACGGCGGTGCGATCGGTGGCAGCGAGAGCTAGTGCCACAGCGACCTGCTCGGCGCGATCAGCGTTTGAATTTAATAAAGTCATAGACGACAAGTGTTCACCTTTGAGTGTTGTAACTACCGAGACAAAGTGGTCCGTATAGCCGTACTGCGCTGCGTCTACGAAGGCCACGTTATCCTCCATAGCGGCTGCGGTACTGAGTAGGGCTCGCGCCCGTGCCTGACGTCTCCCCACGTTATGTGTGGGATGCATGTTACGGGGTATCGGGGATACTGTAAATTTTGCGCGCAGGTCTTCGGAGAGCTGCCGCGGACATTCTTGGGTTACGGGAGATTTGAGCCCGAGGTGTGCTAGTAACCGTCGCCCAGCTGCAGTGGAAGACAGCCTTACAATTTGAGATACTTTTTGAGCTTCTACAATTTCGTTGAATGTGTTATGAATGCCTAGCTCGTTGAGCTTGGCCGTGCGGGTGCTGCCCGGTAACCCGAGCACCTGTTTAACGGACCGGCGGATGATCACGTCGAGACGGCGTATGTCTCCTTTTTGCCACAGGTAGGCGGGAGCCACATAGTTGATGTGGCTCATGAGGAACGCGTGGAACAGTCTGCGGAGATTCTCCTCAGATAGTCCCCCGCGCCTGTTAGCTACTCTGTTAATTAATTTAGCCATTGCTTCGGCCTTCTTGGAAATATGAGTAATACTGACGTCATTATGGCCGTTGGCCTGAATGACCATGCCTAGAATGCGAACTTGGTCCACCGTGGGGATGGGTGTACCGTCCGCCGTGAGGACGTTGATCCCCGCGTATGCGTCTCTGCGCGCCTTGTATTTTGGGCGGTATAGGAGTAATTCTGATTTCTCTGCCGATAGCGAAAGACCGGCCTGCCGTAAGAACGTTTGTACCATGTTTACCGCGTCTTGGAGTCGCTCCTCGATATGGCCGTCACTGCCGCTCGTACACCAGACGGTGATGTCGTCTGCGTAGAAGGCGTGACTGATGCCGTCGATCTGTGAAGTTGTTGCGACAGAGCGCGCATGGAGAGGTTGAACAGGAACGGAGAGATCACGGCCCCCTTGGGGTGTGCCCCTCGGTCCCAGGTTGAACTGCTTCGAGCCCATCGAGCCGAGTTGGATTGTAGCCGTCCTGTCGCGCAGGGAACGAGCTAACATAGTTGTAGAAACGCGTACCTAATCCTGCTTCGCGAATCGAGTCGAGGATGTGAGAGTGCTTTACGCGGTCGAATGCCTTCTCGAGGTCGAGCGCTAGGATGGCTCTAGTGTCTCTGGTGATCTTATCCATGAGCTCGTAGTTGAGCATCAGCATTACATCCTGCGTGGACAGGGACGGGCGAAAGCCAATTTGGTTGATCGGTAGAATCTGACGCTCCTCTACGAATTTTGTGACTCGCTTGAGTATTACGTGTTCGGCCACCTTACCCACGCAGGACGTAAGCGAGATGGGACGAAGTGAGCCTAGCGCTAAGGGTTTACCGGGCTTAGGAATAAGTATGACGGTTGCCTCGCGCCATTCAGGCGGGACGTTACCTGTCTCCCACATTTTGTTAATGTGCTCGGTGAGAAGTTCTATGTCCTCCTCGGCGAAATTTTTAAGAAGCTTATTCTTTATGCCGTCGGGGCCCGGGGCCGAGCGGCAGTTGAGTTCGGAGATGACCGCCCGAACCTCGGCGCAAGTGAAGGGGGATTCGAACGGATCCTCCTCCGTAGCGTCCGGGGCAGGCGGGTAATCGGATGGGGAGCTGGGTTCGGTACATAGGTAACGCGTAGCTAGCTCGTCGGTGATTTGAGTGTCGGTCTTACCCGAGATTTTGAGTTTGTGTATTAGTCTGTCTATCGTGAATTGTTGAGACGCTTTCGACGGTTTGTCACCTAGTAAGTGTTTCAACAGGTTCCATTGGCCCCGTTTCGCATTTGACCATCAACCGAGTTACACACTTCGTCCCATTGCTGACGCTCTAGGTTACGGTAATGTTCCTCGATTTGACGATTAAGGTCAGCTATCTTTTTTACGAAGGTTACGATTGAGCTTTTGCGTGCGCCATTTCGCGTGCAGTGATTTCTTAGCTTCGAGTAGGTGAGCTAGCCGGCTATCCATGCGCTCGACCTCCAGTTCGGTTTCCACGTCCTTAGTCGAATTTGCAACGTCCTCTTTTAGTCGTGCAAGGAGTTCTGGTAGGGTTTCGTAGTGAGTGTCGTCGCGTTTCCTGAGCTCTCGAAAGCGATCCCAGTCCGTTATGCGAAACTGTCGGATTTTGTTTGTAGATACGTTTACGATCGTCTGTATAATATAATGATCACTCCCCAGATTCTCACCCAGGTTAGTCCACGTGGGTTGTCCCGCGTGCCTAACCATAGTGAGGTCGGGGTGCTATCACGCGTAACCGAGTTACCTACCCGTGTAGCGGAAGTGGGATCGGTTAAGAGCGTGAGTCTATGTGTGTGCATTTGCGATACCAGGGCAGTGCCCTTACGGGAAGAGCCGGGGTACCCAAAGTCGGGATGCGTGGCATTAAAGTCTCCCGCGATTATGAGCATGTGGTCCCCTGCAATTTTGCTCGCTCGCTGAAAGAGGACCTGAAATGTAGTTTGCTTGTTTTTGGGTGTACTATATACGTTGAGAATAAAGACTGACTGTTTAAGCGTTGAGTTTGGGATTAACTCTATCATAATGTGTTCGTCTTTGAGATCGGGGCGGACCTCATGGCGAACATATGCGTACTTTTTGGAGATGAGCGTCGCTATCCCTCGCGTTCCCGCTCGATGGTCCGCTTCGGTGCGATAGGTACGCAAAACGGGCTCGGCGGTTAGCGTCTCTTGTAAGAGAATTACGGCAGGCCGATTGGCACTAGATTGAATGAATTGTTGCAAAGCTGCCTTCCGCTTGGGAAAGCTAAAGCAATTCCACTGCCAAATTACAAGATTGCTTGTGTTAGCCATGATTACTGCATAGGGGTTGTCGCACGAACCGCCGCGTGCTGTCCTTCTAATATTTGTAACCGCGCATGGAGTTCGGTGAGCTGGAGGGTGTGTGGGGTCATATCGGCAGCGCGGTCTGCCGCAATGTCTGCGCGGAGGCGGGCAAGTGCCTCCATGAAATTAGACATAGTAACGGGCTCGTCCGGCGGGTCCTCGGCCGCGCGACGCTTCGCAGCGCGATTAGCGTTCGACGAGGTAGTGGGAGCGGGTTCAACGGCCGGAGCGGCGGGCGTCGGCGTCTCGACAGCGCGTTCACTCGGCTGCTGCATGTTTCTAATGAGTGCTTTGAATTCTGCGTTTTCTTTGCGCAGCAACGCTAGCTCGCGTTTGAGCTCATGAATCTCATCGTTTTCATGCTGTGGCAAGTTACCCGACCGCGCGTAACCGCGAGTCTCACCTTTACCGGCGACTCGGTCGGCCCAAGTAGGTGTTGCAGTCAGGGCTCTTGGTGGTGGTAGGCAGGTGCTTCGTCGGTGGAGTCGGGGCTGGTTGCTTGGGCGTTGGCTGTTGCTTGGCCGAGCTTCCTTGGGTCTGTTGGTTGTTGTTACGCCGGCGTCTGCGGCGGCGTCGACGTCGAACGACGTAAGGGACTTGATAGCGATTTGGGCATGTGCGGTCGCCCGTAATGTGGGCCTGGCCGCACAACGCGCACTTGGGTGTCACACACTCATGGTCGGGTCCGGTGGGTTTGATACCGCAGTGTTCACAGACTTTCTCCAGATGGGGTAGGGCAGACGTCTTGTCGATGCCCGACGCGGCCGCAGTTGCGGCAGGTGTCGATCTGTCGCTTGTAGAGCGTGCAAACGCAGCAGGAGCATGCCGCAGCGCACATAGTTGGGGACTTTAAGTCCGTCGAAGAGAAGGATGATGGTGGTTGTATCCTTGATTCGTCGTACCCCCATTAACGTGGGGTTGTGGGATGAGACGAACAGGCGTTGTAGCTCCGAGTCTGGAAGGTCAGCGTCGACCCCTCGGACTACGCCTCGGCTGGTGGTGCCAGACGCCACTACGTAAGCGGATACTGGATGTGCTCGCTCCATGAGAACAATTGCTCGTACTTTAGCGTACGCTTCGGCCGTTTGTAGGTTCGGCGTGCTGATCACAAATATATTCTGTGTGTCGTTAGTGCAAACGATATCTTCCTCTGCCGCCGTTGGCGGGAGTCGTGCAGCGAATAGTAGAGCTTGCAAGAACTTAAGCTTGTTGCACCTACGTACATCCAGGCCACCTCCGGGGCGGACGATGACACGGTGATGATCCGTTGGCAGCGGGGGAGCCGGCTGGCGGCTGCAACCCTCGTCGCAGCTCCGGTTCGCAGGGCGCCAATGCGGGCGCCGGCTGGCTTGCCGGTAGTAGTAGTTGAAGATTTTGCTCGACGTCGGATTGCGTCGATCCAGCCAGGCGCGCTGGCTTCCTCGTCAGTGATTGTTTCTCCATCCACCATGGCCTCAGGCATGATGACGGCGCAGCGGCGGGACGCGCCGGCGCAGGGGTACGTAGTCGTGTTAAGCCTACTCGAGGCTTAGCGAGTGAAGGCGAAACGTTGGTTGAAAAGGGAGAAAAGTGGGGTGGCCCGGGCCAAAATTGGTATCCGGGTGTTCCCCTAGACTTAGCGAAAACGTTGGTGATAAAATTAGGGATGATTGAACTCAGCAGACCAGCAAGAAGTATAGCAGAAGGCGGAGCCGATGCGGAGACGTCCGCTCATCTCGACGCCCCCTAGCGGTCATAATGATATACTAGGCAGCAACCATAAAGCATATATGCTTCAAGGCAGCAACCCTCATGAGAAGCAGAGATGCACTCACATGGTGCGTTATCTAGACTTTTAACTCTTCGGTCGATTCGATATAGGCGAACCTCTATGTTACGTTGACGTGGTTCTGCTCGACGACGTCGAAAATTTTCACGTTGACACACATTTGCTTATGCTCTTTTTTTTATGAGTGTTTCCGTTGAAACAGGCCTACAATACGAGTGCAGTAAGATCTTCTAACTCTACAATAAAAGGTTATGATTGTTATAAGAGTAAAATCGCCTGTTCCTGTCATGATGCGATGTTGGAAACTGCCACTGAACATCGCTAATTGCGACGCAGTGGCAATGCCAGTAGCCAGAGGGGCACGCTGGGCCCAGCCCCTCCCCACCAAATTTTTAATTTTTTGGCATGGTATATTGAGCACTAAATGACAGTCGACTACGTCTAGCTTCGCGGTCCCCAATTCAGATCAAAGAGGTGCAACCCCCCCGCCCCCCCCCCCCCCCGAAAAATATTTCGGCCTGTGCAGCTGTTTTTCATGTTCATTCGTAGGGCCATTTTTTTTATATTTACGCATTCCTGTATTTTCTCGCGAATTCACGCATGATTCCCATATACTTTTGTATTTTCTTTAGCACTTCGTCTGCATTAATGCTATAAAAGCAGTGTCACATACCAGAAACCTCAGGCAAGAAAAAAATTTGCTGGGCAACTCAATCATTTGATGAAATCGCATTAGGAGAAAGTGTCTGTTGTAACAAGGAAAAGCCACCACTGCCCACCATTTGACATCACTTGGCGATCACCAGCCTCAGACCATTGTGCATTGTACATTGTGCATTGTGCATTGTACGCGTGAATATGCTAGTTAAACTGAAGCACAAAATTGTTCGCACCCCTTTTCAGAGTATAGTTGGGAGACGGTCAGGAACACATTGACTTCATGAGCGCAAAATAAAACTCGTTTTCATGCACCCATTCGGCATTATTGCAATGAAAAATTTAAACGACACAATCGAAACAGTGTCGCTTCAATCTTCCCAATTTGCTTTCATCATTAACTTTGCAAGACCAGCGAGAACAACGCTTTCGCATCTCTCGAAGCTCATAAGTTTCCGATTGTACCCCACATATTACTCTGAGACACTTTTCGGCGCACGAATAATTACCACGCTACCTATCTATAGAAATTCAGTCGTATCGCATTCTATGTTACATGTGGGCCGGAGAATCGAGGAAACATTTCATGAGAAGGCGCTGACGCAGTTTGCACTCTTTTCGCTCGGCTTCTTGGATCTTCACTTAGTTTTCATTCATTAATGAATACAGGAAGCTTAAGGTGCCTGCTGTGTTTCGCTAGCATAACAAAAGGAATCAAACATGCAGGGTCAAGAGCGTGCACCAAAATGCACCTGCATGGTTCATGTACTTTCCTTACGCCGTGGTCCGTACTGAGGTCACACTATTGCAACCATAACTGCCTGAAATTATTTCGTTCTGCTGTCATCTGCTGCTGTGCGTGGATTGGCGCAGGATTTCACTTGCTTACACCGCTGGTTGTAAACGACATTATCGCTGGATTTTTTCCATGTACTATTTTAGTAGTAAAGGTCCTTAGGCTCTCACCATGTCGCCGTTGCTCCTTAGGCTCTCACCATGTCGCCACCCGTTGTCGCCGTTGTCGTAGGTCCCCGTCGGACCGAAACACAGGTGTTACATCTACCGTACATAGAGCGCTCATAGCGCGCATATAGGTTCAAGAGAGACCGTACACTGTCCGTGCACCTGTATGTCTGTCTGTCTGTCCGTCCGTCCGTACGTACGTGCGCGCGTCAGTCCAACTGTCCGTCCATCTGTCCGTCCGTCCGTGTATCCATCCGTCCGTCCGTGCATCCATCCGTCCTTACGTGCATCTGTCCGTCCGTGCGTTCGCCGTCGGTGCATCCGTCCGTCCGTCCGTCGGTGCGTCTGTCCATCCGTGTATCCATCCGTCCGTCCGTGCATCTGTCCGTCCGTGTGTCCCTTCGCCCGTGCATCCATCCGTCCGTCGGTCCGTGCATCCGGCCATCCACCCGGCCGAGGAAATGTCTAAGAGCGTCGGGTTCTGCGTTGCCGACACTTGCAGCGCGTTGCTCAAACACAAAGGCGTAACAACTGTGATAGTTGTTAGTTCGCGCTTGTCCTGTATATAGCTGCGCGTCCTTTTGGAGCGTCCTTCTTCGTACTTCAGCGGAAAGCTGCAAGTATCAAGCTTCTCGTCGATCTTCTTGCGACATTACAATTTCTTGCTATCGCATTCATTGCTTCTCCATTGCGGGGAAATGTTGACTTTTTCCAAATATAGCTGGTTTCTCCGGTATAAATGTGGTTACAAATCAGCGCAAGGGGTCTTGTTTACGACGCCTGCTAATTGCTCCTATCCAAGCTTTTCTTTCACCTTCCCCATGGTGTGTCGGATCTTGCGCGCGGGCACTTGAAAGATGACATCATATGCTTGAAGCGTTGGGCAAAAACGTTTCGCTTGTGTCGGGGACGTATTTTACTAGAATACTTCTCTTTCCCTGATTATCTTATTGTTGGGACTGATTTGGCGTTAGATGAGTTAGGCTCTCTTCAACATCTTTAATAAAGGAACTAAAGTAGCGCGAAGACGAGAGATCGCGGCGCGTGTTGGCTACGTCAGTGGCTCAGTCCTCAGGAGTTGAGCAAAGCTTCTCTACCCGTCTTAAAAGTGAAGTGACTACCGACATCTTGTGACAGATCGGGTATACAGAGCTGAAGCTTAGGTCCATGCTCATTTATAGTAAGGGGCGACAACTTCACTGTCCGACGGTTTTCGCTGCGTGTAACTGGCTGGAATATTTTGTTTCTAAACAAACACGCATGTAAGGAACAGCTTGCGACTCTGCGATTGCTAGGCTTCACAGTTACCCAAATCTAATTTTCTCAACATGTTTTCTGTGACTCCTTCCTTGCTATGCAGTAGGCGCTGTTCATACGACGCGCGATTTAAGCTGGGTGAGTCTTTGAACATGGGTTTGAAAATTTGGCTTACAGCTGTGGTCACAAAAAGCTATGGCTATAAAATGTACAATGTATTTTTAGCATATATTGGAGCCAAAAGTTAGTTTCAAGTTGAATTTTGTAATTTTTATTTTTGTTTGTTTGGTTTTTCTACATGTGTACTTTTTGTTAAGATATACAATACCCAGAGGATTGCAACTTTGCACAAAAGTAGTTAACAACCCTTTACAGATGTGGAACTAAAATTTTCAGCGTACAAGAAAAAAACTAGACTTTTATGTTTTTTTCACGTTTGTTCATGTATGGAAATTGACACTTATGAACAGTTTTTTATTCTAAAAAAATAGAAACACACCTAAGTTAGTGATTCTAGTTGTAGTTATGTAAATGCCACTAATTAACACAAGATAAGATTTTTGTTTTTTGATGCTTGGTTGTGCCCAAGAAAAAATTACACAAACTCCGACAATGCTTCTTTTCAGCTAAACGCAGAAACTACGTAGGAGTACACGCGCATTTCCTGCCAACGTGCCAAAGAAAAAGGACCAAAATATTTTTTTTTAACTGCGAATGCCCATGTGTGATATATTTTCTGAAACAAAGAAATTCTATATCAAGTGACTGCGAAATCTTAAAATTAAATTTTCTAGTCAAAGGCTGTGTCACCCTGTGCTGCCGATCAAGCGTTACCGAACATTCGCTTCATCATGTCGCAACAAGTGACCGAACAGATTACACAGCACGAGCAAGAAGGCAGACACGCATGAGTTCTCGTGGTATGGGAATGCGAAATTGAATATTCTATGCTGTTGACTTGCGGTTGCCTTAAATATGAAGTCTCATATTGAGCCAACTTGAAGCGAAATCACACATGTTCTTGGTGTGTTTGAGCACAAATTATGTACTACATACCAATTTATGATTTTGTTCTAAATGTGTCTGTTGATTTATTTGTGCTTTCGGACGCGTAAGCATTCCAGTGCTGCCCGAACAAGAAAACTGAGTGTCCGTACGTTCGTCCGTCTGTCCCTCTGTCACGTATAAAAAGAAGTGCTATAAAGGAAATAATTGGACAAAACGAAAAATGGGGGGGCGGCAAGAGCAATGTTGCTTTGCTCGAAAGCGTATTCGAAAGCCCCTGCTCTGCAATGCTCGACCGTTGCTCAACCGCTTTATTCTCTTGTTTGGCGAAGTTTGGAATATTTTATTGCGATAGCAATTATATGGACACTTGCGGCTGGTTTTCGCCGTCGGCGTCGGCGTCATTTGCCGTATATGTATATATATAATCGGCCCCGCCCGTGGTTCGTGAGCGTGAAAAGACGCGAGGGGGGGGGGGGGGGTCCCTCGAGCGACCTTCGATTTTACGAGTGGGGGCGCGCGCGTTATCTCCCCTTCTCGGCGGCCGACGGGCGGGGGGGGGGGGAGCGACGTTCGATTTTACGAGCGCGGGCGCGGGCGCGCGCGTTATCTCCCCCTTCTCGGCGGCCGGAAGCGGGGGGGCCGGTGTACCCTTCTACGTGATGCGCTCTCAACGCGAAGAGAATTCTCTTAAACAAGCGTTTTCTAGAGTTGCGTGAGATTGGATCCAAAAAGAGTTAGCTGCCAGCCTCACTTCGTATAACATTACAATTTTTTGCTATCGCATTCATTGCTTCACCCTTGCGGTGAAACTGTGACTTTTTTTCTGGATGTTGCTAAGTTAAATTAATTTATTGCAGGGCTCTTTCATAACTGGCGCTTTTTCTCTCGTTTAACAGAGTTTAGGCGCATTTGCGTTAAATTCAGAGATGGAAGGATGACATAGAAGCTTAGAAAGGCGCCTCCTAAGACGCCGATGTTACGGTTTTGAGCACTGCTAAGGTGGTATGCGGTATAAATGCGCCAACAAACGGGAGCAAGCACCGGGTCTTTTCAGGATAGAAAGTCAGCATCGCCTATAGTCGGTGACAAGCTATGAATAAAAAGTAAACTATCGCTATTCATTTGTCTCATGCGCGTCCAACTACGGCCGCTCTTGACCATGACGTAACGGTTAAGATGAACTAATGAAAAATGCGGCATGGCACCGTTCGCGACGAGAGGCGAGGTACCGCTGCAACGAGACCGAGAGACGTCCGTCAATTCGAATTCCTGTGGCGTTTGTGTTTTCCAGGGCAGCTATTCTCGATGTGTCCACCTGGAGGACATGTCCACTTCGGCGGATCGCTTTCAGTTACTCGAAAAAGCGGCGAGCCGTGATATCCTGACGCTCTTGACCACGTCGACGCACCGAACCCGCCAGCACATTCCCAGCATAAAGCGAAAGAAAGGGGACGAAATGTACAGCAGCAGGGCTCTTAAACAACAAGTTGAAAAGTCTGAACTTGCGTATGATCGAGTTGAGATGTCTGAAGAACCATGCAGCAAATGCGTACCGACCTTCCAGGTGCGTCAGGCGGGCGGCCGCGTTAAACCTAATTCAAGGGCTAACGGGATTAGAGTTCATGCACGGCCTCCGAGATGTGCGTCCGAAAGCGAATCTCTGGGGGCAGCATTCGTTGCGGCGAAACGCATTCCGTCTTTCTAATTTGTGTCGAGAGTTGTGAAAGCTGCGTGACGTCAAAATGACGTTGCGGAAGAAAGACCAGAAACAGGCTCCAGCCAGCTCCAGTCAATCAGTGGAGGCCGAAGTGGACAGTCCACTAGGTGGACGGGTGGACGCCACGAGAATCGCGCCCCGGAAGAAGCTCTTTGCTGCTGTTATCCGCACGTACGCAGCATCATCCTTGCCGGTCGTCATTCGATGCAGTAGAAGCTTGTGACCGTGGCGTGTTTTAAGTGCACCGAGGCGGCAACAGCTCGGAGTGTTACGACGTTCCGCCTTTTCGGCAGCGTCAAGTTGCATCACGGTGTGTGTTCTTTCCATCGCTCGGATACACCGAGCATATTCCCTGAGTGTCACCACACCGGCGATTGTCGCGGTCATTCGTGTGCAGTGAGGTGAAGTCGAAATGTGCGCGTCTGTGTACGATTACCGCCCGCAAAAGACATGGCATCAGTGCTGCCGCATGTGCGTGCGTGTGTGTTACTGGAGCTCGCAACGTGGGAATCTTGGTGATTTATTGCGATATGCACTGTGCTGTGCGTCTCTATGAATGACGTATGTGCGGACGAAGGGCTATAGAAAGAAAGCGACCATCGTAACACATTAGCGCAACACTGCGAATGTCAACAAACCAGATGTGGAGAATATGCAGTGGTGTGTGCATTATAAGGAGATAATTGTGGTCGTCCGGTGCATGCGTGATTATGTGATGTGTGCCACCAGCCTGTGCTAGGTTGAAGTGCCCGTCACGTAAAACCAACCCTCGATGCACGAACGCCTTGCATTAAAAAACACCGTACGAGGTAATCATTGTCTAGAAACCGCTACATAATGCACGCTACATAATATCGCTGTATATATATATATATATATATATATATATATATATATATATATATATATATATATATATATATATATATATACACCTTTGCGCGGACACAACCATACATAGAAGATAGGAGCCCGTATTCTAGCAAAACTGGGCCCCCCCCTGCGGTAATACCCACTGAAGCGATGCAGTTATGTAATAAATCAATAATAAATAAATAAATAAGTTGCATGTTGAAGGGCTGAAGGAGTCGTGGCAGCGCCAGTGCAAGTTTACGAAATGAGAAACAATCTCACGTAAAGCTTTTAGTCACTGCCACTTTAGCAGCGTGCATCGCCTTGGCGTGAACGTAACAACGTATGCAATGACCCCCCCACAGTTAAGCATCATGTGCGCTACGAGCTTCTATTTCGTAGAAACGACGTCAAATGAAGCCTTGTCGTTTACATGAAACACGATGACAAGCACGGCGACTCCAGACGCAAATACGGTATTCACGGCAACACAAGAATCGAAATTCGCTGAGGCAATCTCAGACCACCTCGCCATTTTCCGCTTGGAGTCGTAGTTGCCATAGTTACAGCAGAAAAGAAAACTGGCGGCGAAAGTTTCGTAAAAAAGAAAAAAAAATCCGAAGGACCTTATTAAATGTAATTAATGTCCCTGTTTTGTTTTCTGAAATCGTAAAGAAATGATTCCTTTATATTAAATTTACGTTAAATGTGGCATTCTTTGTTTTAATACCATAATTGGCGCTGCGCAGAAACGTCGCCTTTGAGATGTGCATTACCTTTTCGTAGACTTCAATATGACCGCGGTGGGGCTGCGATCTACACAACAAATATATTGTTAGGCAGACGCTGAACGCCGTGCGTTCTCAATTTTTTTTCTAGCTTCAATTTCTTTATTTCCATATGAAGGCAGTATTGCAAGCTAATGTTTATTTACGTCAAAATTATTGCCATTGTTTAGGAACTACTTGGTTTGTAGCGCGGAGGCATGCAAAATATGAGCAATGCGGCCTCGTGGTCGGAGCTTAAATTTATTCTCAGGCTGGCACCGACTATAGAATCATTCGGATCCACAGTTCCTACAGGCATGTTGAACTATCTGTCTTCGCACGGCTCACATTTACAGCGAAGTTGTATACCTCTACCCCTGAAGGATTTCGTCTTCATGGACAAGAACCAAAATGCCAGGCCCCTAAACCACAGACAGACGTTAGCGCTTGCTTGCCACTCTGTATTAAAACACAAAGGACGTGCGCATCTGCGAGAAGATGCGCACGTCCTTTGTGTTTTCACCAAAGATGTGCTGGAAGGACGTTCGGAGATGGGAATTGACAAGCCTACGAACACGTTCGCTGTAGACTCGTGCACAACTGCAACGCCACAACTAAATTTCGACCTCTGGAAGGTTTAGGGGCCCTTCAAGAATTGAAGGCAAATGACGTATCTTTTAGGGGCGAAGCTCTTAAGGGCCTAGCCTTGTCCGCGTCCGTCACGCTACACAAAACCGAAGCCGAAGCTGACCTGCACAACGAAAAACGAAAACATCTGTGTAAGAAAACGAATTTATGTCTATCAATCAAGTATATCACAGCACAATAAAAGGCTGCTAACCAGAAGAAAATAAAAGGCCACAACGCCGTACAAACATCAACATTTAAGCGCCCATCAATCAAAGCATATGACTAAAAAGAAGGCTTAACGATACACTAATATCATTCGTAATTGTGATCAAACAATATAAAACACATAGAAGCACAAACCCTTTATACTAGTCGGCCATTTCAACGTACACATTATGGGCCTTAGGACCTAGCTTTGTCGTCGACGCACACTGTCCACTGTCATGGTAGTTAGAAAACCGTTGCTGTAGTCGAAACGTATGTGTGTATTTGAGTCGATTCAAGGTTACCGAACGATCCCCGTGCTTCGCCCACTCATTATCATTCACTTCGTGGATATGCGTGGATTTCTTTTTTTTTTTTTTGCCACCAGACATACAGCATAGAGCTCAGTATTCGTTTCAATAAAGAAAACCAGAAAACAAGCAGCAAAACCACCTGTTGGATAATAAGGCACCTGTGAACAATGCGAACGCTCTCTCACACGTTCCCGGTAAAGATTAGGTTGCAGCTGTTGTGTACTTCACACGAGCGCTTAAAATGACGTAAAACGGAACATACAGCATAAAGCTCAGTATTCGTTTCAATAAAGAAAACCAGAAAACAAGCATCAAAACCGCATGCTGGATAATAAGGCACCTGTGAACAATGGGAACACTCTCTCACACGTTCCCGGTAAACATTAGGTTGCAGCTGTTGTGCACTTCACACGAGCACTTAAAATGACGTAAAACGGAACATACAGCATAAAGCTCAGTATTCGTTTCAATAAAGAAAACCAGAAAACAAGCATCAAAACCCCATGCTGGATAATAAGGCACCTGTGAACAACGGGAACACTCTCTCACACATTCCCGGTAAAGATTAGGTTGCACCTGTGGTGCACTTCACACGAACGCTTAAAATGACGTAAAACGGCCCTTCGTTCTCCCCGCGTGTGTTTCCCGCTTTCATATATTAAAGGTACACCCGTCTAGCAACTCATTCAGTTCATTGCGACTGCCATGGGAAATGAAAGTTTTGATGAGTACCTAGCACATAAAAAACCACACTCAGGTAGACCTGCTTTTATATCCGAGAAATTAACTTAAAGGATGTGAGGGAACTTTAAGAACACATATTTTGGAAGCTTTTTGTGGCCACTGACAGAGAAGCTAAGAAAATATGTGTGATAGTTTCCCTCCCAGGCCAGGACATGTACGCAGGCTTTGCAAGATACCATTTTTTGGCGCATAAACACACATTGCTCCACAGAAACAACTTTCCATCGTTGATGAAATGAGAGGTGTTCGCCAGGGATTTCCAATCGCACCGGTGCTCTTCATTCTTTCTATGGACCCCCTAATTAGAAAAGTGGCGAAATGCCATAATATTCAGGGCTTTCCAATGACAGGTCTGGGGACAGTTAGCATAACCGCTTATGCGGATGACATCTCTGTATTCGTGCGAAACCAAGCTAGTTTCCGCGTGTTCTTGGAGCTCTTCGAAGAGTATGCCAGTTTGTCGGGTGCTTGCCTGAACGCGGAGAAAAGCAAAGCCCTTTGTTTCGGTGGCTTCCGTGGCTCTTTGCCGAGTGGCATTCAATACGTTGATGCCGTAAAAGTCCTCGGCATATACTTTCAAGACGGGGAGGTCGCCAAAAGGAATTGGGAGGACGCAGTAGATAGAGCCACGCAGGTTTTCGCGTATGCCGCTCACTTTAATTTATCGCTTGACGCAAAAGTGACGGTGTTCAAAATCAAAGCGTGCGCATATGCTTTTTATATCGGGCACATTGCACTCGTACCACAACTTTTTTGCTAGTCGCCTTGCTTCGTTGGTTGGGGCCTTCCTTTGGGACGGCAAGACACCGAAAATTCAACAAAAATTCCTGAAGCTCCCAAAAAGTTGTGGAGGACTTAGTCTGCCAGACGTTCCGACATTCACAAAGGCACTTGCAGCTAAAACTGTTTCCAAATTGTTCCAGGACAATGACTATCCTGGTCGTAGCTTATTGTTGTACTGGACTGGAACTATTCGAGCCGTATTCACGTCTGAAAGGTACTGGGGGCCACAAGCAGAACACCCGCATGCCTTTTATAAAGCAGCAGCGGGGCTCAAGCGTTCGGTCGATGGCGACGCCGCTGAAGACTGCTTTGCAAAGCTTGCACCCGCACGAATAAGCGAAACGCTGATCGGTCGCTCCATTACCGACGAGGAGGAACATAGATGGAGGCCCAACAGGTGGAAAAGGTGGCGGAACAACCACATGCCAGAAGTGGTTAGAGGATTTGACTGGCTGAGGCGGTGGGACGCGTTGCCCACTCGCCAGAGACTGTCACACTGGGGCGTAGTTCCCAATGATCACTGCCCCAACTGTGGCAAAAGAGAAACAATCCGCCATACGATGTTTGAATGCGTGGCGGCCAAAGGCGTGTGGCACGTCGTGTGGCGCCAATTCGGAGTCTCTGCTTCTTCGCGCGGTCAGCGCAAGAGGGGTTTATTTGCACAACTCGTATTTTCTGTCACGATGTTTGTACTGTGGCGCCGGCGCTGTTTAGCCGAAGCACGCCGACAACCACAACGAGCTGCGTACCCAGCGTTACAGAGGATTAGGATGATCATGGTTCGTTGCCTGACCGAACAAATAGAAACACACGGTGAAGAAGCCTTCCTCAGAAGGTGGCATACACGATTTTTCGGAGTGAGGAAGGGGGAATATTGAATTTCCTCTACTGCCGTATTGAAAGCGACTGGCACGGGGGGGGAAATGAGTCTCGTATTATATGAGCCGGCCCAAGGCACTTTTTGAGTGGTAATGTTGCTTTTCTTCCCCAATGATATGTAATTCGGTGCAAACTTAGTGAGTTTTTGTGTTCCTTTTTTTCTTGTTTTTTTTCAGTGATTAGTGATCTGTGTTAGCATCGCAGTTCCATTGTACCTACGTTTTCTTGTTTGTATGTCCCGCGGAAGTCATTTTGTAACCCAGTGCAGTTATTCGCCTCGTGTGCGACCGATGGCGGCGCTGCGAACGGCGCTCCGGTGACGCAAAGGCGGGGATTCGGCTTTTGTCGTCTGCTACGTTCTGGCTAAAACAGCAGCATTCTCGTTATAGTTTGCTCGCGTCGCACGGCGTTCCTCGACTACTAGCTGCATTTTCTTCTAATGATATTTATTGAGATGACTGCTAGCATTACATGAGTTTAAGAAACGTTAACATTTAACATATCTTCTATATACCGACAGCCATCGCGGTCAGGTTCATGCCCCCCGAGTTCGTAGCGTCGCTCACTGGGCTGGATGGCGTTGAAATAGCTTACGTGAAAGCGCGAACGGCCCCGCCAAGTGAGTTAAAGAGAGTCTCCGCTGCTTTGAAATCGCCGCGCGATCAATTTTGCGGCTTATTCGCAAAAATCAGCGTTGTGTAAACAGACTTGAGATGAACGAAAATTCACGCTCCACCCCCAATTTTAGTCATGTGGACTTGTGCAGACACGACAGCCGACAAAATGAAATCGATAAGTTCATCGACCAGTGGGTTGGGTTATTGCGGACCACTAGCATAGATTGGGCGAGCTGGATGCAAATAAGATCGCTCGGAATGAAACGCCAGCAGTGGTGCGCGTGGTACAGTTCGACTCTTATGATTAGAGATAGATACGTTCATGAGCCGCATTCATGTTTTCGATCGCGCAGTCCTGCCTACTCGACTGTGCGAGCCTGCCAATGGTAATGACAGGATGGCGCGCACTGTATTTCTAATGCTTGGGCAACGCGATGCGCTGCAGTGTTCGCGTTTCACTTGACACCGATAGTACAGCTTCGTAAACAGGAAAAATCGGCGAATGTGTCCAGGAAGAGGAGAAAGAGAGCTCTTTCCCACCATTCTTTTGGCCCCTGTGGCTGATTATTGTGATTCTTTACCGTGCTGTAACAAGATTGAATATTTTTAGGTGGGAGCCTTAGATTCCACATAAATTGCGAAAATCGACCGTCGGCGTCCCGCGTCGCCAGCGTCAACACGAGTGATGCGTAAATTCATCACATGATCACGTCATCATGACATCCCAGACCGACAAAATTTGTGACGTCATAACGTCATGTCACATGATTACGTCATCACATGACATCGTCGCTTTGCATTGCCTCCGTGATTGGTGGGCCGATCTCGGAGGCGATGCAAAACCAGGTGATGTGTAGAAAGCTTCAATGCAAAACCACGTTACGTCCAGAAAGCATTCGGAGGGGGGGCGGCGAAGGAACAATACATCGACTTAAGAAGAAGATAGCTTTCGCCTTCGAGTCAACTTAGGCAAATGCATAAGGAAGTCGAGTCTCTTTAGTACAGTGATCGCACCAAGCCACATCAGGAGTCGACCGTTGAGACTGATTTACAGTATTTTATTGCAAATACATCTTTCGATGCAAAAGCTTTATATTTATCAACGTTAGTATGATTACACTAATTCTGTTCAGCATATTTTTAGACCACCGTGAACGGGTGAACAAACGTCGATTTATTAACGTAAGGATTAAAATATGTTGCAAAAAATAGAACAAAAACAAAATAAAATCACTCCAGACAACCTACCGATATTTCATATCCCCGTCGTGCATCCCCTTTAGACTCGCCCTGTTTATTTCGTGTTTCAATTTAAAGTACTTACAACGCGCTTTCACAGCAGCTGCTAAAAATGTGTATTTAATCAAACGTTGTTGCCGGTAACGCCACTTAATTTATTTGAATGACATCACACGTCGTTTGTCATGCTCCGAACATATGAATTGAATCGAAGGAGCAGGCTTGGCAACCGAACACGCGCAGCACGCGGTATATACTCATTGTGCTTTAACGCAGACATGGAAGCTGAAGCCCAAACGCTGAAGTCAGTTATCGAAAACGGGCAGGAAAGTCATTTTGAGTGCGCCACGGCCATAGAACAGTCGCGAAAAGAAAAATTCACCGTACAAGCAGATGTACACATGGATGGCTAGCAGACGACAACAGGAGCAATCGACACAGAACGTGCTCCTGACGGCAACTCCGCTCGATTTTGCTGTGCATTTTGCTTGGACATTCAGCACAAATTGCTTTATAAACTCGCCCACCAATGTTTCAATAACTCGAGCGCGATAGACAGGCTGGCAGCGTCGAGCAGCCTTCACGTAGCGAACGCGCGCGCGAGGAGCTGCATCCGAGTCCTCTCCCTGACGTCACACGCGAGAGGGCGCCACTCCAAGATCTCGAGGCGAATAGTCACCTGAACTGCCGTTACTAGTATGCAATAAACTTCCCTGTGTTCACTCGATATGGCCGTGAGACGGTAATGCCAAGGCATATGTAAACTGGTATCGCAACTTCCATAGAAGCCCATGCATCCAGTAATTGGTGGCTCGTTGCCACCGTCGCCATCTAAATATGGAAGGGACAACTAACAGCAAACAATAAATAAAAAAAATGAAATATGGTGTCACAACCAGAAGCGGTAGCGACGTCGTGCATTTGCCGTACATGGCGCGAAATTGATTTTTAAATGCGAAGCATTTCTTAGTGAACTTCGGCCACTTTGAGCGTATCTATCTATCTATCTATCTATCTATCTATCTATCTATCTATCTATCTATCTATCTATCTATCTATCTATCTATCTATCTATCTATCTATCTATCTATCTATCTATCTATCTATCTATCTATCTATCTATCTATCTATCTATCTATCTAGCCGCCTACGACATTGTGCTCTGTTGGCCGTATCGTTAATGGGATTTATACCAAAATTGGTATGGCATAACATGACTGTATGACGAACAGGAAGGACTGGTCATATCATAAAATTCATGAATAACTTGTCACGAAAAGTATGATTTACACGCCATAGTCATAGTGCTCTTAAGGCCGTTTTATTAACTTGATATATCCGAAAATTGGTACGGTGAGACATTTCTGCATGAGCAACATATACGACAGGTAGTTATGTGAAAATCATGACCTGCATGTCATGTGCAGCATGATTTTCATGCCACGCTCATGGCGCGCTGACGGCCGTTTCGCTAGCTTGATATACTACACCAAATTTGGTATTCCGGGACGTGACTGTATGACTAACATAAATGCCAACTGGTCATATGGAAATCGTGACATGTCATGTGCAACATGACTTGCATACCACGCTCACGACACTCTCGTGGCTGTTTCGCTAGCTTGATATAGACCAAATTTGGTATTGAGCTACGTGATTGTATGACGAGCATAAATGACAGTTGGTAATATGGAAATCATGACATGTCATGTGCAACATGACTTGCATGCCACACTCATGACACTCTCGCGGCCGTTTCGCTAGCTTGATATACAGTGAAACCTCGGTGATACGAATCTCACGGGACCACCAAAAATATTCGTATCATCCGAAATTCGTATCACCAGAAAGCATGGAAAATTAGCATGCGACAAAAGAAATGGCGTACATTTTCATTTATTGTTTTTCAGGGTGGCACCAACGTCACGGAGAGCTCTCAATGATTGTCAGTTAAGTTTTAGATGTGAATCATCTTATGGCGGAGCTTAATCCGGTGTGCGGCGTGACATCCCTTACTGCGCATGCGCAAACCCTTTAAAAAAATAAATAATAAACCTGCTTTCCCCCTCTCTCTCCTCTAGGCATCCCTCCCCGCGGCAACCACACCCTCACTGCGCATGCGCCTCCCCTCCTCTCTCCCCTCCTACGCTCTCCCCTCTCTCCTCTAGGCATCCCTGCCCGTGGCGTCCACACTCCCACTGCGCATGCGCGTCCCCCCCTCTCTCTCCTCTCCTACGCTTCCCCCCTCTTTCCTCTAGGCATCCCTGCCCGCGGCGTCCAGACTCCCACTGTGCATGCGCGTCCCCTCCTCTCTCTCCTCTCCTACGCTCCCCCCCTCTCTCGCCACGCGACGCCGACGCAGGCAGCGTCTGCTAGCGAGTTTCTTGGTTGAAAAAACCGACTGCTCGCGCTGCACAACCGTTCACTGGCCACCCCGTATATATGGCAATGGATTTCGACCTGCAAGGTGGTGCCGGTGGGAGATTTCTCCTGTGCGTTGTTGAACAATAAAAATTCGCAGCGTGCGCGTTAACTAAAAGTGGACTGCGGGTCTCTGTGTCCAGTCGGAGTTTTCTGTGTCTCATTGCCCATTAGCAGCGACTGACATGTTCCAGTAGGAAACACCGCTCCATCACTGCGTGCTTTGCGCCTCGCCAGTTTTCTCTCCTGCGCAACGCTGCGATGAACGCCAGCGTCAACACCGCCGCCAGTGTAAGCGTTAGCGCCCGCTGCTTCACATCTACACATGGTTCCCTTTAGCGGGAGATGGTGTATTTAGATGGCGGCGATCATACCAGCACTCGAATATACACGGCCCGTACGTGTGTGTTTATTTAATGGACCAAATGCGTTGTTACCCACGACAGCAGTAGCCGCTTCCAAATTTTTGGTATGTTTTTTTGCATGACACCGGAGTACTACGGCGAAAGTAATGGAAGAAGCGCTTTGACGCGATAGATCAAGGCCACAAAATTTCAGAACCACGGTCCTATGTTATGATTTCGTTATTGCGGAGCCGTTGGGGATGTCTTTGGTAGATTTGAGGCCGTTCCCGCACAAGTGCGCCCTCAACAGTCGCGCATTTTGACGTTGTGAGGACTGACTCTTTCGCCAAGACCGTGCTCGCCTTCTTTCGGTCCTCGTCCACCTTTCATAGGATGTCTGATGCACGATGCAGGCACGTGTAAACACAGTACAACGACATCAGCCCACGTCAATGCACTAGAAAAAAAAAAAAACATGGCGCCAATGCTTTCTGTAATCTAAACGCGAATGCACAAGGAGGCACATTAGAGCCTCAAAGATTCGCGTACACAATCTCGGAGTCCGTGACGCGTCTCTGAAGGTTTATTCGGACCATAAGAAAAGTATTTTTCTTACACCGTGATTCTGACAATTTGGCGGTGCGGCGCGCCGGCCCGCGCTTGCGTTCCCGCGCTCGCACGTGCTTGTTGCGTCTTCCGCGACAGCTCGGACAGCACCTCTTCGTGCCTGGGCGGTGGCGTACGTTCGTATCAAACGTCGCGGGGTGAAAATCGGTTCGCAACAACCGTACTCCATTACATTGCAGACCAATGGGTCTTGGGCGGGACCAAAGAAAAATTCGTATCACCCCAAAATTCGTATGACCTGTGATCGTATCACCGAGGTTTCACGTACACCAAATTTGGTAATGAGCGAAGTGATTCTATGACGAGCATAAATGACAATTGGTAATATGGAAATCATGACATGTCATGTGCAACATCACTTGGATGCCACGCTCATGACACTCTCGTGGCCGTTTCGTTAGCTTGATATACACCAAATTTGGTATTGCGGGACGTGACTGTATGACGAACATAAATGCCAAGTGGTCATATGGAAATCGTGACATGTCATGTGCAACATGACTTGCATACCACGCTCCTGACACTCTCGTGGCTGTTTCGCTAGCTTGATATAGACCAAATTAAGTATTGAGCTACGTGATTGTATGACGAGCATAAATGACAGGTGCTAATATGGAAATCATGACATGTCATGTGCAACATGACTGGCATGCCAAGCACATGACACTCTCGGGGCCGTTTCGCTAGCTTGATATACACCAAATTTTTTAGGCGAAAGCCTGTAATGTTTCATGCTCACGTCCGTCCGTCCATCCGTCCGTCACTCCGGCCGTGCCCTGGCACGGTACCAGGGGGGCGCCGGGGCGCGCATACGGACGCCGGTCGCGTTGTACTCCACAGCACTCGCGCTTTGCTTGCGTAGCGTCGCTGTCCCCAGCGTGTCTAATCAAGCAAGGAGGGCGACGCGTGCATCACGCTCCATTCTGGCTGACCCCCGTCTCAGTGGGCACAGGCGTTCGAGGAACACACTTTGGAATTTAGAAAGTGTCCGTCAATTTAAACGCTGGAACGCGGATGGCGTCTGCACGATGCGCAAAGCGCCAGAATACGAACGCGTGCGAAACGGACGCAGATTGGTCTCGCGTCACACTGCGATTCGAGGAAAAAATTTAAAAAGAAAACATGCACACCTTCTTCCGTGTGTGTGCCATCACATGAGAGTGTAAAAAAAAAGACATCGCATAGTCAGTCGAACGGCCACAAGTGTTCGCCGAACACACTTTGGAATGTACGAAGTGTCCTTTGAAGCTACGTGATTGTATGACGAACATAAATGACAAGTGTAATAGGGAAATCATTACATGTCATGAGCAACATGACTTGCATGCTACGTTCATGGCGCGCTCGCGGCCGTTTCGCTGGTTTGATATACACCAAAATTGGTATTACGGGATGCGACTGTATAGCGAACATAGGTGGCAGGTGGTAACATGAAAATCTTGGCATGCATGTCATCTACAATGCCATTTACATGCCCCGCTCGTGGTGCGCTTGTGTCCAGTTCGCAAGCTTAATATACATCAAAATTGGTATTGCGCGATGTGACTGTATGACGAACATAAATGACAGGTCCTAACATGTAAATAATGACATGCATATTATGTACAGCATGGCTTGCTCCTTGCTGGTTTTTTCGCATTACATCGATTCCCAGAGTGCGTGGGAACTCCCGGTTTTTTTTTCGTAATTGCTGACCTTTTACATGCCTTTTGATAAATACGCAATTTTATTGCGCCTTTATGGCTCGCCAATTGCGAGCGCGTGAGAAATGGAAGACCAACAAGAAATATTAAGGAAGCAAGGTTGTTTTATTAGCCAAATAGTGTACTTGCGATATACGTCAAAACTATGCAGATGAAGAAATTGCAATAAAACTGTTCACGACCACAGTAGCACAATAGTTCGAAAACTCATGATGCCCAATCGTGGAAAACCACTGCAGCGAGACAGCAGCCTTGAGAATATCGCTTTGACAACCTTAGAGTGCAGCGTTTCTTTGCTTAGCTGTCGCAGTCACAGGAGCGGCTATCTACACATTTTGTGAGCTAGTTCAGCTCTGAAATGTCACGCCAGTAAACAACACATAAGCAAATAAATAAACTACGGAAGGTACGCACAAAACCACCACGCAAAAGTGAGCAATGCCTCGTTGACCCGCCAGTGCGCCGAACTAAACAAAAGCATTCATAGCAGACAGCCTGCATACGCCCCCCCCATTTATGGCTCTCGACCAAAAAAATGAGGCAGTGAACCATTTAGCCAAGTGTCAGATAAACCGTAAAGTGAATTTCTTGTTTACATTGGCATATATAAACTTACGAGCATTCGAAAAAAAATTGTCTTCAGTTTTTGGTTTTCTTTATTTGTCCCCTCCTCACCCAGACGCACTTCAATCATACGGCGGACGTTGATGTCTGTGGCAATACGTTTTCAACCACTTTTCGTTCCAAGTTTCACGACCGATATGATTTGACCATGGTAATGCTTTCTACATTTAGGGACGGCTGACACTCTCTCCCGCACTAGAGTTCAATTATGAAATTCTCTAATTCGTCAACCATTTCTCCAAAGATATTAAGCGTGTTCTTAGGGACAGCGGCACATGGATCTTCTCATGGTTCATTCATTTTGAACTCATCGTTTTTTAAGGCGAAAGCCTTTAATGTCTCATGTTCACGTCCGTCCATTCGTCCATCCGCCCGTCCCTCCGTCCGTGCCCTGGCACGGTGCCAGGTGGCCGCCGGGCCCGCCAATGGACGCCGGTCGCGTCGGTCGCGCCTCGCGTCGGACTCTGCCGCGCTCGCGCTTTGCTTGCGTAGCGTCGCTGTGCCCAGCGTGTCCAATGATGCAAGAAGGGAGGCGCTAGCATCATGTTCCATTCTGATCGACCCCGTCTCAAAGGGCACAGGCGTTCGCGAAACACACTTTGGAATTTACAAAGTGTCCTTCAACTTTTAAATGCGAATGCATTTCTTAGTCGGGCTATGTCAGGCGGCGTTGTCCGGCGCTGTCCGCGGGGAGGAGGATAGGTTCAGGAGGTGTCCGCGCGCCGGCAGGTGTTATCTCTCCGCTCTCACTCTCTCTCCCATAGCAAAGGCTGCGGGCGCGCGCGCTTATCCTCGCCCCTAGCAAAGTTTAGAGGAGGAGCGCGCTCTGGCGCGTGAGGGCGCTCGCATCGCGGGAGCTCAGCGGAGCTACCGCGATAAAAAAAAAAAAAAAAAAAAAAAAAAAAAAAAAACAGGCGCTGCGCCGTGCTCCCGACCGGGCTGCAGAAATTAGGCGCCTTTTCCTTCTTCGAACCACAACCACCATATATAAATGGAGTGAAGCGCGCGCGAAATGCATTCGCATTTCCTCACGATTCCCTTCGGGGAGGTGGGGGCATTTTTTTTCACATGGACAAGTTGAAATGAAATATTAAGGCGGCTTCGCACTAGTGGTGCCAAACACGAAGGAATTGTGGATCAGGGCCGCCTTCTTTGTTTTAGATGTCAAGCATCTTATGGCGAAGCTTAATCCGGTGGTAGTGCTGGTGTGCCGCGTGGCCTCCCTTACTGCGCATGCGTAAACCCTTTCAAAGAAATAAAAATAAAAACCTCCTCTCCCCCCTCCCACCCCTCTAGGCATCCCTCCCTGCGGCAACCACACCCTCACTGCGCATGCGCCTCCACTCCTCTCTCCCCTCCTACGCTCCCCCCCTCTCTCCTCTAGCATCCCTGCCCGCGTCGTACACACTCCCACTGCGCATGCGCGTGCCTCCTTTCTCTCCTCTCTTACGCTCCCCCTCCTCTCTCGCCTCGCGACGCCAACGCAGGCAGAGTCTGCTAGCGAGTTTCTTGGTTGAAAAAACCGACTGCTCGCGCTGCACAACCCTTCACTGGCCACCCCGTATATATGGCACTGGATCTTGACCTGCAAGGTGGTGCCGGTGGGAGATTTCTCCTGTGCGTTGTTGAACAATAAAAATTCGCAGCGTACGCGTTAACTAAAAGCGGACTGCGGGTCTCTGTGTCCAGTCGGAGTCTTCTGTCTCTCATTGCCCATTAGCAGCGATTGGCATGTTCCAGTAGGAAACACCGCTCCATCACTGCGTGCTTTGCGCCTCCCCAGTTTTCTCTCTTGCGCAACGCGTCGATGAGCGCCAGTGTAAGCGTTAGCGCCCGCTGCTTCACATCTACACATGGTTCCCTTTAGCGAGAGATGGTGTAATTTTTTCTTTACTTTTCTGTTTCTTTCTTCTGAGTGCGAATTACTTTAGGGGCCTGGGCTAGCCGATGTTGTCGTATGCTGTCATCGTACGCTGTCTCATGACGCTTGGCGCAACACAGGCATGTTCATGTCTAGCGTAGCCAAGTATAGTGCAGCCATGTATAATAGCAATGGGACGCGAATGTGAAACGAAGTTGAGGGTGAGTGTTCTGAGGGTGAGAATGAGGAGGAAACTGAAGAGGGGAGAGGGTAAAGCAGATTATGGCCATGTATTATGTAACGCAGGCAAACGCTTGTATAACACAGCCATGTGTATTATAGCAGAGCAAGATGGTGTGGAAAGGAAGAGATATCTTAGAGGGGCGTGAAATACACGGCACACAAGAAAAAGGAGGACACAGTACAACACGTTACTAGCAATTGAACTCTTTATTCAGGAAAAACATATATATAACGCAGTTATACCAGATGGAATCAAGAGTCGACATAAAAAGATTAAACATTCAAGCGCTCAGCACGATTACTTCAAGTGTCGACCAAGAAATGCTATCTCTCCCTCCTGCAGATTAATAGGTGGGTGACTAATGAAACACGGCCCCCTCCCACCCGGTAAACAAGGCCTCTATAATGTCCCTCTGCGTGGAGCCGTTATGACGGTGCATCACAGTTGTTGGCTCAAAAAAAGGCTTGTAACTATTTTCTTTGCTGTCTTTGCACTGCGTCATTAAAGTTATTTCAATCAATCAATCAATCAATCAATCAATCAATCAATCAATCAATCAATCAATCAATCAATCAATCAATCAATCAATCAATCTCTGCACTGCGACGCCTGATGAGTGAACGGACTGCCTGTCAAATAACTGTCCTGCTCCCGAAGACACACACTGAGGCTTCTTTCGGTTTGTCCATTACAAGCCTTCCCGCACGACAAGGCTATTCCATGCACAAAACCACCTTCGCAAGGAACAAACTGCTTGACGTGCTTCATGCTACATCCCCTCTTATAGCACCGCTCAGGCTTGCCTGTTCACTTACTAACCGCTGCGTAAATATGACCCACCTTCTTTTCCTCGAAAAACACGACGCTAACCCTGTACCTCGAAGGCACTCTCTTAATGGCGTGCGAGAGGCAGTGGGCGTACGAGATTTTTGCCACTCTTTTTTCCTTCTTGTGAAATATGCTTCGATTGAAGTATCTCATGCCGTTGCTTCATGTACTGTTTAATTTTTTCGCAAGTGGCATCTATGGCCTTGTCAAGAAAAACAGCCTCTTCTTATCTTTTTACTTGCGTGAAAAAACTAGTGTATAAAGTGCGTGCTCGACTTGTCTAAAGCAGATCTTACGCAAGTTAACGCAATGCCATTCTTCACCAGCCGGGAGTGTCCCCAGCTGTACTCAAGAAGCGGCTCATGCCCCTAGTGGAAAAACACCCAACAAACATCTTGTTGGTCGAATGACAGCTGTTAATCCGGAAATCGCAGCAGCCCGTTCATGGGCACTTCGCGCGTAAAAGTCAAGCCTAGCCCCTTGCTAGAAAACACTTAGCACCTTGTTAACATTCCAAGCGAAGAATTCAGTTGCCACTAGCACGTCGTCCTGTGTCCTCCTTTTTCTTGTGGGCCGTGTATATTGCGCCCCTCTCAGATATCATGAAACAACTCCAAGTAACCCAACTTTTTATTTTACTGAAAGGAAGGGAGGGTAAGGTAAATCAAATTGGTAGGGGACATTGCAAAGCATAACAAAGCCAGCATAGTACAGCATGACCATGTGCAGTATACTGTAGCAAGGGGAGGGGGGGAAGTAAAGCGAAGGTAGCGAGGCGGGTAGAGTATGTAATAGTCATGTATAGTACTGTATAGCAAGGGGGGTACGAAGGGGAAGTGAGGGTGACGAGGAGGGGGAGGGTAGACCATAACATAGCCATGTATAGTAAAGTATCGCAAGGGTGTGGGAAAGGAAAGGGAGTGTGACGAGGAGGGCAATGAGAAGAGCAGAATAAAGTATATCATTTTCGAACAAAAACGGCGCACAAAAAGGCATAGCATAGCCATGTACATACAGGAAGGGGGAAAAAAGGAAGTAAGCGTGAGGGATGTGTAAACGAGTAAGTGGGTAAGGCATAGCACAGTCATGTATAGTATGGGTTCAAAAAGGGAAGTAAGGGTGAGGAGGGGAGATATGATGGTGAGGAAGGAAGTTAGAAAGTGAGAGGGCGCCACACTTGAAAATTCGGTTTGGTGGATGCTCGAATCGTTGGTGGATTTGATGGAAACGATAGTGGAGAAGGTGGAAAAAATAGTGGATGTAGGGGAATTACCAGTGGATAGGCTCAAAGCTTCGGGGATCAGAACGGCTGGTGATGGCGGGAGGGGTATGCTGGGGGGACGGTGGTAGTGGTGGCGAGCTGCTTTTGGTGTTCAAAACGATCAATCATGGTGAAAGTGGAAAGTTCAGGCAGAGATGGTGGCGACACGAAACATGTTTTGGCTGATGGCTTAGTGAAGACGCTGGATGACAGTGACATGATGAAAGCATGGTGGATATTGTTGGCATAATGGAAGTGCACATGGCAGTATGTGAAATCACTGTCATATCGAATGTTTACCTCTCGAATGTGCAGAAAAATATGTTTACAGACCATAGAAGCCAACGCTGATAATTATGATTTCTAGCTCGCATCTTTTTATTCATGTGTCGTAAAAACCACCTCAGTTTTGTGGAGAACAGTAGCCGTCAATGTTTACATTTTTAGTTTGACATCCACGATGTGTTGCTGTATTGTGATGTATATGAGTCTACAGGTGTCAGTGTGAACAGCGAAAGTAAATGTGTTACATCGCCGAGAAGTTGTCCAGAAGAAAATGAGCTCTCGCTTCGCTATTGCCACTTCCAACGGGTAGACGGGTAGACAAGGAAACAACCACCGCTTCATACCGCCACGCTAGAAACGTAGAAACGCAACTCTAGCAATTGTCGCACACTCAATTACCTCAGCTGCACTTTAAAGTAAAAGTGAAAATGCGTGCGAAGCTAAAAAGCACAAACTTTTACCTGCGACCTGCGTCGAGACAAGCCCCACTAAATATTACTTCCACCATCCTCTTCTACTACCATGACTTCCACGAAAGGTTAGGCTTTGCATGCCGACGTAATCCGTCTACTTGTCAGGCGCCTCTGGGTTTCAACATACAGGATTCCGACGAGTACGAACGAATTTACAGCGCAGATGTGGCAACGCTCAACCTAAATGAAGCATTTTCTCTTGTGTACGCTGTCCGCACAAGAAGCGATGAGCATCGATGTCACGCGCTTTCAGCAAACACCTCCGGTCACCGACAGCCACCGCTCGCACTCACCAGTACTTCGCATTCTCATACGCGAGAACAGACTTGTCGATTCGTACGCCTTACTGAACTAATATGACGGCATATTTTTCCAGCGAACTGCCTTCGGTTTTGACGAAGGCGTTATGTAGTCGTCTCGTAGCTAACGATAGAGCTACATATCAGTGCGGTGGCACGTCCGCGCTGTACGTTGTGCGAGGAAACATCACAATACTCATTCAAGTGTACGCACGTATTTGTCGAATGATATTAGAGTCGACATAAAGCCTCTGCACTTGTCGTCCTTCGGAAAGAGCGAGAAACCGCTATTAAACTTGAGAGTGACAGCCGGTAAACTGTATCTGCTCCTCGGTCAAGCTGACATTTTTAACAGCGAAGCTCTTTTTGGAAATCGTTTCTTGTTCACCCCGTACCAAAAAGCTATCACCACCATAAACGGGCATGCACCACAGAAAGTGGGTAAATCCCAATACTCACCACTTGTCCACTAAAAGTGAAGGCGATAGCTAGCCGAACAAATGGCCATGTGCCACAAATCTTGCGATCTAACAGAAAACTGTCATCATCAACTCGTATGTGGCCCACAGAAATTGGGTAAATGTTACTACACGCAACTTCCACTAAAAACGGCGGAAGGCAACAGTTAGCCCAAACAAATGGAGCACGCGTTATGATAGTCACACCCCAGTTACGTGATGCTTTGTGGTTATAAAAAGTGGTGGCTATACTACCACCTCAAAGTTTGAGAAAGAGTATTTAATACAAATATGGCAGATACCTTGTGCCATGGGAATCGATGTTATGCGAAACATGCGGAAGGAAGGTGACTGTGGTGTAACTTTTATTGAGCGAAACGTTATCAAACGACGCTAAAGACGTGTACAAATGCTCTACACACAGACAAATGTGGAAAAGTCTCATATGTATGATATAACTAGTTGTTTACAGTTTCGCAACCATGTAAACAGAAAAACGGGTATTACCAACACCACGAGCGGTAAGCTGATATGTAGCGCTCGTGCTTCCGAGGATGGTAGCCCTGGCTAGTGCTACGTAAATTCTAAGAAAAAAAAATCAAAAGAGGGTCACGACACCATGACTCTCTTCGGGTATCTCTTTGACCCCTTTTAGAAGGTATAAGAAGCAAAATCGAGTTCGCATCTCTAGAGGAGTCACATAACTCTCGTGAAGCGTGTTTCGATTGGCTTCCGTGTTGATGGCGCCGCCGTATACGGCACACATATCGCGCGTTTCCTGTTCGGCTTCGTTGGGGCGGGCTCGGCCACGCAGGCGCCGCCACGGAGCCAGGGTGCCGCGTCGCATTCGCCTCCTCTCTCAGCCTCCTTGGAATGCATTGCGTTGGTTGTGCTGGTCACGTGTGTTGTAGTTTTGAGTTCGAGCGAACGTGAGCATTTTCGGTGGCGTGACTCCTTGCTCGAAGTGACGCTTGGAGTGAGGAATATTCATGGAGATGCGGACACAGACAACGTGAGCCTATTAATGGTGAGTGTACTGCTTTCGTATGTACTAATTACACAGCTTTAGCTTGGCGTCTGCAGCAGCTCTGCGGAGGTAGGCTGCCAGCCATTTCCAACAGTAGCCTGCGTTCGCGGGGCTGTTGCAGATGCCCAATTAAAACTGTCCCTTAACGAGTTGAGACCGCTATGCGCGTTGTTGTGCAAGTGATTGCATCACTCATAAAATAAGTATTGCAGTCACTTATCAAGGGCGATTCCTTTCTGATCGGACATTCTGTCTGCACTGCTGAAGGTGCGTGATATCGTTTTGAGATGCACCACGTCATGATAACATCTCTATGGATACTCGAGTGTGCCGCGTGCTTCCGCGCGTGGGAACGTGGGAAAAAAAAGTCTGTGTACAGAGGCGCACTGTATGGAATGGTCTTTGTAGGCTTAAAGACGGTAGTATGAGGTGCAGATATGTTACGCTGCTTCCAGCACGTACCAGGTAGTCACTTAAATGTTTAGGACACTCCTCACCACTAACGTGAAAAGGTCTAGACGTTCGACGGCGCGCGTTTCTTAGAGTGCACACTAAGAAAAAGGACACAAAAGCGGGTCATAACACCGTGATTCCCTTCGGGTAGTCACTTGACCCCTTTTGGAAGGCAGAGGCAGAGAGAGAGAGAGAGTTAGCATTTTTGAAGGAGTGAGAACACTCTCGTGGGGCGTCTTTCGATTGGCTTCCGGGATGCAGGCGCCGCCGTACACGCCGTACGTCTCACGCGTTCGCCGTTCGGCGTCGTTGTAACGGGCCCGCGAGCCCAGCGCCGAAGTTTCGCCGCCGGCGCGGCGCCTCCGCCACCTCCGCCGCCTGCTCTCTCCCTCTCCTCCGTCTTTTGCAATGCGTTGCGTTGGTTGCGCTGGTCGCTGGTCGCGTGTCTTGTAGTTTTCAGTTCGAGCGAACATGCTTATCTTCGGTGGCTGCACGCCAGGCTCCGTGCTCGGAGTGACGCTTGGAGTGAGGAATATTTATGGAGCAGCGGACACGGACAACGTGTGCCTGTTAACGGTGAGTATACTGCTTTCGTATGTACTAATTACACAGCTTTAGCTGGTCGTCTGTAGTAGCTCTGCGGAAGTACGCTGGCAGCCATTTCCAACAGTAGCCTGCGTCCGCGGGGCTGCTGCAGGTGCCCAATTAAAACTGTCGCTTAATGAGCTGAGACAGCTATGCGCGTTGTTTTGTAAGTGATTGCATGACTCGTAAAATGAGTGAAGCAATCACGTATCAAGGGCGATTATTTTCTGATCGACAATCTGTCTGCACTGATGAAGGTGCTCGATATAGTTTTGAGGTGCGCTTTTGTCTACGTCATAATAACATTTCCATCGATACTCGAGTTTGCAGCGTGCTTGCGCGCGTGTAGATATGAAAAAAAAAAAACATGGCTGATCCCTCTGTCAAAGGAATCGGTATAACACGAAAGTGAAACGTGTCTTCACAGATGTAGTTGAGCGTTTATTGTGCATTGTTTTGCCACATGGGCGAATGCATGAATGCTACATCAAGAAATTGTAATGTACCGTGAACAACGGCAAGCCGCTCGAAACTTGCTACGCGTACCTCAAGCAGAAAGGACGCACGAAATGAGCATACACAGGACGAGCGTGGACTGTCACAGCTCGACACCTAAAGCACGCTGCTCAAAAACCAGAAAAGACGGACTAAACGAACGCACAAATATACACGCTACTTCGTGTGTGAGCAGCACGCTCCTTTCGTAAACGTGGCCGCCGCAGCGAGCGAAGTGACTTTCGTGCACTCTTTAACCACTGCAACTTCAAAGCAAACTTACGGTGGAAGCAGAAGACGTACTAAGCGCCCCAATGCCCCGATCCCAAGATAAGCTCACGCGCGAGCGACCACACCCCGTGGAGGCACGTGCTCACCGCAGCGAGAGGTGCGACGACCTTGACGACCTTTAGAGCACGCACTCCGTGCCACCTTCGCGCCATCTCGCTAGTGATGACAAAAACGCGCTAAAGTCGAGGAGCTCTGAGGACTACAAACGGTATATGGTGTATGTAAATAGCCTGCCGTTAGCAGACTTAGGTACGTACGCTCCCGTGGCCGAGTGGTTTCGCGCCGCGCGCTGCGGAGTGTGAGGTCGTAGGTTCGACGCCCGGTGGCGGATCTTTTTCTTTGATCTCAATATGTTAGTTTATATTTTACAGTCATATCAGTGACGGAAATACGTCAGAGGAGCCGCGGTGGACCCCGGCATAAAACACTTTCGTGTTAAAAAATCTGTGTACAGGACACTTAGATGCACTATATATAATGGCTTTTATTGACCTAAAGACGATAGTTTGAGGTGCAGATATAGTATGATGCTTTCAGCACGTACGCGGTAGTCGGTGAAATGTTTAGGACTCGCCTCGTCGGTAACGGGAAAAGCTCTAGACTTTCGACGGTGCGCGTTGTTAAGGCCGCCACCATGCGCTCTTTTTCCCTCATTTCTGCTTCCTGTTTTCGTGCTTTGCCTACATCGGCGATGACGTTCAGCGTTATAACAGAATCGAGTGGCTAAACGTGACTGTTGGAGCTATGTGCGGTAATTATAGCATATGCCATGTCTGCTGTCAACGTAGATGGCGTCGGCGCGCGTTGGTATCGTTGGGGCGCTCTTACTAGAATGTGCTTAAACCAGTATATAATGATGGGTTACGTTTGTAAAACATGCGGTCAGTAACCGCTCACGGCGTGCCCCTGACTGCCGGAGGATGGGCTTGGTTGTCGGAATTTGCCGGCGCAAACCCAGGCTTATTTTAAAGCAAATTTTGAAGCGATTTCTCAGAAAAGAAGTGCTTGCATTCTTGCATAGCTACTAGCTAAGGCGAAACGAGGTCCCCGCCTTCTTTTACGAGAAAATTTCTTTTCATTGCGAAATTATTTAAAACTAAACACTTGTGTCAGATGTGTGTACAGTAACGGTGTGTTGAACAAAGGGTGGTTTACATAAAACTAATGAGCCTGTGTGTGTTTGTGTGTTGGTTATTCCCAGAATCCCGGATCGCTTCTCCTCTTCACTCCAGTTGACTGCCACACTCGGGGAAACGAAGGTGTCGCTGTGGTCTGGCACCTCACTATTAGTGATGGAAAAATCAACAGCGGCGTTAGCCCTGTGAACGAGTGAACGAGGCAGTCAATCCCATATTTCCTTTGGTTGCTGGACATGACGACGTAGGAAAAGAGGTGAGTGGCACCCACGCAAAGTAGCCTAAAACAATTGCCTTTGTTGTTTAAAGAAACATGGTTGATCCCTCCGTCATAGGAATCGGTATAGCACGAAAGTGCAACATGTCCTTACAGAAGTAGTCGATTGTTTACTGCACATTGATATAAGAGAGCTTGAACAATGTCTATTGGTGTGGTGACAGTTATAGCACCCTTTAACGTGGATGCATCCACGTTGACGCTTGATGGTACATCTGTATCCCGACGACTAACGTCTATGATGAATGATTAAAGAAACCCTTGTGGTCATAGATGCTTGTGGTAACTGTACGGTGAGAGCGGAGTCATTGAAAGCGGTGGGACAGCCAGAAGAGCGTCAATGATTGGGCGCCGAACTTGGGCTAAGGTCGCCTACTCGCGGCATGTTAGAGTTATTGAACAACGCTGCCCGACCAGTGGGAAACGCAACGCGCGTCGTGCCTTCCCCGTTGGCCGGCTGCGATTTTTCGCGGGGCGTGCTACGAACATGGCTAGGGGACGCGGAGTTACGGCCACGAGACGCACTCACGCGTCGCACAGCTATTTTTGGTATGGATGGATGCTACGAGTGTGGATGCTAGGGGTAAGGTCGCCACCTGCCAGTGTGTTAATGCATCGGCAAAATTGCACGTTTACTATTCGAAACACGCCGAATGGGACGGACGCGGAGAAACAACGCTTTGAAGAAACTAATCGTGCATTTCACGGTCATAATGCATTACTTCTCTTAGCAAGAGCACTGTGAGAGGACAGTGGTAGATATAAAAGGCTTGTTTTTAAAGCCTGCCATGTATGTGAGCGTGGCGCAGTGGATAGCGTGCGCGGCATTTCTTGTCGCAGACCTAGAGGTCGTAGGTTCGACTCTCGTTGACGGAACTTTTTTTGTTTGTTCTTCTGATTTTTTTCGACGTCATTTCCGTGACGGAAATACGTCACTAAAATTTTGGTGGACCCCGGCATAAAACACTTTCGTGTTAAAAAAGCTCACATCATCTTGTGCACCAAGTGACATCTTAGAAAAGCTACTATTTGGACGTAGTGTTTTACACGATAAAGGCAAAAAACACGGTTCCTTACCATGCTTGTTTGCATTTGTTGTTTTGTGGTGGCGCTTCATTATGTCTGTGTAAATCACTTATTGTGTAGGTTTTGCAAACTCTTACTACGATTCCATTTTCTCATCATGATATCACGTTCTTCTTTTCAGGTACCATTTTTCATGGCTGCTCACGCTGAACAGGAGTGACAACATAAACAAGTCACAAGTCTGATTCCTCCAGCCTTCACGACTTTTCGATTCATAATCATAAGGAATAAATATGGAAACATGATACCGATATCTGCAGTTTATTTTGCATGACATGGCACTATGCACATGAAAGTCACACATTTTGGTTGGTTATACTCATACAAGCATGTAAATGAGGAATACCTCAACGGCTTCAACTCCGCAGGAAATGGTGTGTTGTTTTGACGAGTTTTATTAAAATAATGCTAAAATTGAACTATCCTTCTGTTGTAGTCGTTGGGCACAACGGCAAGTATTAATGGAGTTGCTTAAAATGAATACTTAACTATTTTCAGCAGTAGTCGCGCAAAAAAGTAGAGCATGGGTCAATTGAGTAGCGTAAAATAGCCGTAGAGTCGCTTGACGCTTCGGTGGGTGTCAATTGACCCACGTAGGAGCGTCACCGGCAAGAGTCGTGTGACTCCCTCACATGTGCTAGTGTGATCCTTCGCATAAGAGTCCTCCCACTCTTCCTAAGAGGGTCCGGCGACTCTCCTGAGCGCGCCGACTCCGACCCACCAAGAGAGTCACTGTGCCTCTTTGAAGAGAGTCGTTTACGCGGCAGGTCAGAACTCCCCGAAAAGAGTCACGCGTACTCTTTTTTTCTTGGAGTGCAGTTGACAGCCACCCTCGGGAAAACGAAGGTGTCGCTATGGTCGGGCGTCTGAGCACTATACCTCGCGACAACTTTCTGTGGCAGCACAGCCAAAGTTACGTGGGCGGAGCTTATGCTCATGTGTTACTACGCCAAGTAGTCCGTTTGATGGCAATTTCGGTTTCGCAAGCGCATCCAACATGTACGTTTTTGCACGAACATCCAAGGTTTATGATGTCATTTTTAGAATAGTGTATTAAAACATAGGTTATATGTAGCTTTCATCGAAAGCTATGACAAGTCTTGAGATATTTATGAACCCAGCAGTGATGGAAAAATAAGTGGATTCATTGCTGTGTTTTTCTACGAATTCTAGCGTAACGCTGACCTACCAGATGTTCAAGCCCGCGTGTAAAGTGAGCACCAAACAGTAATGCTTGCAATTATTTTGTTTTGTTTTTTCAATCAATAAAATATTCTTTATTGCTAAAGAACATAGGAAGCAGCTTTATTGAAGCGGTTGGCTTTATTTTTGAAAAAAAAAAAGGGGGGGGGCGGATGGCACGGCCGAGCAGGAACTGTGTGATAGGAAATTAAACGCAATGGCAAGAAACCGCGACCTCAATTTCGGTGAATACAGGGCCGGTATTGTCGTTTTCCTTCTTTTGGAGACGCAACAGCTTTCCGGAGACGCTCACGTTATTTTGTTTGTGGACGCGAAGGCATCGATGGCTCGCAGATATCATGGCCACGACCAGCCACAGGCGGGCGTCTCACGTTAGTAATCCACGGCCGTGGTAAATCCAAGGGGGTGAAACGCACTCCTTACTCGGTCAAGAACGCTGTTTTGGCAGTTAGCCGCATAATAGACATGGACGCGCCTGTTGCCAAGGCCCCCAGGCGAAGCTTTGCACTGGTGATTTTATCCTCCAAAATCCCTGTCATCGCAAAGCGCCAAGAACCACTACGGCCGGAGACGCTGACGGGCACGGTGTTACAGCACGCGATCTTTAGCCTGATTGTATCACCAATATCAGGCAACCGAAATACCGACCTCGTATGGAACGCAACTTATGAAAAGGGTCATTGTTTTTACGTACAGTTTCCAATCGAAATTTAGCTTTCAAGCAGCTGGTCTTCCTGAAGACTGACAGGTCGCCGGTGTCACTTTCAAGGTGGCTATCGCAATGAGAGACCCACTTGCACTCACGGTATCACTCGCACACAACTTCTTTCTCCGTGATAGCACATGCGGGGAACAAAATATTTGACGACGCAGAGCTGTCTTCTTTTCCTTCTGTTCGATGAATACAGATCACCTAACGAACGCGCACTCATCCTCGATGCGCGCACTCAAGCAACGATGTGAATCTGGTGCAACCGGACGACGCCATCGTTGTTTGCCGGGGCAGGAAAAAGGTGAAGTGACACCAGAAAACCAGAAAACTAGAAACAGCAAAAAACGAAACTCCCGCACGAAATAAGCTTTCTTGATAACAATGTGAACGATCTTGAACATAATAACTACATCTTTTGTTTTTATGTTTTCTTTTATGATACGCAGCACATGAAAGTTAGCGTTCGCGGACTACATGCAGAAGCGTAGTAAAAAAGTGCGTGATTCGGCTTCGTAGCTTTCGCTGTGCTGCCACAGAAAGTTGTCGCGAGGTATAGTGATGGGAAAATCAACAGCGGCGTTCGCCCTGTCAACGAAGCAGTCGGTCCTACATTTCCCTTGTTGGACAAGACGACGTTGGAAAAGAGGTGAGTGGCACCCACGCAAAGGAGCCTGATCCAATTGCGTTTGTTGTTTAAAACAGGCCCACATCATCTTGTGCTGCAAGTTTGTCACCAAGTGACATGTTACAAAATCTACTATTTCGAAGTTGTGTTTTACACGATAACAGCAAAAAAAGCCGGCAGATCCCACGCACTGTGGGAATCGATGTAATGCGAAGCAGCCAGGAAAGAGCAAATCATGCTTTACATAATTTGCATGTCATTGTTTTACATGTTACGACCTGTCATTTGTGTTCGCCATACAGCCACGTCGCGATATACCAATCTTGGTGTATGTCAAGCTAGCGAACTGGACGCAAGCGCACCATGAGCGTGGTCATGTAAATGGCATTGTAGATGACATGCATGCCAAGATTTTCATGTTACCACCTGCCACTTATGTTCGTTATACAGTCATGTCACTCAATACCATATTTGGTGTATCTCAAGCTAACGAAACGGCCGCGAGCGCGCCATGAGCGTGACATGCAAGTCATGTCGCACATGACAAGTCGTGATTTCCATATTACGACTTGTCATTTATGTTCGTCATAGAGTCGTGTCACTCAATACCAAATTTGGTGTATATCAAGCTAACGAAACGGCCGCGGGCACGCCATGATCGTGGCATGCAAGTCGTGTCGCTCATGAAGTCATGATTTTCATATTACCACTTGTCATTTATGTTCGTCATACAGTCATGTCATTCAATCCCAAACTTGGTGTATGTAAAGCTAACGAAACGGCCGCGAGCGCGCCATGAGCGTGGCATGTAAATCATACTTTTCATGACAAGTTAGTCATGATTTTCATGATATGACCAGCCATTTATGTTCGTCATATAGTCATGTTATGCCATAACAAATTTCGTATAAATCCCATTAACGATACGGCCAGGAGAGCACAAAGTCGTACGCGGCTAGATAGATAGATAGATAGATAGATAGATAGATAGATAGATAGATAGATAGATAGATAGATAGATAGATAGATAGATAGATAGATAGATAGATAGATAGATAGATAGATAGATAGATAGATAGATAGATAGATAGATAGATAGATAGATAGATAGATAGATAGATAGATAGATACGCTCAAAGTCGCCGAAGTTCGCTAAGAAATGCTTCGCATTTAAAAAAAAATGGTTCCTTACCATGCCTGTTTGCATTTGTTGTTTTCTTGTGAGCCTTCACTATGTCTGTGTAAATCGCTCATTGTGTAGGTTTCGCAGACTCTTACTACGATTCCGTTTTTCTCATCGTGATATCACTTGAGAGGCGAGAAGGGGGGCGGCGCATAGCCAGCCCTATACATTGACATAACAAGGAGGGGGGGGCGGTGCGACTCGAGGGGGGGGGGCGCAAAGTAAGCCCCATACATTGACATAATAGGGACGGGGGGCTCGGCGACGAACCTTCGCCCCCCCCCCCCCCCCTGAAGGGGAACCCTGCGCACACCTCTGGGGAACAGGACTACCAGGTAGTTTTGACTGGGTTCACCGGACTTTGTATCGCCGTGACTGAAAAAATTACAAGAGTATATCTTGGCGAATAAAAATTTTTGTCAAAGTACTTCATTTTTCTGGAAAGCACACTTCGATACCCATTGGTATAGTTTTCCAAACTTAAATGAATAAAAAAAATACGACTGAAAGCTACAGAAAAGACAGAATAAAAAACTACACCATCTCCCGCTAAAGGGAACCATGTGTAGATGTGAAGCAGCGGGCGCTAACGCTTACACTAGCGAGGCGTTGACGCTGGCGCTCATCGCAGCGTTGCGCAGGAGAGAAAACTGGGGAGGCGCAAAGCACGCAGTGATGGAGCGGTGTTTCCTACTGGAACATGTCCAATCGCTGCTAATGGGCAATGAGAGACAGATGACTCCAACTGGACACAGAGACCCGCACTCCGCTTTTAGTTAACGCGCACGCTGCGAGGAGTAAGAAAAAACTTTATTTTAACAGTCCGGCGGCCTCGGTGATGTGGATCCCACGCCTAGGCGTCAGCCAGGAGCCCTTGGGCCCTGACGGCGTCTTCGGCCCGTCGGACTGCCCAGAGCTGCTCCTCTGGGTCTGTGCTGAGCAGCACGGTCTCCCACTGCTCATGAGTTCTAATTGTGCGACCCTGTTGGGCCGCTAAGAACAGGGCAGACCTACCTCGCACGCTGCGAATTTTTATTGTTCAACAACGCACCGGAGAAATCTCCCACCGGCACCACTTTGCAGGTCGAAATCCATTGCCATATATACGGTGTGGCCAGTGAACGGTTGTGCAGCGCGAGCAGTCGGTTTTTTCAACCAAGAAACTCGCTAGCAAACGCTGCCTGCGTCGGCGTCGCGAGGCGAGAGAGGGGGAGCGTAGGAGAGGAGAGAGAGGAGGGGGACGCGCATGCGCAGTGGGAGTGTGGACGCCGCAGGCAGGGATGCCTAGAGGAGAGAGGGGGGAAGCGTAGGAGAGGAGAGATAGAGGGGACGCGCATGCGCAGTGGGAGTGTGGACGCCGCTGGCAGGGATGCCTAGAGGAGAGAGGGGAGAGCGTAGGAGGGGGAGAGGAGGGGAGGCGCATGCGCAGTGAGGGGGTGTGGTTGCCGCGGGGAGGGATCCTAGAGGAGAGAGAGGAGGAAAGGAGGTTTTTTATTATTTTTTTTAAAGGGTTTGCGCATGCGCAGTAAGGGATGTCACGCCGCACACCACCACCGGATTAAGCTTCCGCCATAAGATGCTTCACATCTAAAATACGACTGAAAGCTACACAAAAGACGTACAATAAAAATATGACCGTCTTTTATAGCTATCTGAGGATGCCCGACTACTGCCTGTATGCATAAATATTACAGCCGTCAAAATATCTAAGATTTACTCTTTTCCGAGCACGCTTCCGCACCGAAAAAGATACGACAGTCTCCTGTTCTCCGACACCGCAACCATAAGTTGGCCCCTGTTTTCTTTTCTTTTCTTTTTTTTGCTCATGGTGTCCCATGCGAGGCCATTGACAGGATTCAGGCTGACCCGAAAACCCCTGCCTCTTCTCAACACAGTTACTCGGCTCTTGGTGCCTTGATCGACGTACGGTCCGGTACGACAGTTCCGCTCGTATTCCTCAGTGGGGTCGCATACAAAATCCCAAATTCAAAAGGACTGTTGCGTGCAGTTCGCGTTCGTGCTCCCACGAACATTTAACTCTAGCCACGAAAGAACGCAAGGAATGCGAAACTTGCTGCACGTAATAACGCTCCCGCTAATCGCCGTTACCTTTGGCTCTTCGGATGAATCTTCGACGGTTCTTTTTCGGCACTCCTTTTCATTCACCCGTCAAGCGTGAAATAGAATCGCGAAGCAAGCGTGACCGCTCACAGCTACTCCGATCTTCACCGAATGTCTTTGACACCCTACAGAAGGGCCGGCGTCTTCCATCTTATTTCTTTTGCACGGGCTGCTACTCGCACAGCGTGTTTGTAGAATTTTCATCGCGGAGCTTCCTTTCTCCGTCCCCACTAATGCTCACATGTGCGGACGAAATTACAATGGTGCCATCTAAGCGTGCGAACAGGCTTTGAAAAATATAGCAGGTATCTGGGAAGCCCACAAAAAGAGCGTAGCGGTTTTTCCACGGGCCACAAAAAAAAAAAAGTAATCTTGAATGCCTGAAAAGCGAGATGCGATGCCCCATCCATTCATTGTCCCTGTTTAGCGAGAAGATGGATGAAAACGGATTGTGTGGAATAAACTGTATATTATATAGGAGCGCACTTGCGGCGCTAAGCTAAAGGTCGGTTGAGGCATACCTAGGTACGTATATTCAAGCTTGTACTTGTTCTGGACTCCGGTTCAGAACCGCGAACTTTCGTTGTTTTGCTGGCCTTCATCACTGCTTTAACACTTTCTTGGTCTAGCTCTCCAATCATCTTTTGCAGTTCATCACCAATCACTTTTGAAGAGCACGATGTCCCCGGCAAACCATAAGTTACTGAGCTATTCTCGGTTAATATATATTTCCACTTTTACAAATATTGCCGTTTGAATACTTTTAAGCATGCACTGAACATTGGATGAAAGGTATCTGTTTGCCAGACCTTCTTCGTGATCGCAATATTCTGCTTTTTCTTGTAGAAGAACAGTGTAGCTCTAAATAGGGTAACTGAAAGGAAGAAATCTTCTAATCTAAGAAATGCAGCTAAACGAGGACGACCAACTGCCAATTTCATTGACTTCTGGTGGATTTTGATTTGACAGGCATGCGCACAAATTCTGCCTCAGAGCGCCCCCCCCCCCCCCCTGCGCCCCTCCACTGCACGACACCCAAATTGGGTTAATCAAACGTTGCCAAGCACTCGCTCTAGCTGCTCGAAAGTACCACGGGAGCCGAGTCACCCACGTAAATGCCCACTGAATTCATATGAACTGCGTGCCATGCACACCTTCTAGTAGCGCACCCATATTCAGCAAGTCATTTTAGTACTTGAGTATAATGACCCAGTAGTGTTTGAGCGCCTGGATAGGCCACTTGTGTTTTGCATATCATCTTGGAGAGGATGTGTGTGACACTGTTTTGGTGGAGACCTGGAGCAGTTTTATGTACTGTTTTTTTAGGAGCATATCTGGTTTGGCCTGGTGAGTGGGTGCCAGTGACGTTCTTCAATGCATAAGAGGTGATATGAGACGCCACTGCGAACTACCGTACCAACGAATCGGATAACGTCATCCTCATTGAGTCCCCATCAAACAGTTGGATGTATGGGCTGCCCGGTATTGGTCTCTTTACCGATACAGCGGTTGAATGCGCAGTTCGAACCCTGTACGTATGTTTGTCCGTGCTTGACTTCAGGCGGCAGGTGTTGTGGGTGATGACATTTGTATTATGCCATCCTTTAGCGCCCTTAGAACTCTAAATGTACTCAGTTTACTGGGACCGAACAAGCACAAGTGGAAGCGCGAGCAAAAAGTACCACATTAACAAAAAATACTGTTCACGTATGGAAGGAGTTTTGAATGTGAAATACAAGTCTGCATGTCTGTAAACATATATATCGTCTTCAACATCGTACGCATTCGCGAGCATTATTTCTTCAACAGAAAACACTCGCGACAGCATTTACGTGGGACGTGTTAGAACGAGATTAAACCAAAATATCCTGCGCATGTTTTGGTTTAAGCTCTTTCTAACAAGTCCCACGTAAATTTTTGTCACCAAGAACGCTTTTACAATTTTACGCTCTCAGCGCTCATTTCCTAAATACAGCAAACCACATTCGTTAAGCAGTGGTTCGCACCGACATACATTAAATTGCCCCTTCATTAATGTATCACTGTGGTGTTTTAATTTTAGGTAACCATGCACTAGCATACTTTCGGGATAGGGAAGCTTTTCCTTTGTGTATACGTTACGGCGCCGTACGAGGACGCAATAATCCATGCCCCTATTGCACGGCACAGGAGGACTGATGTTTTTTTTCACGTAGCGATAGATATGTTAATGACATTACTTCCAAATTAAAAAGCCTGATACGAGGTACCCCAGGAATGGTAACTAATATCAAAATTAAACTCAGAACAGAAAAGCAAAAAACATAACTCCACGGTACCTCGTCCTTCCCTAATACCAAATATGTACATCAAATAGAAAGGCAAGAAAACGTAGATATGAAAAAAGAAACGAACAAGGTGTAACCTCCATGAACTTCCACGCTCATTTAGGCCCTGACGACCAATGTAGCGGGCCAAAAAGCCACATCAAGAAGTGAAGCTGCGGAGATTATATATACAAACTTTTCTGTTTATGCCAACATGCACAGAACGTCACTGCAACCGGTTCTCTTGATTCTCTTTTACTTCCTCTGTGCTATTTTTTTTTTCGTTCATACAGTCTCGATATAAGCGCACCCCTCTCCTATCCCCCCTTTTCATTCATTTATCATGCGTGCATAGACACGCCGTGAGACACGCCGGGAGATCTCGAAAGCTCCAGATATAAATGGTGTACAGACTATTTCTCACCCACGTCTGACTTGACTCACGGACCTAATCTTCCTCCTCCAAGGTTACCCGAGCTGACCGAAAACGGTTGTCTAGTTACCATTTATATGTCAGATGACGTTTCAGCAACAAAAGAGCAACAGCTAGCGTAGACTACGGAGCTGCAGGGGATGACGTGTCGCATTCGCAAAAGGATAAAACCGGCTTTTAATACTGCGCTTGCACCTGTGCAGAAAAGTATGAGGCATTACTTGGCTCTGTATTCTTTCTGTCAGCGCCTGTGCGCTTGTTTATTCCGATGGTTCTCAGGCTCCTGCGACGCTCGGAACCTGATGAGCATTCGTCACAAGCAGGGGCGTAGGCAGAAATTTTTTTCGGGGAGGGGGGGGGGGGTGTGCTTAACTGAAGCGCGAGCCGCGCAGGCACCTGTGGTCGAGTGTAATGTTGGACTTTCTATGCCATGACAAAAAATAATTTCGGGGGGCCCCTGGCTACGCCACTGATCACAAGGATGTGGTAGTGCCGTGAATTCCAGGTACATGATGCCGAAATCATTCAGCCAGCATGAAGGAAAGTCGGTCGCTAAATATATGAGGAGCCAGTTCCACAGCTCGGTTATAATTTTAGTTTGTCTCCGGAAAAGTGCTTCCGTTAATGCAAATCCAAAACCTAAGATATAGGTGAAGTATCTGGTCTTCTTTTTTTTTATTTACACTGAGATTACTTGGCAAACTGACGGTTTCTCTAAGTGTCAGCGTGCGCGTATTTATTTTTGACTTCACAGGGCACAACTTCACGCTGCAATCCACAGAGGCCGATGTGTGGCACGATTTCAATATTTTGTTGTTGTTTTTTTTTCTATTCAGAAAATTACATATATTGTTATATCAATTTTCACCTGATGTTTTTTTGATAAACTTTATTGATAATTCCTACTCTTTCAAACAACTACTAAACATTCCAATGTTTTTTTTTCACATATAAATATGACTCACACATACCTCTCACATACTAACTGCGACGGCCGCTACATAAGAAAACAGGTGCGGCGTGATGCGTCACGTTGCCGTCAATGGGCGAGTGCGTATCGGCAGAGTTGACAGTTGTCACCGCTCTCTTCGAAGAGGACGCCACTGCTTCATAGCTCAAAGCAGACAACAGTTAGGCCCGTATTCAAGAACATAACTTAAGTTGCGCGTTAAGTTACACTTATGAAAGTATGAGGAAAGTATAAGTTTGAGTTAAGTTTGGGGAAAGTTTCAAAAACTCCACTTAAGGCGCACTTATGAAAGTAGCACTTTTCTGGGTAAGTATGACTCCTGGGAACGAGGCTACAGAAGTTTTCATACTTGTTTCATTAAATAAAGCACCAATAAATTACTGTAACTTTCGCGGAACACTGGCCGTAAATGTTCTAGGCTTTATAAAGGCACACTTCGTAAGAGGTGGAATAAATAATTCTCGCTTTTGTCGGTTTTAAGCCTTCGGCTGGCCACAACAAGCAGCCGCCGCTCAGCGGCCATCGATATAACGTGGTCGTCTCAACTCGCGGTTATTTTGTCGTCTACAAGTGTTTGTTACTGTGCTGAGATATCGCGTGCAATGCGAGCGGTTCTTTCGTCACCATACGTGCGTTTCACTCCTTGGATTATTTTTCTGCTTTTCGGCGTTTGGCGTTTTTCTCTATGGTCATTTATTTTCAGAGCGCCCGCGTGCGTTCCCTTATTTCTTAATTGGAGTGTTGCCATATGAAAAGAACCAATAATTAAAAAAAAAAAACAGGTGAGCGTCTTTCATTTGCTCCGTTACACAGTGTATTCGGGCGTCCAGAGCTGTTCCGCAGACGCAAGCTGCCGATATATGTGGTTGGGCGCCCGCAGCAGCTCTACGGATGCGACCTGCCATCAAAGCCTGCGTCTGGCGAGCTGCTGCAGATGCCTGTTAATGGAGCAAGCGAAAGAACCTCACATCCCAAATATATTTCACGCATTTCATCGACATGCAGTACCGGAACGGGTTGACCGCGTTCGTTGTCCTTTGGGCCCAGCGGCAGTATTTTCAAAAGGCGTAGCACCACTAGCTAGGAAAAGCGGTACTGCGACAGGAATCCTGCGTCGTTATAAGCCTCAATGGGATTCTGCCGAACCCTTAGAACCAGGCGCAACGGCGGTGCGTAACGATATGCTTCATCCTGAGTAATTTCTTCCACACGGCCAGCAGAGTCGGTGAAGTCGGCGACACAGCCATAGGCACCCGGCAATGCAGTTTACGAGATCCGACGGTAGCGCCAGAACACACAGCCTAGCGAGTAGACGCAGCATAAAATAGGCGCTCCACAACATAGCTTAGCTGGCCTGGCGAGTAGACGCAGCAAAAACAGACCCGCCAGGGCACATGTGCACTTTTTTTTTAAATGGGGGGGAGGGCGGTCACGGGTGATTACGGACGCACTCAGAAAAAGCGTTCGTGGAAAACATGCCCAAAAGGGAGACACTTGAGCGCGTCTGTGTGTTCAGCGAGCGTTTCATTTTCTTGGTATCCCTGGCGGTCGGTGCCGTCAATTCTTAGGCGTCCCACAAGTAAGGTCCCTATACTCCGTTTCACAAGCTGTTGGCAGTACAGTGGAAGGTACGTGCGCCCTCAGCCAATCACGACAGAGCGCACTACATAATTGTGTTCCTACGCGAATGTCGCTTCCGTGAATCTGACAAGTGGCCCCGCCTGTGTGGAAAAATGTGTACTATACTAATTAACTTTTTAATTTTGTAGAAGGTGGCGCTTGGCACCATCTTGGTTTATTCTGTTTATTTTTGGACGGGCCGACTTCCGTTCCAAAGGAACTGCCTTTGTCTATTAATATTTAGTGTGATTTGTTCCTATGAATTTTCGTCATATCAGAGCTTTTTTGAATTGTTTACGCCACGGGTATAGAAAAAAATATTTACTTTAATCATTCAATCAATCAATTTAAGTGAATAACTGAGTCAATTAACGAGCGAATCATGGAATCAATCAATCCGAATCTTTATTTTCCGACACAAAAAATGTTTTTTTTTTTTTCTGTTTGCTACTCACTGCAACAGTACTGAATGATCCAGACCTGTACGCACCACGCAATGATTGCAATGAGGCCCTTAGGAGGGCTCACATCTCATCGTCATCACAACTTGGATTTCGCGTCGCAGCTCCGCAGAAACCGGCGGCGACTTTGCACAATGCGCCTCGCTTCAATGAGAAATGCGTTCCGAGAGCGTTCCTTGTACTTGAAGCCACGCTGCTTCAGCATCCTCTGCATCGTCGTTGTGGACACGGTCGGTAGCGTCTCGTCCTCTTCGAAACGCTGCACCACCTTGGCGATGGTTGGAATTTCACCTCTCTCAAAAAAGACGTACACCACCCATCGAAAGAGGCTCAGGTCAAAATCGTCCAGCTTCTTCACCCGATCACGGCCTTTCCAATAAAACGCTTCTTCGGTGGTAGGACTCTGCCCGCGTTCCCCACCAGCGCTTTCCACCGATAGAGCGTTTGCTCGCTCACCTGGATAGGTTTTTCCGTCCTCTTGGTGATTGAATCCAAGATTGCACTTTCCCCGCACTCGACGCGAAGCGCTAAGTTTAAAGCTATCTGCTCCGCCAGCTTGGGAAATCACGCACACTCGATGGATGGCTCACCGGTGACAGTTTGTGGGACGCGTTGCAGACACACGACCAACTCGGGTGACGCCATGTTGCCGAAAAGCGGCGCATCAACACCTCACTACAAGCCTCCGCTCAGCCGCGTCCATGTGGGCTTTTTCTATTAATTTTACGAATTAGTAAAACACTTTGGACGCTTTAAAACATCAATCCGTACCATACTGTCACGTTACGCGTTTGTAGTGTGCAAAATAGTTCTGGATTGCTAAAATAGTTGAGGGACTATTTGCTGTGCTCACACAGCCCTGATTGGACGAGAGAGCTCTACCTTTGGCTGCACTGCCAACAGCTTGTGAAACGGAGTATAGATAAAACAAGTTTCCAAGGTAGCGACACCCTCCCTTTTCCTCCTCGATTATTTGCCTGGAGCGCCTCCTAGAAGGTTCAAAACGCGCATAAAAAAGGAAATGTTTCTGTTGAGTTATTACGCCGAATAGAAGCAATTATAGTTTAATGGAAGGAAATGAGATATAGAATAAGTGGTTACTTAGTTGAAGAAAAAAGTACAGCATAAAAAGAAGCATGAAGTGAGTTTACCAAGTGGCAACGTTGGGCAAGTTTTATATTTCGCACCGCTAGCCATGGCGCCTCGAATCCTACGTAGTACTGTTCGTCCAGTTCTCCGAATGCACTGTTTTGCTCGTGCATATGAGGGAAAACCCCGGCCACGCGGGAACGAACGCTTGATTAGCAGCGCTGCGATGAAAGTTTTCCGGAAAAATACGTCCATTTTCGCAGTCGTGATGCCAGGTAATTGTGGTGCATGACATATTATCTGGGTCACTAAGGAGAGACGGCGACATTGCAACGCGGGTGCACGCAACTTCACCAAAAGTGAGAGTTCTACCAGTGAGGTGTCCCGAAGCATTGCGTTTCAGCTTCTTTATGCCGCGTTCTAGAAAAGGTGGCTCGAACTGGTCTGGTGTTAAATGTTCCTGAAAGTGGATTCATTAAACACAACAGCTGTATTCAGTTGTGCTTGTGTACGCACAAATATTTGTAACAACGGGCACGCACTAGACGCGTACTAGGCGCGCTCCTGGCGTTTCAACAAAAACCGACAAATGAACTCGCCTCGCAGAGCAGCGTCGACGCACGTCGACGGCGTTGCAAAAAGCCTTCGCGTGAAATTTCGGTACCTACACTTCACGGCGTGCACCATTTGGAATACCACGAGATTTTTGAAGAGAGCGAGACCGTCTTCTGTTATTTTACTGCAGCAGACAGCACAGCACCCGGTATTGTTCAAAAACTGGGATGTTGCACTAAATATGCACCGCGAAGCAATCTTGACCGACTTGGCGCCAACTAGAACGCTCCTTCTCTACAGCTGATGTCTTGGCTACGATTTCGTCTTTCGTCACGGCAAGAATCCGACCGGAACCATATGCGCATGCGTACTCGTTTTGAACCTTTTACCTAGTAATAAATATCACCACTAGCCATTTGCAACATCACGTGTGAGGTATGCACCAATGAGAGACGCGGATGACGGAGAAAAGGAGGAGTAAGCGAGAGAGTGAGGAGGACGACGCAGAGAACAATAAGTGTCGCTACCTTGGAAACTTGTTTTATCTAGGGACCTTACCCACAAGAGCTCCATCGCGCCCCCCTGGTCAGTTTCGGGTGCCTATAGTAGTCGGCCATATTGTTTGACGAAATAACGGCGAAAGTAGCACTTAAGGTAGCCAGTAGCTGTACTTTACTTTCTGGCACTTAAGTGCCGATTTAAGTTTAACTTAAGTACAAGATTGGTCTGTGAAACGCGTTAAGTACCGATCGCTTACTTAAGTCATAAGTTAAGTATAAGTTTCGTTTGTGAATACGGGCCTTAGTGTTACAATGTGGTCGCCTCAGGATTTATGAAATTTGCTGTGCTTTCTCGTGTGATCAGTTTGCCTCATGTTTCCTGTGCTTGAGTACGGTTCTTCGGTATGCGCATGCGTGGCAGGCGGTTTTACAGCGAAAGCTGTTATGAGATCGCAACAAGGGTGCCGTAGTTGTCCGCCGCCGCCGCCGCCGCTGCTGCTGCCGCCGATGTCCGTAACCGCTATCGCACGAAATAAGAAAAAAAGTTTAAGAAAAAATGTTCAGGATGGAACGGGGTTCGAACCTGGGTCCGCTCCGTGCCAGCCCAGTGTTCTACCACTGAGCCATGCCTGTGCTCGAAAAACCCGGCGCACAAAAACCCTATACAAGCATTATGTCCGGCAAGTAACCACATTAACATGCGCAATATAACGTGGCAGAAGAGTGAAACGACAACCAGGCGTCACAGAATGCCATTTGTGTAAACCAGGCGTCACACAATATGAATTGCATTACGAGGGGGTCGTTGAATGCTTCCAACCCATTACAAAGGGCTCAGCCATAATTCTTCGTCGTCATCAGCCACCGAATCAATTAATGGAGTAGTGGGTACCTTGCAAGCGTACTTGTATTAGTAGCCCCAAGATAGATTGCAACGGGTTTTAGAAATGGTGCTCTCCCAGCTTTCGCTGTGACTGTGCTGCGCGTTCAGCGCAGGCCTGGCGGTTTTTTAACACGAAAGTGTTTTATGTCGGGGTCCACCAAGCCATTAGAGATGTATTTCAGTCACGGATAGACATTGGCAAAATGAACGATACTAAATCAGAAAGAAAAAAATGCCCCCCACCTCCCCTGAAGGGAATCGTGAGGAAATGCGAATGCGCCGACACCGACTTCATCGCCTTGAGAGGCGCCCAGCCAGCGAACGGTCGAGAGTGAGGCGCGAGCGGACGGGAGAGTGGGGCGCAGGGAGGAGAGAGAGCGCACGGCGAGAGAAGGAGCGGCGAAGCACTGCACCTACCCTCTCCTACACTCTCTCGCACCACATGCTCCGTTTGCTAGGGGCGAGGATAAGCGCGCGCGCCCGCAGCTGTTCCCTATGGGAGAGGGGGTGAGAGCGGAGAGATAACACCTGCCTGCGCGCGGACACCTCCTCAACCTATCCTCCTCCTCCGCGGACAACGCCGGGCAACACAGGACAACGCCGCCTGACATAGCCCGGCTAAGAAATGCATTCGCATTTAAAACGCTCTAAGAAAAAGTTCGCCCACCGCAATTCAAACGTCCAACTACTTGGCCCGCGACGATAAGCGCCTTTACTGACTAAGCTATTGAGGCAGATACAAGTCTTCTTACAAACGCGCTTTATATCTCTCACACATTCTCTGTTGCATGGTGCTCTTTGTTGGCGGGGCGGTGCCGCCGTCTGTGAGCAGTGAAGAGAAGTAATGTGGCATGACACTAACTAGCGCCGATAGAGGACGATTCGTCGACGACGCAGTTAAAGCATAGCGTCCGAGATTTTGCGCCGGGGCCATGGTTAAAGCGTCTCTATAGCAGCAAAAAACACTAGCCGCGCTAGCGTCGGAGAGTCGCCCTAGACGAAGTTACATTCTTCACCTTTCGCTTCGTTTTAGCGTGCAACGGCTCGTTTTCGGGGTATTCCAGAGACCGCATGCACCAACGGTGTTTCTCCACCGATTATTTTGAGTACGGTAGCAGCGACTAATAAAACTGCTGTAGTAAGCGCTGCAGAAAGGCAACGATGTCGACGGGCGAATGTCGTGCTTTGCTGGAGCGAGACAGAGTCCAGCGGCACGTAGAACGCCTGCGCGCGTTCGCGGCTCAGGCTACGAACCTCTGCCTGCAGTGTTTCTGACTCGCAGTGTGGTAGCGTATGCACGAGCACAGGCGTAGGTTACCTTATTAATCGGGAGCGCACACCGTGCCGTTTCTCTCCCTAATTGACGACGCTTTGAAGAAGTGCATATAGAGTGAAATTGTTTATTGTGTGCTTGTTGATGTCATCGTTGTGGGGGGATTAGCGATACGCTGTGTCCAGGTATATGTTAAAGACTTCTGTGACCACAACAGTTAAATTATGATCATGGGCGTTAGTCGTCGCTATGGAAATGTGCCACTAGGCATGACCACCAAGGGGCACGAGGTCCTCTTAAGTTCACGAGCGCCCAAGAAATGTTTTTAGATGTATTTAAACTGAACCTTTCTTAGTAATGTAAGCGTTAACATATATAACACGGTTGGGTCATGTCTGCAACAAGTCATGAACTTTTAAGTGCGGATCACATTAGGGGATCGGGCAGTGGTATGCCGTAATCTCATGTAGTTGCTTGACGTCACTAAGGGAAAGCCATATATAGCATAGCCATTTGATAGCGTATTGATGTGTAGTATAGTATAGCAAGAGCACGGGAAAGGGATTTGAGGATGAGAGGAGTGATGTGATGGGGAGGATGAAGGTAGAGGGTAAATCACAGCATATGGCATCGCAGCAGAACGGCATCACGCAGGCAAAACTGCTAGCCGGCCAGGTTGAAACGAATTCATCTTTTAGCCATTTTGCGCGAAACAAAAAATGACGAAGAAATGAGCACAGACGGACACGGAGTTGTTCGACTGTGCTTGATCGTGTGGCTCTATTTTTCGTCCTTGTTTGTTTTCCCGCAAAGTGGCTAAAAGAGGCAGGTTAAACCATCTGCAGGACAGCCCTGTATAAAACAGCCACGTATAGTATTGCACAGCAAGGAAGCGGGAAAGGTAATTCAGGATGCCAATGGTGGAAATGAGGAGGAGAGAAGCTAGAGCCCAGTATATCATAGCCATGTGTAGTGTAGTACAGAAAGGGGTTGGAAAGGCAAGTGAGCGTGAGGAGGAGAGATGTGACGCTAAGGAGAGAGAGAGAAGAAATGGTGGAGAGGAAAGGGAGGGAGGTTAACCAGTCCAGGATGACCGGTTTGCTAACCTACACGTGGAAAAGGGATGAGGGAAATTGAAAGAGTGGAAGGAGAAAGAAAGATAGCACTTAACACAACACACACACACAAAAACACGCACTCGGTCACAATCCATCACTCTGGCGTGGTACACGACATGATTAAGGAGAAAATTGAGAATGGAGATGGTGGAGCATAGCATAGCTGTGTAGAGAACAGTACGGCAAGAGGGTTGGAAAGCGAAGTGCGGGTGAGGTGAAATGATATGAGGCTGAGTAGGAAACTAAAGAGAAGGGGAGGGTAAAGCATACCATAGGCTTGGATAGTTAGTGTAGCAAGAGGGCGGGAAAAGGAAGTGAGGGTGAGGAGGATGGAAATAAAGCGGGGTGAAGGTAGAACATAGCATAGCCGTCATGGTATAGCACAGCTGAGTATGTAACAGTACAGCAAGGGCTGGTAAAGGCACGTGAGTGTGAGGAGGGCAGCATAGCAGTGCATAGTATAGTACAACTAGACGGAAAAGGCAAGAAATAGTGATGATAGATTTTAGGTTTAGGAGGATGGAAAGGAAGAGGGAGATGGTAATACATAGCATAGCGATGTATAGTATAGTATAGCAAGGGGTGGAAAAAGGAATTAAGGGTAAGGAGGAGGGAAATGAGGAGAAGAGAGGGCGCCACTGCATCACAAATCAAGGTTTCCTTTCCCGCCCGTGAACTCGAGAGTCGCTGAAAAGCTGGCGGATCACTGTTTCACGCTTGCTACAGCTTTCATATTGAGTGCGACAGCATACTTTCTATTCACCTCAAGAGATGGAAATCCGGTGTCTTTTCCAAACGTCGACTCCTGGTAACAAGTGCTCATAGGGTTCTAGGGAACTTACTCGGCAAAGCTACACCCAACCTCTGAATTTTCGCTTGGCGCAGCTGGGTTTTGTCCCATTATCTTGAATGCATGAAATATGCACACATATGAAATGGCTTCAAAAACAAGCAAATAAAGTACCCACGATCGGTACTGCACGCCTCACCCACCCGATAAGTTGCCTCGCTGCTTTCCAAAGCAGCGTTGAAAATATTAATGCACGCCTGGAGAAAAGACCGTTTGCACTGAAAGCAAACATGATTTGCACAACCAACATAAAACAAGTAAACTGTATAGGGAGCTTAGCGCACATTGGCAATTACGCAAATTACCCTAGTAGCGCCTGTTTCTAAGGGGCAGCTGTCGATTTTCTTCGCCTGCTGAGGATCCCTCAGAAAGATGGGGTAAATGCACTGTGCTTAGATGATGTGCTGATTTTTTCATGCTCTCACATCGCGTCAGCGGTCTGGAAAACTTTCCAGCGATGCTCGGCAGCCTAGCAAATTGTTCGCGTACATGAGCGCCAGCTAATGCATATGCTATGCGATGCACTATAGCAAAATATACAGTGTGTTTCACGTAACGAGAACCAATTATTTAAAAAAGAAGTAATTAACCGAATAAAAATAAAACAAACAACATATGGGTTGCTATCATGCGCGCTCGTTACGGTATTTTTCTAATTAATCTCAATCAAGCGTTCTTGGTCGTGAAAACTGCAATGCTTTCCTTTTTTACTTCTGGCAGCCTTGAAAAACATCGCACTTCATACTCTGTCAAAAATGGTTTTGACATGAAAATCAAGGGAAGCCAGATATTAAGTTTTATTCTGTTTAACAGCATTGGTCTTTTTTTTTTTGTAGTGTAGAGTAACACAATACGACAAGACATTGACATTTTATTATTTGAGCAAAATTAAAACAACAATCGAAGGGGAAGCACGGCTGTCTGCTTTGTGATGTAGTGTTGTAAAAGTAACTGTGCCCGTAACCCAAATAACGAATATTTGCTTTCTATTAGGTTATAGACGACATAATTACTAACAGCGTGAACTCGCAAGCACTTAGGAAGACAGAGATGCAGCACTAGCGCCAGTTCGTGCTCATAGATTAATATGCGTCTATACTGATTAAGTCGAATTAGTTACGGTTCTATCCGTGACATGGCAATTCTATAGGTGTAAGCACCGATATCAGTGAATCCACCACATTTCACTGCCGCCACAAGCACAAAGCTGCAGCTTATTCTATGCGCCTACATTGAAGAGCAGTACAGTGCAAGTTGGGAATGAAACAGGGAAATGGTGTATTTAACATCCCGGGAGTACGTCTTTTAACGCAACTGCATTTACGTAAAGTGGACACCTCAGCTCCCATTTCGTAACGGCTTCATGGTGCCCAGCATTTCCAATGTGATATCATTACTGCACTGTCAACAAAATGACTGAATGACAATTGTGCAATTCAATGTTACGTAAATGATGTCTCGATGTCCTTGCGGTCACCGAACACGCTACCTCTGCGTTTTACCTATTTTCTACTTTATATGCGTTGGCATATTCTGCTAAGCAGCGCAGCGTCTACTTAAAATATTTTTCAGTTCTCTGAGCTCAGGGGATTTCCCAAGGCAGATCCTATTGCAGACAACACAGCGAGCGACCACCGCAAAGCCTCCCAAAAGCGGCTTATAGGCTCGGTTCATGAAAATGACGTTAAGACAGCGAGTAGGCCTAAATCTGCTACTTCATCCTCTTCGTTGCAACGTCGGTGATATTCTAATATTTTACTTAGATCTGTATGGGTACCTGCTTTATATTTGTTTATTTTAAGTGATAGACATAGTCGCTAAATCCTTCAAGACCCATTTATTTATTTCGGCTAACCAAGTACTGAAGGTGCTAAAAAAGGCCGTTTCTTTTTAATTCTATTTGATTAACTATGGCGGTGACCTCCAAGAAGCAATTGCACATTTTTTTTTTAGAGGGCATGCGCACTTAGGCTACTTTGCGCCACGCTTCGCGGTCCACCGAGAAGTGAAGTCAAGCTAGCTATTGGGAAGGCTATACGAACACGGTCCGAGTACGCTATCCCGTTCTTATTTTGAAAGCGAAGCTCAAACATACTCCAAGTTTTTTTTCTCTCTCGCTTTCTCATAACGCAATTGTTGGAATCATAACGTAATTGCGTAATAACCCTTTTTACAGTCTATTCTTTCTTCTACCACGATACCACGCTTCACTAGTGTTACATTATTTGAATATCTTTGTTTTACAGCGGCTTTTAAAATGAATACGAAAGATTCAGGAGTTTAGCTTGCTCCCATTTGGCCCTATCTGCAAAATGGGAGCAAGCTAATCTTGTGTGTGTGCCCGATGTACTCTTCTTTCTTTCTTTCTTTCTTTCTTTCTTTCTTTCTTTCTTTCTTTCTTTCTTTCTTTCTTTCTTTCTTTCTTTCTTTCTTTCTTTCTTTCTTTCTTTCTTTCTTTCTTTCTTTCTTTCTTTCTTTCTTTCTATCCTTCTTTATCTCTTTCTTTCTTTATTTCTTTCTTTCTCTCTTTTTTTCTTTCCTTCTTTCTTTCTTTCTTTCTCTCTTTTTTTCTTTCCTTCTTTCTTTCTTTCCTACTTTCGCATTCCGGAATGCTCCCTCCTAAATCGTCCCTTCCTCTATACCAGGAATTGGACCATTATTCATATGCTTAGCAGCGCGACACTTCAGTTGCCACAGTCATCAACGACCGTCATTCGTTCCTATCCAAGCAACAATGAGATGTGGCAACGTAAAATGACAAGTCAGGTCGATAAAAGATCCGATTGCCCTATCAGACACTGCTGATCGCAGAAGAGCACTCGATCGAGAAGGCATCACTTATAGAAAAATAGCGCATTCGAATACGTATGCGGCCTGCGCAGCTTCTATGGCGACATTTCTCTGCGCTCGCGGGTGGCCGTACTTTTTTCCCTCTTTTTCGGTCACACCTACAACGCTAACGACCTTTGTGAGGCAATGCAAGCTTCGCTTCAGTAAAACAACGCACGAAGTGCTCACTCTTGCCATCTCGCTCTGTTCTGTCGTCGTTCCCTTGGCGCTGTACAAACGGCGGCCTTAAGCCCCTCGTCTGACCGCCTTCTGCAATGACGACCGAGTTATTATTTACTCCCGAATTTAACGGGCACAAATTTGCAAGTTTTACAGGCACTGTAATAAGACACATTTCGGTAATAAACATGAAAGCGCCGAGATAATTCAGTCAAAGAAAGATAATTAGTGATTCATATATACATTTCCCTTAATGAAGGCTCCAGTTCCAACTTCGCTTCTCGGAAACCCACTCGCAGTATGTTCTGATCAGTTGAAGAGAACTGAAGCCTTGTCCTCTGAAATAAGTGGTGTCAGGCCTGTATGCGTGATGACTGGGTTGAAGTAGCTCAGATCAAATCTTGTGCTTTTTAGTTCTTTATGTGCTCTTATCCTTCATATGGAGATTTTCCCATTTAGAGAAAAAAAAGAAGGGATGGGTTCTCTGCCTAGGCTCTCATTAATGACCCCGCTCCTACTGCTTAAAAAACAGCGGGGAACTCACAGCGGCCGCTGAAGCTTCGAGCACGGCTTGTGCTTCAACTTCTTGTTTTTTTTTTTTCGGTGCTCGACTATTCCGAGGCATTAAAGAACGCCGATGGCACATCTGGAGGAGAACGCCATAGGGTGGAAATACTGCTTGGCAAATTACTGCCCCACTTCGAGTGCTTCCTAGTGGAAGGAAGTTCGTGAGAGAAAGGAAGGAAAATATATGCTATATACGTTGAATTATATTCAGTGACTGCACTGAAAGTTTCAAAGCTTCTTTCAAAAGAGACCCAGAAAAACAGTGTATGTTTATGCAGACGTTTACAAGAAAAAACTACCAGGGAAATGTTTCCGGCTATGCTTCAATTTGTTGTTTTATTTAATGTCGGGCTTCTTGTTTATGAATTTCAGAACCTGTCATAGATGCATAACGTACAGTGGTTTGAACTGTTTCGTGTTGACGCATATAGAATTTGATAGCTTTGCCAGTTTATTTATTTATTTATTTATTTATTTATTTATTTATTTATTTATTTATTTATCTTATTTATTTATTTATTTATTTATTTATGGGCGCCTTGAACACACTATGCTTGGGGTATATCTATGAACGTCACGAGCAAAAAAAATTAGGCAGATCCCCAAGTACCATGGGAATCGATGTTATGCGAAGAATCCGGAGGTAAGGTGACTGGGGTTGTAATTTTTTTTATTGAGCGATACGTTATAAAATGGCGCTAAAGATATGTACAAATGTTGCAGGCACAGACATGTTGAACAGTCGCATATGTTTCAAATAACCAGTTTACAGTTGTGTAACGATGCTAACAGAAACATGGGTATTGCCAACACCTGAAGCCGTAAGCTGATATGTAGAGCTTGTGCTTGCAAGGATGGTAGCCCTGGATAGTGCTACGTAAACCAACTACAGTGGATGGCGCTTAAGTATACAACTGACGTCAACCCGGCATGACTCCTTCGTAATAGGAGTACGCATGTAATGTTTATAAAATTAGATAGCCAGCACTGCAACCACACTATACATTTCACCAATATTACGCCTGCATAGGGTGTTCTTCCAAAGCAGTTTCAAAACATGACGTGGCGCTGCGGTAGAATGCTTGATTGCCACGCAGAATGCTTGGGTTCGATTCCTGCTGGGACTCTGATTTCTATTCTTTGTATTCCTCGCGTCAACGCCCCCCGATGTCCGCTTTTTCTTAACTCTGTCGCCTTTAAATTACCAGTGTCAACGCCACCGATGTCAGTTTCTCTTAACGCTCTCGCATTTAAATTACCAATGCATGTTCTCGCCGTTTCTGGGTAGGTATAAATTGTCAAAGTCCTGTGGCGCATACCCGCATTCCGCGGCCCGTGGTATACGGGTATGAGCCACACGTGTTTGGAGAAATGAGTTTGACGACGTACGATACGGGATTTCCACGTTATTCATGTCATGACTAGCCAGACATATTCGTCAATACCTCTTACCCTACCGTACAAATTTTGGTCTACCCCAAGTTAAGGAGGCCATCACGAGAGCACCCAGACGTAGGCGGCTAGACAGTCAGACAGACAGACAGACAGACAGACAGACAGACAGACAGACAGACAGATAGATAGATAGATAGATAGATAGATAGATAGATAGATAGATAGATAGATAGATAGATAGATAGATAGATAGATAGATAGATAGATAGATAGATAGATAGATAGATAGATAGAAACGTAAAAGTGCCTTACAGTATGCAAAGAAATGCTTCGCATCTAATATAGTTTTGAAGCTCGTCTGAACCTTGGGCCCGCAATTACGTGCGCGATTCTTGAAATCATGAAATATGACTCCGGCATGGGACATGCTGCTCTATTTCAAAGAGTTGCGTACAACCACCAAACGTGAACCTTTGTGTTAAAAGCCCTTTCTACGCGTGGTTATTGGTGTTCATGAATGATGAAATTTGACGTTTTTAATTGGACTTCCCTTACGCAAACGCATCTATTTTACATGAAACAGTGCACTTGCCTGCAACTATCGCGGTGTGAAAGTAAAACTACGCACAGATACATTTTTTTTTATTTTGTGATTGGGGAGAAGGGCATTTCACCATCCAACCTAATATCATTTTTTTCATTTCCAGGGTATGTAGCTAGTGCGACATTGCAAATATATTTATGTAGTCTATATTTTAAAATTTGCGGTCGGTATTCATCGCATTTGTGTGCTTACTACAACAAAATTATATAGCCTAGCTTCAACTCAGTAAGTGAAAGTAAGCACCACACCAAGCACACTTTCAGATACAGGTGTACGAAAGGCATCTAGGCCATTCCATTTATGATAGGTCAATACAAATACAATATTTAACTGCGGCCACTCAAGAAAAATAAAGGACATACCTTACGTTATCCATCTTTACGTCACGCCTGCTACATTAGAGAGAAAAACTAACCAAAATGACGACAAAGTTCGAGCTTACTGCGGTAATGAATAGATGCCAGATTTCTAGGCACTAAAAAACGCGTTTTAGGCACCAAAATCGGCAGGCAAGACAACGTTTTAGGCCTCCAACGTCATCAATATAGGCGGAATAAATTTTTACATAAAAGCACATAATTTCAGAATAAAGATGTGCGCGACCTGTATTTACGAACAGGAAAGCATAAATTAGCGTAGTTTGCACTGGAGGCGCAATGCTAAAGAGACAGCGGTGCTGATGAGCACCTATAGGAATAGCTCGGCACACTCACTCATGAGTGCACTCAACTCACACTCACTCACACTCATTTGAACGTGGTGAGTGTGAACGTGAGTGAGAACTCATGAGTGTGAGTGGACGTGAGTGTGAACGTGAGTGAGAACTCATGAGTGTGAGTGGACGTGAGTGTGAACGTGAGTGAGTGCGAAGGCTGAAAAAATTGTGGTGAGTGAGTTTGAGTGAGTACTCCCTTAAAGTGCCGACCTATGCCTATAGGTATAGTCCTGATTGTTGCTTTTTTGCTAAGTATCACGAATTTTCTTTCTTTCTTTCTTTCTTTCTTTCTTTCTTTCTTTCTTTCTTTCTTTCTTTCTTTCTTTCTTTCTTTCTTTCTTTCTTTCTTTCTTTCTTTCTTTCTTTCTTTCTTTCTTTCTTTATTTCTTTCTTTATTTCTTTCTTTCTTTCTTTTTTTCTTTCTTTCTGTCTTTCTTTCTTTCTTCTTCTCTCGTATCTATGCTATTGTATGCCTTTTTTGTCTGTATATTTCAATTTCTTTCTCTTCATATAGCTCTTTATCTATTACTTTCTCTGTATTGGTATTTTCATCTTTGTTCTCTTACTTTCTCTTCTCCCTCTGTATTTCTGGCTTGCTCCCTCTTTCTTTCTATGTTTTATCCCCCCTCTCTCTTTTTTTTTTGTTCTGTCTATCCATTTCATTCTATTCATGTCTTTCGTTCTATTTCACTGTTTCTCATTCTTCCTATGCTATAATTTACTCTATCCCCTCCTCTTTCCCCTCGTCATCACACTGACATTTATCCTCATCGCTCTCACTTCCGCTTCCCACCCCCTTGTTATACTATACTATACTATACAAGGCGATGCTATGCTGGGCATCAACGTGCCGGGATGGCCGAGTCGTTACGACGCTTGCCTTTGGAACGTGCACGCACGCGGTTGGAATCTTGCCGCGCCAAGAAATGTTTTGCCAAGAATTTCTCTTTCTCTTCCTGTCTACCTGTATCACTCCCTATCTCTCTCTTTCTTTCTCTCTCTCTCTCTCTGTGCTCGTTCACTCGCCCATCAGACTGATTGCATCCCCCACCGGAAAAATCGGCGCATGTGTTCTGGGAGGGAAGAAGAAGAAGAAAATCTACGTATATCCACGGAGTGAATGATGATGAGTGGGCGAAGCTCCGGACGTTCATCGGTAAAAACCGTGAATCTTTCGGGAGTCTTGCCCAGTACATCATCAAAGACGTGACAAACACTGCGTGTAGATATTAAGAAATTTTATTTATTCGTGAGCCGTGATTTTCCGTTTTCGTACTGGAGCCGTGTTTTCTTCGTTGGTCGTGAGCCGTGGTGGTTACCGTTTACATAAGCCGTGGCTTCCGTTCCGCCTTCATTAAAACGGCTTTATGGTCCGGTGAAGTGGAGGGACAGGGGTTCTTAAATGGGTCGTAGTGGGAAGTTTGCAAAGACGAGATCGATGCAGGTTCCTCGGATGGTTGTGGGTTGCATGTGGTCGATCACTAGATGGCACCGCAGCGCCATCTAGTGATCATTCTGAGACCTAGAGGTGACTACGACGCTTATTCTTCATCGTCATCACCGTCATCGTTATGACACATAGTGGGTACATTCCATGTGCTGTGCCGTGATGGCAGCGTCATCGTCATCGCACAGGGGTGGCTACGACGACGACAACGACGCGGGACTAGCCTATGCCCTAAGGAGCTTCGCCCCTAAAAGAGGTTGAAGAGAGTGCGTGACGGTTCATAATAATGATCATTTCTCTTCACGCGTCAAGGAGTAATGCTAGGAGTAACACGGTCTCTCCGTTTAATCTGTAGCATGGTCACTCTAGTGCCCACTGTCGAATCAACACACTCCTCTTTTTCGGCATGCCTGACAAGGGCAGAGCAAGAGCAGATAGCAAAACCGCTAACGGACAAGAAGGTAGGGATGCCTCCTATTGGCCGGTTGCAATCACGTAAGACTAATTTCTCACCTTGCAGTGAACACCTTAAAATGTAAATTACGAACGAAACAAAAGTCACATGCACACCGCATCTTTCTTTCTTCTTTTGCACTTCCCTCTTCTTTCTCCTGAATGCTCTCCGTGGTTTCATCAACCGCTCGCACCATATCAGCGCGGCGGCATATGCCCGCCGGCTAGTGGTTGTGTTGCGGAAGTCGTTGAGCAAGAGGATTAGGTTGAACCCTGTAAAGTTCTGAACAGTCAGTTTTTCTCGGCAACGTGAATAACGGTCTCAAAGTGAACGACACAGCGAAACTTGAGGGTAAAAGTGCTCATGCAGACGCTGATTTCGAAAATAGGATTTTATAGACACTATAAAAACACTATAAAATTCCTTATCAACCTCTAATTCATGCTCATATATCAAAGGAGTGCGATAGGAGCGCAAGGAACAAAATAGGCATTTGCCTAAAATCTGGTCTCTAGTAATGGGAATGAGTCTACAGATTGCTCGTTTGAGAAAACCTGAGGCATCCACACTGCTCCGTGAGCAATGCTGGCCCATTAGTGGCACACCCGTCCTATTCCTTCGTCCTTCATAACGAAGGTTGCCCTGGACGTAGCATAATGGCTAAGGCATGGTGAAAAAACAAAGTGAGCAATGCGGTATACGAGAACGCTCGTAAAGAATGCAAATGGCGAATCCTTGCGTTACTTGCGTTGCCTCTGGAAACGGCAAGGAAATGGCTACTGCTGATGAGATCCCTTCTGTCTCCGTGTACGGTGCCTTTTTTCAACACTTTGGAGGGGATTTCAGTTGATCATCTCTAAGGTGTGTCAGTTTTACCTCTTCGAATGGTCTTATGTCTCCCGGTCTTTTCATACATGTAGAGCTCTGCACTGTTGAGTATGAGTTTGAACTCGTAAGTCTTAGCTACGTACCCCTCAATTTCGACAAGAATACTTTTGTGATAACTTTGATAACAGCCTAATAGGTGCATCTAGCACTTCTTTTATTGCGAACGTAATTAAATGAACACTCTTCGGAGGTTATTGCCGTCACCGACATGTTCCGCTTGCAGCCGAAATTGATAACATCGCCTCGCGCACCTCATGTTGTAATAGCGAGCAAGAGTGCGCGAGCGCTTCCTACGAATGCGGCTGAAGCAGAAGTAAAGCGAGTTGGCCTATCTCCATCACACGTAGGCCACACGCGATGACATCAACCCGCGTGCGAGGCCTGACGTCGATTTCACCTCCAGCAGAGAGGAAACGCCCCGTCCGTCTTGAAGCAGCATGAAGGCACGCTGGAGGAGGGGTGTGGGACTGCGTCGCTCGAGTAGCAACCTTGAACTCGAATCATAAGGGTGCGATCACAGTCTCGCGCTCTATCGCGGCAGGCATCAGCAAACGGCTGGTATGCCATTCTACGTGCTGTGCTCTCAACGCGAAAAAACTGCGCAGAGCGGCCGTATGCTCTTTTTTTTTCTAGAGTTGCTTCGCCCTAGCAGTTAAACTGTGATTTTTTCTATGAGTGTTCATTCAAGTTACCTGCGCTGGGATAATATTAGATGTTGCTCATGCACTGCGCCATTTCACTGCATATACGTTTGTCTCGTCGGAGCAATACATCACGCAAATTTTTACCCGAAGGTGTAGTCAAGGTGTAAATCACCCGGTGTGGAAGTGGGTGGGCGGCCACATTTGCGAGTCACGCTGATGCCGCGTGTGGGCTAGTCTACGCACCAGCACTTGCCCTACGTACTGCGCCGCGCTAACACGGCGCAATCACAGATTGTTGCAACTTTATTCGTCGAGCCCAGCCACAACGATAAACCTCACTAATGGTGCTAAAGCTTCGTTTCTGTGACCACACCCATCACGAAAAGTCGCCAAAAAGCAAAATCTTTCTGCATGTTTCTGCATCAATATAAGTATTCCGGTATTTCTCCTTACACGCAGCTGCCTTGTCAAAAATCTGACGCATCGGACATCGGACAACCTGAGCAAGGAATTGACGTTCTTACATGTTAATGTCATATTCAATGGCTTCCTTTGTTAAAAGCATCCGGTTTGATGAAACAACATCCGCTTCAGCACCTAGTCGCGTACTAATGATGCCCTTTAGCGGGAGATGGTGTAATTTTTTTCTTGGACGGAATGTGGTTGACTGAAATAGGTCTGCGTTAAGTTGCAGTTGATCACGCTGTCTTAGTACCTAGCCTTCTATAAGTCTATGCATTCTGTGAAACGTCTGCGTATCACTGATAAACATAAGTGATTCACAAAATTGTATTACATGATATCCTATGAGTATTCTTTTAAAACTTTTGAAACCGGGGAACATTAGCCCACAATGCTGCATGATTTATAAAAGCATGTACCAAAAACGAGCGGTCAGGAGAAGTGTGCTTGAGAGTATTTTTATCAATGCTGTTGTCCACAGAGCTTTTTAGATAATTGTGAAAACCTGAATTCGTTCGGGTGTATACTTAGAGTTCTTTTCAAATCAAGCACAAAACATTCACTAAATATATCCAGTTCAACTCAAACCTTTTATGCCTAAAGGTATTCCTAACGGCTTTTCACGAACTCTACTGGGAAAAACAAGTGCGCATTATCTACGCAGCTTGTGAACGACCTCCACAGTAATAGGCTGAATTGACCTAGCTGTTTAGAACAACCTACGCACAGACGTGAGTTACTGTCAAGGCGAGAGAGCTTGCAGAGCGCCTTTGTAGCTAGCATCAGCTGCGCTTGGCACTGCTGGAGTGTTTATTTACCACTGGGCTTTTTTGTTTCAAAACCTGAGCAAAGAATGGACGTCCTTACATGTAAATGCCACGTTCAATGGCTTCCTTCGTTAAAAGTCTCCGGTTCGATGAAAGAACATCCTTTCAGCACCTAGACGCGTACTAATGATGCCCTCCTTAACAGCGGTGGACTTCTTTCAATATTTTTTTATGAAAACGCCGTGTCATTATAAAAGCCACACATGAGCCGCTATGTATAGCTCACCCAGCGCTAATAGGACGTGCTCTATTTAAGCGCGCCACATTCTCGCAAACAAACTGTATTTTCATTTGAAGGGACAGCGCTGCCCGCCACCTCAATGTTAATGCTTTGTTCACTCGTTTTCAACCAAGAGGCACCGGCAAATATTTTTGTACGCTGTCCCACAACCACATAGTTTGCCCAGAACACAGGCTGGGGATGCTGGTGAAATTTTGAAGAACAGTGATATCATCATTAGTGTGCGAGTGTTAAGTGCTCGTATGCAACAGCCTGATCATCAAGAACTGGTACGGAAGGCAACTGGTGGGTAATGAAGTATGTTCAGTATGCTGCACAATGGTTTGTTTACAGAAGGAAAAAAAACTTCCCCATCTCCCGCTAAAGAGAACCATGTGTGGATGCGAAGCAGCGGGGAGATAATTAGCTTGAGCGGGAGGAACGTCGCCGCTCTCGTTTCACGGCAGCGGTCCGGGCGCTCATTGCGGCGCTGCACAAGAGAGAATGAGGCGCGCGCGCTCCGACATTTTCATACCACCGAACTTCCGTGGCGCCCCCCAGCGGAGTATGCAGCTGTCGCACCACCTGTCGTGCACGCCGCTCCGTAGAGGATCCCTAGAGGAGAGGACGGGGGTACCGTAGGAGAGGAGAGAGAGGGGACATGCATGCGCTGTGGGGGGTGTGGGACGCGGGAGCCGCTCCGTAGAGTAGAGGATTCCTAGAGGAGAGAGGAGGAGACGACGCGCATCCGCTGTGGGACGGCGGAGCCGCTCCGTGGAGTAGATGATTCCTAGAGTAGAGAAAGGGGGTGAGCGTAGGAGAAGATAGGGGGAGGGGTGGGACGCTCCTTAGAGTAGAGGATTCCTAGAGTAGAGAAAGGGGTGAGCGTAGGAGAGGAGAGAGAGAGAGGGAGGGGACGCGCTGTGGTGGTGTGGGACACGGGACGCGGGAAGGAGAGACGGACCAAGCCCCCTCCACACACATGCAAGCAAGATCAAGGAATGGGGTCAACCTGGGCGACGGACACCACCTGCCTAGCCATTGCTAAGCAGCCTCTCTGCGCTCTCGGCCATGACTCTGACGACTGTGATAGTGGTTGACGGCCTTCATATTACTACAGTGTTCTGGTTCGCATAATGGGTGCTTCCATACTTCATGAAAGGTGGCCGGACGCGGGACGCCGGATGCGGGACGCGGGACGCGGGAGGGACGGACATAGCCCCGAGCATAAGATGCTTCGCATCTAAAATGGACGAGTTGCAAAAAAGATGTTGTTGCAGCGCCATCTGTCAACGGCCGCCATTGTGCATGAGCAGTTCCTTGCGTTTGGCCGGCATGCATACCACCTGAATCATACAAAATGTTCACATCGAAATGAAACGTCTATTTCACGTTCATACTTCTTTTCACTCGCACGATCGCCGCATTTCTGCGTGTTTTTTTTATTTGCTTTCGTGCACGATGGCGGCTTAGCCCAGAGTTGCTTGAACATTTCGAGGCTTTTTAAAGTGTTGCTGGTATTTATGCAACTCGTCCGTGACAGAACAATGAATATTTCATTTGTTGCTTCGGGTACTTGTAGAATTCGCAGATGGAATTATTTCTTTAGGTCCCGAAGGCAACATGAAGGAACGGTGCTAACGTTCTCAGTCCTCTGTTGTAGACAGGTGACCAACGAATATTTACGTTTAGGCTTTAAATGTAAGTTCCTTCTTCTGCACGAATTCTACACTTTAGAGACAGAGTCAGTTGCAAAGAATCCCTTATTCTTTGAAGCGAAATTGTTCTTTCTGCTGAAATGAAATGACGTTACCGGAGACACATTGCTTGGAAACTATCAAGTGATTCCGTCGAACCTTACTTATCTTAACACTTTGTATCCATTAGCCCAAAACATGTTTGTTTCACTCGTCTGAAGTGTTCAGGAATGGTTAAAACATGGCAATCTTTCAGGCCTCAGTCCATAACGACATTTAGAGTAGCAAAAGGTAAATCATATTTAAATAAAAGCGCCTGCATAATCCATGAGATATTCTTGTTGATGTCATCTAATTACCATTTGGTTTGCCTTTCATTGTAAAGGTTTTAAGAAGAAGAAAGAACAGGCAGTCTCCAGCTCCTTCGGCGTAGCAAAAGTTAAAGTAACCAGCCCCCCTTCCCCCCCAATTTCGATAGCAAAGACTTATGCCATACTGACGACAAACATTTTGTTGCCGTTTAATAATGGACATTGAAGTTAGAGGAACATATGCGCGCACCTTGAACCGATAAGCAGTAACATCTAATTATTATAATGGATTGGCGGAATAGCTGTATATGCAAAAATTTACTTTCCGAAGCGAATATTTTTATAACTTCAAGCACTTCGAACTATGCTAGCTTTCGAGCGAATTGAATCCACCGTGCATACACTTCTTATGAAGTAGTGGCGCGCTCTGAGCCTAACTATTCGTATTATACTAAAATGAAGCACAACTTCAGGTCTCCTTGCGACGGCTAACTAGGACCGCAGTCGTGCTTAGGTGCCGAGGCGACCGGCAGCGACAGAGTGGGAGACTTTCTGCAAACGACCGCAGCACCTTTTAACGAGATTTAAGTGGGTAGACAATGGTCTGAGCCATATATACTCTGCTTCCGCTGCAAATGATCGCGGCATTCGCCGGAAAGTGTACTGCAGCCTCACCTCCTCTTAACGCAAAGTAACGACGCGACTCCTAAGAATGCGCTACATTATAAATTGCCAAACATCAGGTTCAACTAGATGATTCGAGGTGAGCAACGCCGCAATTGCAATTTTCGAGCGTGATCCAACAATATATGCATAGGAAAATGCATGAATAAAGAAGGTTCCATCATGTATAGTTTGGTGCGAAATTGCTCTTTGCCTCTTAATAGAATATATTACGTACAGAATGAGTTATGAGAGACTGAAGGAGGCATAAATAAGAATGAAGAGCTGGCAGCAGTGCGAAAGCTTCAATATGGTGCCTACGGCACCATAAAGAAAGTTGCAAGTTGTCCATAATAACACGCTTTTTTTATAATAATAGCCACCACCATCATCACCACTGTTAGCAACTCTCGGCGAAAAACACGTCGCAATGTTCGCGAAGCTTTACGGTTGTTTGCGATCATTCTCCTACAATACAATTTAGCCCAGAACGCGAATAGTGAACTTTATTAGAGAGCTCACACAAGCACCAGCGAGAGTGGTGGAATGTGCAATGACTGATGTATAAAAGGCGGTGCCTTCCAGGGAGGAACATATTACTCGACGAAGACAGAGAAAGAAGCAAAGGAAAGGCAGGGAGGTTAACCAGGTTGTACCCGGTTTGCTACCCTACGCTGGGGGGAGGGGGGAAAAGGTAGGAAAAGAATAGAGAGAGAAGGAGAAAAAATCAAGAGTAGGTAGGGTGCCCTATAGGGGTCCGCTGTAAACGTTCGCGCACAAGACAAATTAAGTGACATGCTTTACGCTGAGCCCTATAGCGATTCTTTTTTAGCCTTCTGATTATCGTTGTCCTATGATTTGAACCATTAGGGGTTGCGAATATTTTGATTCGAATAGTTCGGCAGGTCCATTCGACTCGCAAGGCAATTTTGCTATTCGAAGTACTCAAACACAAGAAAAGTTTATAACACGTGCTGAAAGACAGTGCAGCACAGAGAATTACATGCCTGAGCTGAATTCGAAATCGCGCAAAATTTAATGCAGACATTGACGTTTCCGTTGCCAAATTGCACCCCCCCCCCCCCCCCCTAATGCGTTTTTGAAAAAGTTTTGCCAGTTTTGAACTGTAGTGGCTTGCGACCTTCGCGTTATTCGAAGGTCACAGGTTCGGCCCCTGCCAGCAAGGTCTTTTGGTCCACTTTTCTATCTGCACATTTACTTTATAATTACTACTAATACCATCCCCTGTACTTTCCTTGGCATCACTGTCTGTTAGTTCTCCTTAATTCAGTCATGTATAGTATGATATTGTAAGTGTGCGGGAAAGAAAATTGAAGATGAGGGGGAAGAAAGGAAGAAGGGAGAGGGTAAACCATAGCAGAGCCGTGTACGTCGTCACGCAGGCAAAACCACGCACAGCACAGCCATGTTTAGTGTGGTATGACAAGGAGGCGGGACAGGGAAGTGAGGGTGAAAAGAAGTGAAAGGCGAGGTGGACAGAATATATATATATATATATATATATATATATATATATATATATATATATATATATATATATATATATATATATATATATATATATATATATAATTGACAGTCGCCAGCATTTGGTTTAACTCTAGACTTTAACGCGATCACGGGGTTAGTGGACTGAAACAAGCCTACTCTATTGCGTTTTCTGGCTTAGCGAGATAGCAAAAAACTATTACTGTATTTTAAGAAAAGAGCGGTTATGACGCTGTAAAAGCTGTTTTGCTTGTGTGTTTTTTTTTTCCTACAAAGCACTCTTCTTCTATCCAACGGGCTACTAATTTCATTTACCTTGCAGAGGACATCCGTCAACCTATCTCATGTAATTTTATTTATAGCAAACTAACTTTCTTCCTTTTTTCTCGTCAGTCACGTGCAGTCATAATGAGCATTACTCCCGCGAATTTTTATGTATTTTTATCTACAGCGGTTCGCGAAGTTCCCAACTTTAGTGTCATTGTAATTTAGACGCTTCCCGCCAGGTTTTTTTTTTTTTGACTTTGATTTCTATAATATAACTTGCCCGCAAAGACGTCCCCCCACGCTTCACCAGTACACATTGAACCGATTTTGCAGTAAACCTTGTGTTGACTGATTTAAATTAACCTGTTTCTTTGCTGCTCGACCGATTGCATGGCTATACTATGAAATCGGTTAGCGAGGCTGCTGCTCTACCCGTCTGCGGCGATTGATGTGAAATGGGCTCCGCGAAATTGTCCGCCCCAGTCATGCTTCTTACGGCGTTCTCTTCTTCACGTAAACCATGTACCTAATACAAAGTAGTCTCTGCCAGTTCTTTCTGAACAAAGCGCAACGCAACTGGTGGAAGTGTGTCGTCTGCCGATGCTGCTAAACGAGCTAGCTGCTCGAGCAGAGGCTCAACGCTGCCGACACCAGAATCCAGAGGTGTGCGTCGACGAAGCAGAAGCATTTGTCTCAACTGATCGAAAGATAAACGCACCTAAACAACAGCGCTCATAATTCGCGTTAGGCGGTATTTTGTGATCGTCGGTGAATATTTTCCTCTCCTTTTCTTCCTTATATTCGTCTTCCCTCATCGTAATTTTTATCTTTTGGCTTTGGCAGTTGGTAGTCATTGCAAACTTCATTCCCGACGAGATATGTGTCATCCTCGCTAGTTGGTTGCGCTTACACGAGCATTTGTGACACTTTACAGTCTTCAAGCCTCCTTGTTAAGAACTTGAGAAACAAACTCGTGGGAAAGCCTCGCATGCCGGGATTCAACGAACAGAGTGAGTCATTCGCGAAGAAGGCCTCACTAAGATCTGCCATGATCAAATACACCATGGCCTACAATACCACACAACGTCGAAGTATATCATGGTCACCCCTGCGCTCGTGGTCAGCTGCTCTTTTTCTCTGCGGCTCCATTCTGTGTGATTGTCTTTTTTCTGTCCAAATTCGTGCAGTAACAGTGGCCCACATTTCTGAGTCTTTAAACTTCTTAACTTTCAGCGATGCTTCGCTTTCTCGGCGACGCACACAGTAGCACGGCCGACGCGGTCATTGAATTGAACGGTTCTTCCCCGCCTTCCTGTCAGCTTTACGAGACCCGCTCAACGTGTCTTCCAAGCGCCATCGATCGCGAAGACGGCCACGTGGCACGTTCTAACACAGTTACCCGGAACAGCCACCGTTTGTCCGCTTTTCACACAAGTATGGGGTCTCTTTCGCCAAGTTGAAAGCCAGGAAAGGAAGCACTGTTTACTTTTTTTCATTTCTTTTTTGAACCTTTCCGCTAACGTCGTTTCCTTTGGCGCGAATCTTTGTCTACGCTAAAAATGAAACATGCGCGTTTCCGCACGAACGCGATGTCGCTGACAGAGCTGTCAGCAGTACTAATAAATTGTACCAGAGAGATTCCGCTTTGAGAGCTAAGGCAAAAAAGTATACTTCAAGCAATTTTTGGGAGGCTTTGTCATTGTCTAGTGTTTATTTTACCATGTGATCGTATTTTCGCTGAGAATATTTGGTTAACAGCGTTGCGTCTGATCCCCCCCCGACTGCAAAATGATAGAAAATTCACAGGTGTAGAAGCTTGGGTAGATTGTCTGGGTGCATGATGGTGAATGTAACATCGCACGAATTTATTAAAAGAACAGGACAGAGTAGAAAAGAGCGCTGTCTTGGAGGTCAGCGTTCTTTTCTACTCTGTCCAATTATTTTGCTATGTTCTTGCGCTGTTAGATTCACCATCATAGAAAATCCATTTGTACAAAGAAATGAAAAAGTGGGACGTATATTTCGTGGAAACGCTTCTGCCTACGAAGTCAGTGAAGGATCAACGTTTACATGTAACTTTACAGAACTTTATTGCAAAGTTCGAACGACGATGAAGTTCTCTGATGTTGGATAGCGTTGACATTTTCTTACACATTCAATAGTGTAGCCAATCCCCCTCGTGGGTGTGATGCAGTTTGCATACGGCGACAAAACAAAACTTTCTATTTTCTTCTCCTAGCGATTTTATAAAGTTTTTCATTTCTTCCTGGAGGCGAGGATCCTGCCCCAGGGTGACGGACGCCGAGTCTCCCTGAGGTCTGCTATGGTGCGCTCCTGGGTAGATCAGCACGATGGGCTCAAAATCGGTGAGGCCATGGGGATGGCTACTGTCTAGTGGATGTGCCCATGGAGCCTTCTGTGGCGCAGACCAGCCAGAGATCAACTTTGGTAAGGAAGGAAGGAACAGGAGAGAAAGGGAAGCATGGATGTTAATCAATCTAGAAGGACCTGTATGCTACCCTACACTGGGGAAAAACTTTGGCAAACTCGTCGTGGAAACGAAGCCGCTGTTCCAGCATTACCGATGACACGGAACTGTACTCGGCCCCTGGCAAGACTCGCCGCATGACATTTTCGAGACCGTAAGAAGCATGAAGGCCAAAAAAAAAAGAAACAATAAAACATCAAGCCGTCTTCACCAGCGGGGACGTTAACTTTTAAGTCAAAAGAAGAGCGCTGGCTGCATACCATCTTATTCATGCCCAAGGACTTCGCCATCTGCCTTCCATCTGTAATGACGCAAGCTCTGTCTGTGTACACTGAGGGGTAACGCCGAATGAAATGGATGTCTGTGTGAACACGCGGAAAAATATTCTTGCTGTGGACACCCCGACTGTCAGCGTTTTAGACAAGCATCGCAGAATTTCGGGTCTTACCGACGTCAAAGTCCGACCTTTTATTACAATAGATAGTGTCTGCGTGGCGGAATTATTCTATGACGTTTATTTGGCCATAAGCAAATGTGAACTTCTCAATTGATATAAAACCTAAACACGAGAAAGTTGTCATCGCCAATGTACTTCGCCTAGGAAACACCCGCAGCGTAACGATAATCTTCAAAAAAGACGTTCTGTCCTTTCGCGATCCGTCGGCGCGCGCAGCGAAGATGTCGACGCACAAAATTCATTCAAGATTTAACGACAGCTAGACACATGCAAGAGATGATCCAGCGTCGTACTGACAAACAGGAGTGTCAATGGTGGCCGATGTTTCGGACTTTCTAGACCCTCGAAAACCGTTATGAAATAAGGCGAACCCTGCGAGGCCTACGTATTTTTCCCGAGTCAAAATTTCCCTTTGAAGCCTTGACACTTTTCGAACGTCGAAGGAAGACCGCGGCAGCGGAATAATTTTGTAGCGAGATTGGGGGGCCCATCGACTAGCACAGGAACCCTTACTTATCATAACAAACCAAATTCACTTCAATCGCACATAGACCTGCTTGTTACCATGGAACAGCTGGATGCGGTTCTTGCTATACGTAATCAGTCGTGGTCACCTTGGCCGGACGGTATATGACACCAGATATTATGCAACCACGGTGATCGGGTACGAAACGATTTTCTATACGTGTTCAATGAATCCTGCTGAGCTGGAGCAGTCCCCCCAAAGACGGAAAAGAAGCCGTTTGGTTCCACTTCTCAAAAACCTGGAAAATCATCTCTAAAGCTGACATCATACCACCCTATATCACTGGCTAGTTTCGTAGGGAAGCTGTTGGAACACATCATCTTTGCCAGACTCGAGTAGTTCCTCGAGCGCTACAGAAACTCCGACAGGCCCCGTTGCGACAAGCGAAGCCAGCTGCAGTGCACGCACCAATTCCTGCGTGCGCACAAGTCGTCCTGCATGCGCACAAGCAAGGGGCGAACGCGCTTGACGGAGGAACAAAACGAGGTTACAGGCCAGTGCCTCGTGATATTGACAGACTCCGCGTTCGCTCGCTCTCTTTCGTTTTCGATCACTCTGTCGGTTACGCCGACGCCGACAACGCCAATGGTGACGCCGCTGAACGCGGGAGCGGGCGCCTTAGGAACTGCGCTCTAAAAACCTTCAAGTCGGGGAAGTGGTGGAGCATAACATCAATGATCGACTCCACTACCACTTTCGTTCAAACACTGCTAGCCGTCGGGCTAGCGACAGGTGCTTGTTTTCAATCGCCTACAGCCATCATTGACGTGCTGTAGCAGTCAGAGCCTTTTCCTACACTACATTGCTTAACGATGTCATCTCAGCGTAGTGTGGTCCATGTTGAGCGCAATAATTCATTTTGCCAAAGCTGTACTAAAAGAAGTCCATACTTTTTGGATTGGCCGCGATCACTGTAGAGTTCTGTTGGGAATTCTAGAGGCAATGTGTTTGGTGTGCAACGCCAGAGCATGATATAATTACGAGCGGCACCATATGAACGGACTCCAGTATAATATTCACCCTACGGGTTTCATTAACGTTCACCTTTCTGTTTGCTTCCTTCCTCCTAAATATAAGCACATGCAGGCATTACATTTTACTCGAATTTAGCCGTGGCAGGGTGTTGAAACTGTATCCTCGAGCTCAGCAACGTTCAAATTCGGCGCCAGTTTTCATCCACGCGTGTGTTCTATTTCCGGCTTTGAGGTCAATATCCGGCTCGTGCGAAAGCTAATCTTTAGCAAAAGCTAAAGACTGGCTTTCTGCCTTAAGCTAAAACTCAACTGTTGCCTTCCTTAGCCTGCTCGCACGTCTTACTTTCGCCGCTATGTTGTATGATGCAGACCCTTCGAATCATTTGTTCGGGTTTTTAACGTATTATAAAATCACTGAAACACGTGATGCCTTGCACGTATAGACTTCAAAATAAAGCCAATAATGAAAATTAAGTGGAGTTAAGATTACGCCGGTCAGACTCGGGTAGTACACGGTGTAGATAGTCTCCTATCCACTGAAACATTAGGAAAATTTGTCCTCTTTCTTTTTTTTTTTGTGCTTTTCGTGCTTTCGCGCAAATGGGTATGGAACAGACTCAATGCAGGCCCACAGATTACGGTGTATTGTATCTGTGTATGAGTACTGAGGGAACAGCGTGTTCGGTCGGGGTTTTGACAAAGAGGTGCAACAACGTATAATTGCACGACTAACGACACTCTGCTTGGTTGTGCTTTGCCCACTTCTCAATCGCGCAATTCTGTTTTTTGTATTGTTACGCTTCCCTCGACCTCATTTAAGACTGTTTTTATTTCTTCAGTTTAGCTGTTTCCTGCGTTTATTTCATGCACGAAGTAAGCTTGGCATGTTTATTACACCCTTTTCTGGCTTACATTTATTTTCAGTACTTTTACCAAAGTGTCCGCGGCCAACAAACCTTTCAAGAAAAAATGAGAGAGAGAAAGAAACGAAGAGTATTCCCGAAATTCACCGCTACTAGCGAACTCTGCAGTTTTCGCCTCTTCCCACTTTCACGGAGCGCTGCGCGCGAGTTACATTGGCGCGCCGTGTTCGCCTAAGCGAGGTCTTCCTAATTAGAGTGGCGTCTCCTCTTAGTATTTTTGCAGCGCCGCCACGGCTCGCCCTTTTTTAAAAAAACTCTGCTTTATATCTCTGATTTCATGTATTTAATGCTTTTGTTTCGCTAATCTTGGTTTAATCTTCAATTCAGACATGTATATTTGTTCTTTTTTTTCTCTTGTGTAGCTTGAGTAGTCAAATGACAGAAGTTGATCAAAACCTGTATGCGCATTAATTTCTTTAAAAAACAAGGAGCCTTATATTTGAGTAGGCAGGTTCACCGAGTAGAAGAAGCAGGAGGGGAAGGGGGAGACAGAAAGAAAGCTTTGGCCTGAAAAGTAAGAGGGGGAGGGGTGCCAAGTTTGCTGTAGGATATAAATCTCGCAGACTCGGCTTCCGTGCGTTTATTATTAGCCGTACTTAGTACTTTCTCGTAAATTGTATTTCTCGGCATCAGCACACAGGCTCATGCTCCTTCAAGAGCACACATTCTTGTTTTTGCAACTCATATCAAAGAATTTAATTTCTCCCATCGCCTTCCTTTGTGTCTCTATGTATAGGCTTGGTGTGGCTCCTCTATACAATTATGCTGTATGTATCCCTAGTCTTTGTTGCTTTATGCATGCTGCATGTCGGAGCACCAGTAAGTATATGAACATACGTTTACCTTTATGAATCAATATTTATTCAAAGGCTTCTTTACGCAGCCATACGTTGTCTTTGTGTATTTAAACAATCCACGATGTCAAACGTAGTACCGCTGCTTGTGTATTAAAGCGCTGTGCTTTAGTATATTGCCTCAGTCTGAAACACTTAGCAATAGTCTGTTCGCGTACAGTTACTCACTCCCTTTTGGACGATCCCATGAACATCATGAAAGCTTTCGCCAGGATTCTACGTTTCCAAAGTAGCAAACTCGACTGTGCTACGAGCATTCGAACCAGTAAGAATCGCAATGGCGGCGCCCACTGTCAGCTTGAGAGCACTTTTTTTCGTCGCGCTCTGAAAACCGCGTTTCGTCGAGCAGTTGAAAGCTGCTGTAACAAAATTATAGGATAGAAACTGAAAAAAAAAAGGATATATAAAATTAGAGGAGACCATCACACAGTACTGTACGCACAACTCGCCACAGCCTTTTTGCTTTTTCGCTGCTCTGTGTCGAGAATCACGATCTCAAGCGTAAAGGTTATGAATGATCCAAGTGGGTGCCTCAGCTCTTCCTCGGCTACCATTCTAGCAAAAGCAACGCGAATCTAAAAAGGGGCACAGCCTGGAGATGGGCAAAACTTTGCAAAGCAATAACATCTAGCGGCCGGCGATGACCCATATGGTTCTTGAGCGCAGTGCACTAAACGAAACAGCAATGAAAGTTAATAAACAGAGAGACCGCAAAAGCTGTACGCAAAGGAGAGAGGCGCTTTTCAACGAGCAGCCGACGCAGCGTCTTCTCATCGCTTTTAAAAGCGACAACGCCTGCATTTTTTTTTTAAATTTTCAATGTTAACATTTCACGCAATATGACGACCTTTGGATCCGCCTATTTCTCATGTCCTTTTCTGGCTAAAGAAATACGTCCTTATAGCGCACCCGCGTGGAGACTTCATCGCCGATATAGCACACTGGTGACATGTTAAACTATAAGGCTGTTGTCGTATACGGGTCTGTCACGATGTCATTGCCGAAATTAAAGTTAATGTTTGTCGCCATGGTGCACCTCCGTTGCACCTGGCTGCCCCTGTCCGTTTATATCAACCATGTCTTCTTTCACTCAGCTGGTTACGTCTCGCCTGGTAACATGTTGAGTGGGTCAGGGTGAGGTAAACCGGAATTTTTTATTTTACATTTTCATGGTCCGCATGGTCAGCCCGCACTATGACACGGGAAGAGCTTGAACATGGGGCTATTTACATGACCCTTCGCAGCGTACCTCATTTTGTTTGCAGAGGACAGCGTATAGTTAATCGCCCAGGTGTACGTATATAACCAAAAGTGAGATCAAAAGATATTGCATTTACTTACTGCAGTTATGTAAAAAAAAACATGAAATGGGCCATTTAAGAGCTTACACACGTAAAGGAATGATAAGCTATCACAGTTCTGCAATTTTTTTATTTCCTAAACACGCTGCAAGAGCGTGCATTAAAAATTCAGTTCTTGAGTTTCTTTTTTCTTTTTTTTTTGTTTACGTGCCAGAACCCCAAGATGAATATAAGGCACGTCGTATTGGGGGAGATACTGGATTAAATTTCACCACCCGAAGGTTTCTCCTTGGACTAAGCACCCGGGTGTTCTTGCATATCGCCACCTGTTTAAATGCGTCTGCCATGGCCGGGAATCGTACCCGAGTCCTCAGAATTATCACCGCAATGCCTCACCGTCAGTCAACCGTGGCGGGCTTCGGCCATAACTTCAGTCGCAGTGCAAGTTGGCATAGTTCCCGCACCACTTCCTTCGCCGTTGTACTTAATGCGAAAGGACCAACAGTATATCAGCGAGATTATTGTGTCGCTTAGATGTGCCAGAGAACGCTCATGAAAAAATTGTGTAAGATACGCAGCAATCCCTCCTTAAGATGCGGATTTACACTTGAGGATATTTGTTTTTTTTCGCGCACGTATATTAACATGCTCCAAGATGTAAATATGCGATGGAGTTACATTTATTGCCATCTTTAGTTCTGTCGAAAACGAGTAATAAAGGTAGTGGCTCTGTGGTCCTTTACGTTTATTGAAGTTCCGCTCAGGAGACGGCATGTTTTACTCTCGACGTAATAGGATAATGACCACATTACTCCCTCTTTTGCAGAGCCGCTGAATGAATGTTTATTACCTACGTTCTTCGTATTTATTTCCACATCTCGACGAGGATTGCTTTCTTTCGCAATGACTGAGTATTTATAGTGTGCGTTTTGAGTAGCACGAAGCCATCCGCATTTCCATTACTCATCGCGTAAAAACACTGCAACACTTTCATAATGAAATGTGGAGCTCTCTGGGGGGGACATGAAGTTGCAGAATTCAACACATTGTGCTTATAACTTCTGAATCTCCTTGCTGGCTTTTCGTGAAGCTATGCACATCTGTTTGTGTAGAGCGTACGCGTTTTTTTTTCTTTTTTTCTTTTTTTTACGCATATGGACGCATTCAACTTTCCCTCGTTTTCTACATTGCTTATAGAACACCACTCGTGCAGCCTCTCTGGTCATATTTATGGGCGTAGCACATTGAGTTTCCCGTTTGTTAATGTTGTAGTGGCTCATATTGCAATATTGAAATTTTGTAGCACCGAGGAAATTTCGTGTACCAGGCTGGAAGAAAACAAAGGTTGCAAGACAGTAGTATGCCTTTCAGAATACGGTTCAGTGATTGTGTTAACAAAGCATCACGTATAGGTTGCTCGTGATCTACTTTACCTTCGAGACATAAAGAGAATTTGGGAGAAATTGAAAACAGTCTGTTTGTTGCAACACTTGCATAAAATTTTCAAGTTTCTTTGTACCCACAGTGGTTTACGACTGTACAAAATGATGTCGTTTAGATGCAGCGCATGCTAATTCAGCGCATGCTAGTAAAAAACCTATAGAAAAATTAACGAAAAACAAAATAAAAACAAATTCTTCAGAAAGCGAATTTAGGTCATTATAGAAATGTTAAATAAAAATTTTGTGACTGTTTCCCTGAACATCTACCAATTGTTGATATTTACCAACGAGCATGTGAGCTTTTTCCTTAGTCTAAAAGTCAGACTATTACGTAGGTAATATAAACATGTAGAGCATGGTGTAGTTTGTGAGATATATCGAGCAAGGGAGAATACAGGCAGTATCAAGCTTATGCTGGCGTCATCCTCTCTTTTTCGCCTTTCGTTTCTCTTATTAACAATTCGGAGGAGTCATGTAATTGCATGGCAATGTATACCGTGAAAACACAATATATATATATATATATATATATATATATATATATATATATATATATATATAAAACATTTACCCGCAAGCTCAAGGTCCACGTTTTCAAGGCCTGCTGCTTCGGCTCCTTCCTGTTTTTTTTCTTTTTCATTTTTCCTCATCAGTACGTGATTTGCGTTACAAATATGGCTGTGTATGCAGCGCGGCACAGAGGAGGGACGAAAAACTAGACGACGTGACCGAAATTCGTCGTCCATTGCCTGTGCCGTGCTGCACATACAACCAAATGTGTTAACGTACCAACTCTCCCAACTTGTAGCCTTAATTGCGTTAGAAACCCCATCAATTAAATTGGGATAAGCTCATTCTAAGTATGTGAGCGTGAATCGTAGGCTAAGATAACTAAAAAGAAAATCGGCAGTCTCTAATGCTACTTCGAACCTTGTAACTCCAATATTATAAGGTATCGATAGTCGCGCATCGCTTTATTTTAGCTACCATGCTGTTTCCGGTCTCCTTTTCTAGTTTCTGTGAAATCACCTCAATCGTTTTCAAAAAGCACGCATTCCACGTGCTTCTCTCCAGACTTCGGCCTTTTTTGTCTTTACGCCTCGATGCGATTGCTTGCCTGTGGCTCTCTGTTGTTCGACTCGAGAGCTGGCGCCTTTCCTTCTTCTTTCTGAGAATGTGAAGCAATTGCCACAGTCAGCGTCAAGTTCTTGTACCCTTGACACAAGGGTGCTTTCAATGGGACCCTTACTAGCGACACATGCCGACAAGGCATTCACTCGTGGCGACACAGGACACAAGAGTGCCTGTTTCTTTTTAAGGGTCCTTAACGCAAAAAGAGACATCCGTACCCCTATATGGCACGTGGACCTTAAGTGTTAATCTTCAGTACAGTGCACACCTACTATTTGAACCCAAAGGCTTGAGGGAAAAATTATTGATGTATTCATAGAAACTAGAAAGAAGAGAGCACGTGTGCCAATATGGATAATTATAGCAACGAAATTCAGCGATAGAAATTCCCAAGTTTAAGCTGCAATGCGATAAAGAAGATTGATATCTCAAATATTTTGACGCTAGCAAAAAATAAGCGTGCTTGTAGTTGTCGCGCCTATCTTTCTGGCAACAAAATTTTGCTGCGGTAGTATACTGTTAAATTGCCACAGCGCTTACTGTAATTACACTTCTCACCTTTGCATCGTCTCGGTGTTTTACATGTCTGTTTATGGTTTTGCCCCCATGTCGCTTAAGTGGAAGCAGGGCTCCCAAATTTCTAATTACGTCATGATTTGTAAGCACCATGTATATTTATTGTGTTAGCAATTATTCCCACATGATTCCAGTTCGCTACGTTCGTTGTGTGGTTCAAAATGACCCTTCGTCATTCATCAAAGAAGCGCGCTAATCTTGCTTATATAGCTCGACAGAGTTCGCATGCTAGGTTCATTATTCAATAGAGGCCTGTCCTACTCCAGAAATTCTTACACGTTCCACTGTATCAAAGGCACATTCGTCAGATGTTCTGTGGCCACTAGGCACTGAGGCCAAGCACGCTTATGAGCGTGCGTGCCTGCGTGCGTCCCTGCGTGCAAGCCGGCATCTGCTCGTGTGTGTGTGTCCGTGTGCTTGCATTTTTGTGGGCGCACGTGCGTGTCCTAAACATGAACACCAGGGCTCCTACGCAAGGACTTGGTGTCTTCAAATGGTCGAACCCACATGCCCGTAAGCGCTTAGCACAAATAAGAATGGATCAGAGGGCTCCGTTATAGCTAATTAAGGATACTTCGTGCCATTGCCCACAGCTCACGCGGGCGTTTATCCAGCGTGTATCGACGCTTAGCGATTACCTACCTTCAGACACACATAGCCAACCAACTGCGCTTTCAAAAGACCGCAGTATAGCACACAACAGATTCCTCAAGCGTGAAATTCAACAACTTTGGGAAGCGATTGCGCTTAATTGCGTTAATTACACGCTGGGTGTTCGGAAAGGTTGTCTGGCCACTGGTCCATGTATAGCGACAGCTGACGTGTTTATAGAACATCTGCGCGGTGGCAGATCGAAGAGTCAGTGATCCATAGTATTGCGCAAAAGGCCACGTGCCCAGAATGTGGTAAAGCGAGATTTTGAAACCAGTGATATCGGGGTTTTCCCCGGCCTGACTCAAAAGTAAACTTGTGTGATGGTGAAAATCGAATTGTATGTTGGCATCCGATGCATGCGTCTATGGGCAGCCAGTGCTGAAACTTCGTGCGGGACCAGTATGCTGGGTTTGAACACATAGCCTATCGACAGCGGAGGAAGCTTTTAGATGCGAAGCATCTTATGAACGAGCTCTGTCCCCCCCATTGTCCGTCCGTTGCCAGATGACGACGATGATGACGCTGCCATCACGTCACAGCACATGCTAGCTAACCATTATACGCCATGACAATGTCGATGACGCTGATGACGATGAAGAATAAGCGCGTTCCAGACCACACATTCTCTTTCTGCCATCACGGCACAGCACATGCAAGGTACGCACTATACGTCATGACGATTACAATGACGCTGATCACGATGAAGAATAAGCGCTTTCCAAACGACAAATTCTCTTTCTGCCATGGATGAAAACGATCGTGAACGCGCTCTCGCCCGCGAAAGGCAAAGCGGCAACGCCGACAACAACGGCAAAAACACATTGTATATACTGTACACACGCGTTGTCACGCATTTACATGCGCGAGTGGGTCAATGTCACGGGTGATTTACGGTAAGAACGATTCCAAGTGCTTCGCATACTACTCAGGGTTCCCTTACGGGGAGATGTGTGCGATTATTGAGGGTGGAAGAAGCAGCCAAATAAATGCTTATCAGCATCACCAGGGGCATAGGCACAAATGTTTTTCGGAGGTGGGGGGGGGGGGGGGGGGGGCAACACCTTCTCCTGAAGTGGGGTCCGGGCAGGCAGATGGGGCCGAGTGTCATATTGTGCTCTGTATGCCACGGCAAAGAACTAATTTCGAGGGGGGGGGGATGGAGGGGCAGGGCCCGTTGTGCCACCCCATGGCAACGCCACCGAATATGACGTAGCCCCTTTGTTCAACTTATAATATAACTTGGAAGTGATGTGGTAGAACAACAAAGCCCATGCGCTCTTGACAACGCTCATAGCCATATACAGGGTGCCCCTGCTAACTGTAGCCAGAATTTATGCAGATTCACTCAATGACGACGCGTGCAAATGCATGATTTTCGCTATTTATTACACTCTTTCCCAGTGTTCTGTTTACCTGCTCCAATAGACAAGGTTAATGAACTAACTTTTGAACAATAAAGCTGGGCAAAAAAAATTCTATCGGAAAGTTGTACATCTGAGAGGAAAAGCATCAGATTAGACAGTTGCTAACTTTCTATCAACTATTAGTGTTCTTATGGCTATTTCAGACGCCGGTAATATGAAAAAAATTACCACGTGGCGTGCCCAGTTGTGCTGCACACGTCGCCACCATAAGTACAAAGTTTCATAATAATTGGTGTAGACCTACATATGAATGACAGTGATTACGTCATATTTACCAAAAAAAGCGTGGGTGAGACGGGACATGCTACTTCTTGGAGATATAGGAAAAGACCTCAACCGACTTTCTTTATACAGTGAACTCACATTTGAGTGAACTTAAAGGGACCCATAGAAATAGTCCACTTAACTGAAAGTTCACTATACTGATTACAATATGGAACAGCATTGGGCACAGCAGATGTCAAGTCTAAAGTGTGAAATGCAATTATCCTGTAATTTTATTTGGACTGGCATACTTACCGCGCAAGAAAAGACACAGCTGTCCAAATGGTACGTTTCTGTGCACTGCCTCTGGCACAGCTAGTTCCTGCGACGCAAGTCTCGCAACTTTCTGATATATCGTACGGGCCTTCGCTACAGATACATGCTTAGGCGTGTGCAGGGTTCCCCTTCAGGGGGGGGGGGGCGAAGGTTCATCGCAGCGCCCCCCCCCCTCCCTATTAATACAATGTATGGGGCAGACTTTGCACCCCCCCTATCTTAGGTGACTAGGGAGGGGGGGGGGGGGGGCGCCCCTTCTGCCCCCCTCTCGTGCGCACGCCTATGGATAAATGATTTGAACCTGACCCAGCCATTACAACTTCTTCGTCGCACTGTTTTCTTTCGGTTCCTTAAGAACACCGGAAATAATTTCCAAGTCTGATAGCTCGGAGCAAGTACTGATGCGCACGTGGCTCGTTTTCGTCTGCCGTATAGCCGCTATGCTTCGGCGGCGCTGCATGCACAAGCAATGTTGCACCATCGCTGATGGGTGGGCGATTTGGGGGGCGGCTCGCATTGGCTACGTAAGCGCTGCAGAGCGCTAAACTTCTTTGAATTTATCTTTAAAAAAATTAGCTCGGATCCGCAGATAAAGTTCATTCAACTTAAATACCACTATTCAAAAATTCGCTTAACTGAAATATTGTTGGATAGAGTGCTTAGCAAAACGGCCGGGGATTTTCTAAAAGTTGGTTATTCTGCAATATTCGTTAAACCTACGTTCGTAAAAGTCAGTGTTCAGTGTATTTGGTGCTAATTCTGATAGGATCGTCCATTAATCAGTTCTTAACTTCTTCTGAACTAGCTTATGTAATTACTTTTACAATGATAATTGAAATGTCCTGCGGTCATTGCAGAGTGCATAACACGCGTTCAAATCATTTCATTTATTCATCAAAAGCGGGAATGAATATCCTTGCAGCGTTGTTTCCTTGCCCAGTGATCTAACTATACCTTTGTTTTATTACTGAAACACGTTCAGATCATTAGAAATAATAACGCGAACAGCAATGACATGTCACTCCTTTAATTGCATTGAAGCATAATGCAAAGATATGATTTCTGCTTTGTGTTAAGCGTAAGGGATACTCTTCTTAAAATGGTCGTGCGAGTAACAATTACGAAGGTCGTGGTTTGCGTCATTGCTGCGAAATGATTACTTGTGCAAAGAAATGACGGCTCCCGGTCTGGTAATGTCTCGCTTACAACGGAATAGACGCAACAGCTGTTCCCAATCGGGAATCTCATCAAGCTTGCCGAACCCGTAATCGTCACTTGGTAGGCTCCCCTGCTGTCTGAGACAAAGAAGCAACGCTGGAAACTAGAATTGGATGCCTCTAAATGTTCGCGGTGAGGCCACATCCTGTCAGTAGCGCACTCTAACCACGTTGGCGGTACATGAATATTCATTACCGCCAAGACAGCTAGGATATAGGAGGAGCAGGGAAATGATTTTCCTGCCTTGGCCTGACTGCATAATATTAGTCTCAGGCTGCCGTCTCACTACGTCAGGCAAGAGACAAGGTGGTATTTAACAGTTCAGAGAGGCATGCAGAATTATATGAACAAAGAAAAATTTACACCATCTTCCCAAAGGGAACCCTGATGGGATGCGAAGCAGCAGCGTTGCGCACAGGTGGCGTCACGGGTTGAACGGCGCTAACGCGGGTGCTGCGGTGAGCGCTGGAAGATTCGTTTGAAGCGATGGCTGGCGTAGGTCTTGTCGTTGCGCGTCAGGCGGCAGCTGCGGGCGCTGCGGCGAGCGCGCGGCAGGCGAGGGAGAGAGTGACGTCAGCGCGCACTGCGAGGGGAGCGTGACGTCAACGCGCAGCTGCGGCGTGACCTACTTGGCACCGCTCCAACACCTGCGGCGAGGGGAGAGCGCGTTGCGGCGCCGTTCGTACGGACGCACGGAGGGACAGCGTTACACAGGCTAGTCACAGAGCTGCTTCGCATCTAATATAGTGGAATGACAGTGGCAGGGAACTGGAATTTTCTTGACAGCGAGCCACGATGCTCTGGTATATTACGCCGTGATTTGCTCACATTCCACGTGTTGCAGGCCATGTTGACCACAGAGAGCCACACTGACGGTCATACATTTCCCATTATGCTGCTGAGTATTCCTCCAGAAGCGCTTGCCAGTCAATTGCAATCTCCTTCTATGGTCACACTTCCAGGGTTATTCATGTTTGTGACGTTTTTGTTGTTTTATTACTCCGACCGCAGTTAAATAGCCATTCAGAATACCAGGTTACATTATTCGTTTGAATAAGCCCGGTCACACGCAGTACTTACATTGTCCTTTTAATTTGTTTAGCCTTTGTTGCGCAATGGTGTTCAACCACGTCATAACGGGTTTCGGTTCTTCTGGCGTAGCTTAAAATACTTGACCTCTTATCTCTTTCGCCAGGGTAGAGTAGTACAAAGGTCGTTCTGATCTTTTTGCTCTCTATCTTCTTTCCGTCGCAACATGGAATTAATCAAAATGGATGTGGAAAGTCCACAGGAAAATTCTACTATTTTCGTTTGATTGTCAAAGTTTTCTTTTTGAGAAATTTTGAATCACTTTCGGCGGTCATATTTAATTCCTCTGTTTGGCTCCAGCCTCAGATTTTATGACGTTCAAAAGCCGTTCGACCTAGGCATTTCCTGGTTGGGTAGATGGGCAGCAATGAATGAATAAACTTTATTTCAAGTCCGGCTCCTTACGGGCGAGGCGGCAAGCGAATATTTTTTCTTTCTGTTTAGATTTTCGTTCAGCTTCCTCTGTTTACTTCCGCTGGTCCCTCACTTCTATCAATCCAGCCGAAAAGGTTTCCTTTCATTCGTGCGTTCTTCTTAGTGTCAAGGAATGTTTCATAGAGAAAATAACAACACACTAAGCGTAAATGTCTTTTCCGTTTCTCGAGCAAATGTGTTTTCCGTTCTCGATATCCCGCGCTGAGATTCCACGTTCTCAATGCGTGCGCGGAAAAACGTGACCCCGGCACGGAAGTGGCACCAGTTAAATGCGCTTACATTCCGCTCAAATCGTTTTATACTCCGTCGCATCATACTCTCAAAACGTGTTGAAGAACTCGTTTGTTTGTTTTGTTGTTGCTGTTGTTGTTGCTGTTGTTGTTGCTGTTGTTGTTGTATTTTTTTCATAACTCGTGTTCATCTTCGTCTGGAGTTCTTGGAAAATAATGAGTCGTTTTGCTTTTATTTCGACGTGTTAGGTGACGTAGCAATTCGAGACCCTTGTCACTGTAGTTATGCAGTCGCATGACTTTTTTTTTGTATTGTATCATTTTTACTTGATGTCGCGAAAGCATGACTAACGCAGTTTCCCTTCACAACGCGCTGTGGTTTCAGTCGCTCGGGCTAGGCTTCACGTTCCTGAACACATGGTCGTGAAATTGATCGCGGTCGTGAGATCAGTTTTCACAAGGGCAGTCGTGTACATTGATGCGCTGCGCGTGAGAGCACCGCGGGTTAGAAGCATTAATCAGGAGTCATGTGGTGTAAGGCATAGTAAAATCACGATACTTGCACGTAAAACGTTCGAAGAAAAATAGGTGTGAACGGGAATAGCGTGAACACTTGGACGCAACATGAACGAGAAGCAGCATAGTACTCAGAAGAGCACTTATTCGTGTGACTAGTCAAAAAGGAATATTGTGAGCGCAGTCATTGACTCTTCTTTGTCAACTGCACTTATCATCATCATTTGTACAACTTCTTCACCTGTATATCCCTTTCCGACCCAGCGACCAGTATACTGGACATAACGAAAAAAGCGGTGCAGAAAAGCAAGCAAAACTACAATCTGAACTGAAACCACTTTGGCAGCTTCTGTAAGAGTCGAGCAACATTTCTTCAAATGTAGTCACTCCTTCAGCCCCATTTTCTGATGGGGACGCCTCAGAGTAGTGGCTTCATCCACGCGGAAACATGCGTGCACGATGCGGTCAAGTGTACAAAATTATTTTGGGAGCTCTCTTCGCGCAATTCAAATAATTTAAATCGTGCGTGCTGACCTATGTCTGCTTGATACATTGTTGCAAAAAAGGTAGCGTTTGTAATTAGAAGTTTGCTGGCAATGCGAGAATGTAATCATGTCCAGTATACTGGACACCAGGATGGAATTGGCGCACATCGTGCTAAACATGGAGCGGAAAAAGGAAATAAAGGGGCAGCGTCACATGACAATCTTGAAGGCCAGCCATAGAAAATGAAACTGGGGCATGCTGGGAATCTAACAATGGCATGGAGCACGAGGAGGGAGCGTCGTCTGATGATGTTGACTTCTGGACGCTAGGCGCGCTCCCTCCTAGGTTTTTTCCGCCTTCGTGGTGCTGAACGTTATGTGTGACAGCCAACCATGAGAAACTTTTTCTTGGGTCAGAACGAACCGTTTTTGTGTTTTAGACGATTGACCTTCTCACAGGGCCAAAAGCAACTCTTTCAAGGAAGATAGCACAATGTGTGTACCCATATGCGCAACAAACTAATCCTAGTGTCCAGTATACTGGACATGGTTCTCCTGAGAAAGCCATTGTACTTACAGTCTCCTTTATTTATTTGCATGCTTTTCAATGGCCTCTTAGCTAGAAAAGAACATAAAAAAATTTTTTTCTACCCTAGAAAAAAATTTGGGTCGGAAAGGGATATATCATCATCAGTGTGTGTATGCTCGAGCTCGACTCGAATAAAACGAACCCCATAAGTGGTGGAGGTGGAGGTGCTGGGTGATTTTTCAACGATCAGCAACGCTGGAAATGCATAGCGGCATAGCAGAGCTTTGTTATTTAGAAAAAGGGTGTTACCCACGCCATTTTAAGACGAAAACCTTGAGTGCACCATCAGACGGTGAATGAAAAACTTCCCCATCTCCCGCTGAAGGGAACCATGTGTGGATGCGAAGCAGCGGGGGAGATGGTTAGCTTGAGCGGGAGAAACGTCACTGCTCTCGTTTGGTGGCAGCGGCCCGGGCGCTCATCGCGGCGCTGCACAGGAGAGAGAATGAGGCGCGCTCCGTCATTTTTATACCGTGGAACTACCGTGGTGCCCCCCGGCGGAGTATGCAGCTGTCGCACGACGTGTCGCGCGCCGCTCTGTAGAGGATTCCTAGAGGAGAGAACGGGGGGGGAAACGTAGGAGAGGAGAGAGAGAGGGGACGCGCATGCGCTGTGGGACGCGGGAGCCGCTCCGTAGAGTAGAGGATTCCTACAGCAGAGAAAGGGGCTGAGCGTAGGAGAGAGGGGGAGAAGACGCGCATGCGCTGTGGGACGCGGGCGCCGCTCTGTACAGTAGACGATTCCTACAGAATAGAAAAGGGGTGAGCGTAGGAGAGGAGAGATAGGGGTGTGGGACGCGGGGGGCCGCTCTGTGGAGTAGAGGATTCCTAGAGGAGAAAAAGGGGGTGAGCTTAGGAGAGGAGAGAGAGTGGGAGGGGACACGCATGTGCTGTGGTGGTGTGGGACGCGGGAAGGAGGGACGGAGGGACGGAGGGCGCCAGCAGAAGCGCTCTTTATTGCCCACAGTCAATAGGATCTAGCTACAGAAATGAAAGGAAGAGTGCGAATGGATAGAGCGGCCAGTTTTTTTAACATAATGACATGAAAGCTAAATTGGAATGAGGGAATTGAAAGCAAGAAAGAAACTCCAATAAGCTTAGTTGGTGGCTTTAGACAGAGCCTGTGAGGGCTTCTTTCATACCAATCAGTACGTAAGTAAGCAATGCTCCCGACGCAGTGTGGAAAAGAGAATGTTCCAATGTTTACTCAACAACAACAACCACGTTCATGTCAACAACAACGAGTGGCGTGCGCTGACGCTCCCGTGGTTACACATAGGAATTACCCAGTAAAATGGACGGAAAAGCTGTTCACGCCGTATAGCACAACTGGTAGTGCATTGCACACGTCTAGAGAAAAGGTTGTGCGTCTGGTACCCAAACACAGTATTGGGCTGTTAAGTCCGTTAAGAACAGTAAACATAGCGCGCGCGAGAAGAAGAACAAAACGAGGGACGGGGATTGGGGATCTTGGCTTCTTTTTGGCTTGAATAAGCGGCAGCGTTGAGACGCGCCGCTCTATATCTTTAGGCGTATTGTCCTTAAAACCCGGTTCATCTAGAATGAAGTCTTCAGATTTTTCATTTCACAAGCTAATTGAAGGTTATTCGTTTGGTACCCAACCAGAGTGTTGGACTGTTAAGTCCGACATTCTTTATTCTTTTTGGGGCGAAGCTCCTTGCGCCGTGGGTCGTTCCATCCTCCGTCCATCGTTGTCGTAGCCACCGCTGTGCGATGACGATGACGCTGCCATCACGGACACAGCACATGGAATGTACCCACTATGCGTCATAACGATGACGCTGATGACGATGAAGCACAAACCCTTTATACTAGTCGGCGAACTTAAGTTACAAATTATGGACCTTAGGGCCTAGCTTTGTCGTCGAAGTTCACTGTCCGCTGTTATGGTGGTAAGAAAACCATTGCTATAGTCGAAACATGAGTGTATGTGAATAAAAAAAGATATTTACAATAGGCGAACAACAATTATAATTGTGAAGGAACAATATAAAACACCTACAAAAGCACAAACCCTTTATACTAGTCGGTGACTTCAACGTAAACATTATGGACCTTAGGACGGAGCTTTTTCGTGGACTATTTATGTTACTTTTATGTCACTCAATTCACATTATATGGGGCAACGCTCGGGTAACATATGTGAGAAACAAAAAAAAAAGGTTTAACAATACAGTTATATCACTCATAATTGCGACAGAACAGTACTAAAACACCAACAAGCACAAACCCTTTATACTAGTCGGCGACTTCAACGTAAACATTATGGACCTTGCGACCTAGCTTCGCCCATTCGTCATCATTCACGCCGTGGAGATGCGTGGATTTTTTTATCATAACTACACTTCAAATGAGATCTGCAAACAATCTTTTTATGTTTTTTGTTGCTTTTTTCCATTATACTTATAAAGTAGTCAGGCATCCAGCGTTGTCCGGCGTTGTCCGGCGTTGTCCGGCGTTGTCCAGCGTTGTCCAGCGTTGTCCGCGGAGGAGGAGGAGGAGGAGGATAGGTTGAGGAGGTAAGCGCCGGCAGGTGTTAGATGTGAAGTATCTTATGGCGAAGCTTAATCCGGTGGTGGTGGTGTGCGGCGTGACCACCCTTACTGCGCCCAGGCCACTGGCAGAAAAAGACAACGCTCAGGGATTCGCTTTTGTAACGTCCGGTTGGTTCTCTTCTATGCCCTTCGCTGGTGGTCATCGTCGACGGAACACAGCTGTTTCGAAGTGCCGGCATCTCTATGAAATGTTGATTAAAGCGGCTAGCACTTCCTTGCTGTCTCCTCATTGTTCTCGTCCGCGAGACCGTCGCTTGAATAGCACATACTGTTCCGATAATGACATCGATTTTGCTTTTCACTGCACACCACTTCATCAAGACATTCTGTTCGAAGAACTTACCAAGTATTTTCACTAACAGTGCCGAATTCAGGACTGGAAGAAAAATCATCGTCGCGACATTTCTCGGACTATTTCTACATCGTTGGGTGTGAAAAAGAAATCATATAACGTACAACAAAACACGACTTTCGTTTCCAGCCCTTGTTGCGTCATTTACACCATGGCAAGGACCTAAACTCTCATTTACTTATATTTAGGAGCGTTTTCAACAGCTAAAGGCACCCAACACTATTTCAGATTCATTCTCTAAATCCTGCCTAATTTACGCCGCATCAGGCCGTATGATCACAGAAGTTAGATTTTTTTTAAAGAAATACACAGCATGAAACTCGCGTTTACATCCGTGTGATGACTTCTTGATGTATGAGACTTTATTTCACTGTGAGTGTGCTGAATTATACACTGTGTCACAAAGAAATGTACCGCGTTGACAGTACTAGAGGTAAAAGCTTACGAAAAAATATGACTACATCATTTTTGTTCTGAGTACAATATTACTGTATCATAACAAGAGGACCAGTTGGGCTAGGTGGTAGACATTTATAGTTAAATATTAGTTCAAAGCACACCGAAGACGCCGACAATGGAAGCGAGCAGGATACCTAATCCTCGGTTCCCTTCAAATTAATATTTAATCATTTGTAAGAGCAACCAACACGCCATGAAATGTGCTATATTTCGCTTTTAACTATAGGAGAATTCGCGAAATACAGTATAGTCGGCCAGTGTGGCCTGTGGTTTCAAACTCACTTGCCGGGGATATCATAGTCAAAGCTGCTACATCAGAAAGCTGGGACGTCTTTTATGTTTTACCTGAAAAAGCCTGCCATCAATGCTGCTCGCTCGACCATTGACAATTAATGGCTGCCGTGGGATCCAATCAACTATATGTGATCGTTTTAAATGAAAACTTGGCTTCGAATGCTATTGACCTGCCGGGGTACTTGTATATTGGAGAGACTCCAGCCAAGCAACTCACGTGCACGTAGCCAATAAACCGCAGCGAAAAATTTATTATGGCGAAAAATCATCTCGTTATTTCGGGATTGCGTTCCGCCAGAAAATGGGAGCGCTTCCGTATCAGAAAAATCTCCATTTGATACCCAAACATTAGCTTCGCAGATAAATTATTACAAACGAAAGCTTCTTGAGGCACTTTTGAAGCGACGTCGAAGGAGCGTAGCGAGCTTTATTAATTCGGTGTGGCTAGGGTTACGTCCAGACGTAACTGTTGCCACCGCTGTCGTTACGTCCAGACGTTACTAGCGCCTTTCCTTACCTGCCATCACTACAGGCTACTGCTCACTGTAAGGCCAGTTTTACTAGCGCCTTTCCAATTACCTGCCGTCACTATTGGCTACTGCTCACTATAAAGCCAGTTTTACTAGCGCCTTTCATTACCTGCCGTCACTATAGGCTACTGCTCACTATAAGGCCAGTTTTACTAGCGCATTTCCTTACCTGCCGTCACTATAGGCTACTGCTCACTATAAGGTCAGTTTTACTAGCGCCTTTCCTTACCTGCTGTCACTATAGGCTACTGCTCACTATAAGGCCAGTTTTAATAGCGCATTTCCTTACCTGCCGTCACTACACTCTAAGCCGCAAAGGACGAAAATGGGAGTAACTGCTGCATTTCGTCCCCGCAACGAACAGTTAGTCCGCGGGGAGATTAACTGCAAGACGAGGGTGCCGTGTGCAAAATGAGGGAGGAACTGTTAGACCATAGGGAGCAACGTTTACTCCCACGGAACTTTCCCGCGCAATGGCGGCCTCGAACGAATGGTCAGCGTGCGCGTAAGGAAATAGTCCGTTAAAGAAATCAACTGTTAACAGTTTGTTTTAGTGTAAACGGCCATGGCAACTACGGCAGGAGTAAGGTAATATCGTTTATATGGCATAATAATAAGCAAATTGAAAAAAAGGTGCCCCCCCCCCCCGCTCCCCCCCCCAAAAAAAAAAGATGTGCACGCGCCCAAGCTGTATCCATGCGTGGCGTGGTGTTCTCGTCATAGCGCGGCGGCGCGGCGCGGCAAGCTAACCCTCGATGGTGTAGCGGTGTGTTGTGGATGTGTTCTCGTTTCGTGATTGCGATTGCTGTCGCTTGCGGTGCTCTGAATGTTCTTCGCGCTGTGGTAAACGTGATCCGCTACTGGAATGAAGTGCTACCCCATCGAAATGCTACGCGCCTACTGGATATCGCCTAAAAGGTGAGTGTAAACAAGGCTGCGATCACTCGGCGTGATTTTAGCTGTGTGCTGTTGATATGTAACGCGGACCGCTTATTTAACATTCACGTTCTTCGCGAACAAAACACTCGTGGTTGACGACGTGAGTGCTGTTCCGCCCGCTATAAAACTACAAACATGATGGCTGGGCCATCGAAACATGGTAACCTCGAAGAGGGCTGTACATTAGCTGCAGCAAGTACAGCTGTTCATTTTTTTTTCAGCGCTGCACAAATAAGCGTTGTTTATCAGAGCTTTTCGCGGCTTTCTGAAAGAACATTCACGTAAACTCCGCTCAATGTCGTCTATTGCAAGGTAAACAAGTCATTTGGGAAGATTGGCTGATAAAATTGCACGTCTAGCTAAAGGATTAGCACCGCTAACACAGGCAGTCGGCGACCGTGTCGGCAACTTTGCTCATTTGTAGTGATGCTAAGAATCATACAGTTTTTCTATCTCTCAAATGAAGCGCAAGCTTTATTGATAAATAAGAGGGCCCACAAGCGTGTCCCTGTGAAAGCTTGAAACGTTAAAATCAAGAACCGGTTTATTGAGCTTCACAACACATTTTGAACTGTTCGATTGCATTATGACAGGGTCAGTGAAAGAGCAGTTTTCGTCTAATTGTTAGGCATGCGGCATTTCTAACAGACGCCGTGTGACGTAGCTACAAGTGCACGCAAAGTTCTGCCGGAAATGATGAATGCTTCTGCATTTACTTTTTCAGGGAATCGATAAATGAGAGCGTTGCCCCTTCTGAGAAACGTCTTCAACATCTTGCAGCTACGAAGCCGCTCTCAACAGCTGTCGATGGTGCTGTTGCACTTCCTGAAGTCGGCTGTACTGTATTCATTCGAATAAAACATTGCACTTTTCATTGGCTCTCCTAGGATGCAGGGAAGCCATCCTATCTTCTGCATTCAACAAAGTTGTTTAATTTATGTGTACGCACGACAGGCACGTAGCCAAAAAATTTTTGCGGGGGGGGGGGGGGGGGGCACTTGTTGAGAACCTTGCAAACCACCTATTTTCATTATTTATTCTCGGCAAAACACCCTCCTCCATCCGAATTTCGGGAAAGGGAGGGGGGGGGGGGGGGCTAGCTACGTGCTTGAAGCACGATCCTGCAGAATTGACACGAGTCGTTCAATAAACTTGGTTGTTTCGTTACACGTTTTCGTTTTTCTGACACTAAACAGACATTTTCGCTGAACGATATAACCAACAGCGTTATGTACATTGAGCAGCAAGCAAGCGTGACACGGCGACAGGAGCAGATATGGGAACGTTTATATATACATACATTCATCAAGCGCGCAAATTAGCTCGAAGCACGCTCGCAGAAATACCAATCCAGCGCATTTCAAATTTTCACGAACGGCGAAACCGAATGGTTGCTTGCGAAACACTGAAGGCTGAAGCCTAATATAAGGAATCTTGCCACTTTGACGAACATATCAGATTGCGTACTGTCCAAACGGTGCCTACATATATAACCCCGGTAATTTTCACTTTGCTATCCACTGGGGCATGGTGTAGTGGTTAGCGTACGCGGCTGCTGATTCAATGGTCGCGAGTTCGAATCCTGTGTGTTGGTTGTGAATTTTCTGTAGTTTACTTCTGAATTTACTTCTGTGTATTGATTGTATATGTCATGAAATGCATATGTCAACCTCCAAATTCTCGGTAATTCAACCAGAAACTGTAATAAATTGATTTTTTTTATCGAGAAGGAGCAACTGTTAGTCCCATCAGGGGTAACAGTTCGTCCCTACGCAGTTGCCATGCAAAAAGAGGAAGAAATCAGTTACTCCCAAAAAGGGGCAACTTTACACCCCAACATTTCGTCCCTCAAAACTACTGAGGACTAACAGATCGTCCCCTCACAGTTACTCCCTAAAGGACGAATCGTTCATCCTTTGGGGAGCAATGGTTGTGGCAACGCAGTTACCTCCCAAAAGGATGAACCACAGACCCCTTTTCGCCCTTTGCGGCTTAGAGTGTATAGGCTACTGCTCAATAAAAGGCCAGTCAAATATTTTGCCAGCGTTTGCTCAAGTGGCTCGTGTCATTACAGCGAAAGAGTGGCAGCGACGTGGGTTGGGGCGCCCGCCGCTGTCACGAAGGCGATTTCCTTCAAGAAAAAAAATATATTAGCGGCGCCCGTGGAGCATTAATGCTACACTATTAGTACAGTACTTAAAAAAAAAAGAGGTTAAAAAAAAGAAAAGAAATTTGTCGAGATTCGAACCACTGATCTCTCTGCTCCGAGCACGGCACGTTAGCCCGCTTCGCCACTGAAGCTTCTTTTTTTTCTTTATTGCAGTGGTGCTGACCGTTTCGGTAGGTTTAACAGGCAGGGATTTGTATTGTCCCGCTGGACGTAACTTTAACACTCGTTATTCTTACGTCCAGATGTAGCTTTAATGGCTACTATCGTTACGTCTAGACGTAACGCTAGACACTCCGTTATTAAGTTCGGAGATTCCGGTTTGCCGCATCGTTTATGTTCCGGAGGTTAGACCTCATGATATCGTTGTGATTTATTATTGCATAACTGAACAGCTCAGTTGTAGATGGTTCTGTATTCCATCTTTGGAACTTGTGTAGTTTATCAGCAAATCTTCTCAATGCTTTTTAATCACCGTAGGGTGAATAAGGGAAGGGAAATAGAGCTGTCACGTGTGGTGGTCGAACACTGGCGGATAAAGATTTTGTAATAGCGAAGGTTTGCTCGGAGGAAAAAGAACTATTATGTGAGGGCAGGCACGAAGAGGAAATAAGATGTAATTTCCAAGTCACAACGCTTGAGTATTTTTTTTGTCCTGAGAAAATAAACACAACTAATCCTGAAACATGTATGTTTAACTTCGTACGTTCTGTGCGCATGGTTACCTTTCAATGCAATCGATTTACTCACTGTGGCATTTCTTAACTTCGTACGTTCTGTGCGCATGGTTACCTTTCAATGCAATCGATTTACTCACTGTGGCATTTCTTGCTGGAGTGATTCCCAAATGACTTGGTTTCAGAATTGGAAAATTGCTAGTGGGAAATTTATATTTAACAATAACACTTCGTGCGTCTTTTTCATGATTCCCTTTGGCCTGAAGTTTCTGACTGTGGTTGTTTCTTTAATGACCTTTTCTTATTTATGGTTGAATATTCTGCCTTCAGCATTTATTATTATATCAAACCTAATCAATAAAAGCACCGCGTAAACAACCATAAACATTTCACCTTCAATCGTTACATTTCCTCCAAAATACATATCTCATTTCAATTCTGTATAATACATAGGAAGGGATTTAATTTGTCCGATTCTATTTCGTTGACAAATATATGGGGATCTCGAGGCCTCCAAAACATGCAGCTATCGGCAATCTTAGGATCGTGATTTACATTCCGTACACTGAGATTCTAGAATTATTTTAGAAGATAGATCTGCACAATGTACAAAATAAATCATAATGAATTGTTAACATTAAAAGTGTATTGATGAAATTATGATAGTTAAATTCAAGTTTGACATACCGTAGCATACAGCGTATTGAATTATTTGTTGTTCAAGTTAAGATTTCCTTAGTTTCGTGTTTCTTTCCAGTCGATCTGAAAGCTGGCAAACCTCCTTGTCTTTCCGTCTGTTTCTTCTTCCTGCTGTAAGCAATAACTTTACTCAACTGCGTTTTCAGTGTGTAACGAAACGCTTTTTCTACAAAGGTGTGACCTGTGTACGTTTACCGCAAGAGTTCCGTTCCGCAAAATGCATGCTTCGTCCAACTCATCAAATGCCCCTATAGAGCACCATATCTCGTATAATAAAGAAACAAAAAACAAAAACGAAATTTTGCGTACCCAAAACTTGCAGTCTTTCCGGCCTGCGCCAAGCGCCTGTCCGAAAATTGATTGCGATTTTGCAAAAAGGCATGAACGAGTGAGCCCCATTGTGAAGGAGTTTTTAGGCTGTGACTTGTTTGTGCTGACACATGAGTCATCGCAGATGATGCAACGCCGGATAGAGGGGCAGTGTTTGAGGCCAGGCGTTGACACGGTGACCAAAATATGGAAAATAAATGAAGTACATAAAGAATGCAGCTCAAGTTTATAGGCACACCCGGCTGTCGCCGCTGTTCTAGAGGGAGGCGATGGCGTACCAAGGAAGCTTTTTTTTTCTCTCGTGTCCTCAAAGCGTCATACCGGTCTGTTCAGTAGTGTCCATTGGTTAAAAGTTATGAAGAAGACATAACAACTTAGTTGCAAATATTTTTTTATGCTATGCTTGAGGGCGCCGGCTCGATTGCCGACACCCAACCAGGATTTTCATGAAAGTAAAGCACAAAAAAAATTACACCATCTCCCGCTAAAGGGAACCATGTGTAGATGTGAAGCAGCGGGCGCTAACGCTTGCACTGGCGGTGGCGTTGACGCTGGCGCTCATCGCAGCGTTGCGCAGGAGAGAAAACTGGGGAGGCGCAAAGCAGGCAGTGATGGAGCAGTGTTTCCTACTGGAACATGCCAATCGCTGCTAATGGGCAATGAGAGACAGAAGACTCCGACTGGACACAGAGATCCGCACTCCGATTTTAGTTAACGCGCACGCTGCGAATTTTTATTTTTCAACAACGCACAGGAGAAATCTCCCACCGGCACCACCTTGGAGGTCAAGATCCATTGCCATATATACGGGGTGGCCAGTGAACGGTTGTGCAGCGCGAGCAGTCGGTTTTTTCAACCAAGAAACTCGCTAGCAGACGCTGCCTGCGTCGGCGTCGCGAGGCGAGAGAGGGGGGGAGCGTAGGAGAGGAGAGAGAGGGGGGTGACACGCATGCGCAGTGGGAGTGTGAACGCCGTGGGCAGGGATGCGTAGAGGGGGGAGCGTAGGAGAGGGGAGAGAGGGGGGGACGCGCATGCGCAGTGGGAGTGTGGACGCCGCGGGCAGGGATGCCTAGAGGAGAGAGGGGGGGGAGTGTAAGAGGGGAGAGAGGAGGGGAGGCGCATGCGCAGTGAGGGTGTGGTTGCCGCGGGGAGGGATGCCTAGAGGAGAGAGAGAGGGGGAGAGGAGGTTTTTTATTTTTATTTTTTTTAAAGGGTTTGCGCATGCGCAGTAAGTGTGGGCACGCGGCACACCACCACCACCACCACCGGATTAAGCTTCGCCATAAGATGCTTCACATCTAAAAAACACATTTTCCTTGTTCTGGAAGCACATTTTATTGAAAACAAAGGTCCAGCGTGTGCACACGGTTTTGCTTTCTTTACAGACATGAATGTTTAAAGGAGCCTTGCAACACATTTGCCCGTGACCAATCGAACGGCGAGGAAGCAGCACTCGACCAGGAGTATAGATGGGTGGATGAACGGAGTGTAGCGAGTGAGAAAGCGAATCGAGCGAGGACTACTTTAGGGTCATCAAATGCGTGTAATACCGCTATTATGGCAACGGTTCCAAAAATTCAAGTGGCTACGTGTTTTTTTTAAGACTTGTGCACAACTACAACACCACAACTAAATTTTGACCCCTGGGTAGTTTAGGGACCATCTAGGTAGTTTAGGGGCCCTCTAAGTCAGCCCCGTGCGCTTTCACAGACGAGACACCGTTACGCATCGCGACGACAACAGCAGCTGCAACAACATCATCAAGCGTGGGGTCACCTTGGTTCTGCTCAACTGCCTCACGCTTGGGCGAAAGGAGAACAAAATACAGAGAAAAGTACAGATGAATTGTGGATCAGTATGAGTAAAAAAAATACACTACTTCACTGTCATTAACAAAATAGTGAATTTCCGTTCCTGCACGCTTCGCTGAACAAAGTGAGCGAGTCGCGTTAATGCACTGCTTTCGCTGGGGCGACTCCAGCGTAATTGGTTTCACCTGTCCGTTCGCGGTTTGTTTTCTCTTCATAGCACTGTGTTGGGCCACAGTTTTCTTGCAATTTGTTAAGATTCGTTTTTTTTTCATTTGTTCTGGTAACCATTATAAAAGCCGACGCCTTAAGGGGATTAGGTTATCGTTTACACCAGCCACTTAAGAATAGAAAACGGACGTTAGATTTAGCTCTGCTCTTTCATTTTTTTTATGGCGCAAACTAGATTAAATGTGGTCGGTAGCTTTACACAAGTTAGTAGCATGACATTGGAGATAAGGATCAGCCCACGGCCAAGCCTATTATGAGGCGTCTGTGCCTTGACAGAAGAAAGAACAGATATTGCCTACAGTTTGGAAATCGTACGCTACAGTATCACCTAGAAACGGTGCCTTTGCCATGCGACTGGATGGCATTTATTTATTTGTTTATATATTTATTTGTTGATTTGCGTATTACAATGCGAAATGTTATGATGCGCATGGAGTACAGTACTAAATAATATTATTTCATTTCTCTTTTTTACCGACGCAATAAACAATTTTATTTCGACGATTGCTGATATTTCAGTTCAATATCACTAAAAAGAATGAGAGACGAAGGCTTGAGTAGAACTGCAGAAAGTTTTGGAAAACGTCACTTGCAAGTCGCGAGTTTGCCATTCATCATCATCCTGTCTTATTCCCTGTTTTCCAGTACTTTGTCGACCGAGGTATCAGCGACTTCGGAAATTGTCTTGCTTTGGGAGTTTTTTTTTATGTTGACTGCAAGAAAGCACAACGCATGAACCCTACGCCATTTCTAACAGAAGAAATCATCCATAAAAAATTCTACTACATGTTATGCAACAGCGCGAAGGACGTAACACAAAGGAGAACAGATGTCGACAAAGATGTGGACAAAAGGCGAAAATCGTGCTTTCAATCTGTGGTGCGACTTTTATTCACGAACCGTGGGGCGTATAGTGCGTAGAACCACAAAGAAAAACCGTTATAGCGCCAAAAAATAAAAATAAAATAGCCAGTGCCGGACCCGGCTAGCATATTTATGAAATGCATCCTCGGGTTGTAAAACCATAGCTCTAAGCAAACCTTTTGAGAGCAGCTGTCCTGCTTCGGAAAACGTAACAAAATCTGCAGTTCAATCTATCTTGCATTCTTGAAGTACAGGCACTGCCCATGGCTATTTTTTTTCAATATGCAAAAATATCTTGCCTTGAGGGGCATCTTACCGATATTGCTTATGCACCGAGTCGTATCCATCATTCCTGTCCCCATTTGCTGTAACGATTGCATTGCACAACGAGAAATAAACTTTTCTATACTTTGCACTGTTTTCCTTTGTTTCTGATTTGTTACGGAAAGGATCGCTCTCAACCACGTTCGTGTTTGACGAATGAATCATTCTACAAAATGGAATTTGCGAAATGCCACAAGAAAGAAACATTTCTTTCTGAATACACGGCTCCCAGAAGCCCTAGGCATCTTTTATAAACGACCTATGAGAAGAAAATGTCAGAAACTGAGCGAATTTCTTGCGCCGATATCAATTGCTGTAAGAGAAGCATTCTGACAAGAACGCCTTGTAGCATAGCTACGTAGTGAGGGCCCCACATACTATCAATACCGTGGTGTACTGCCATTAAGATTTCGCAATTAGGCTCAACAAATGATCCAGTGTACGTAAATATGCAGAAGTCTAGATAAAAGGGTACTGACAGAAAATTTCGAGGTCGAGATGGCCAGCGGGATCGATTTTCGTCAACATGCGTATATCATCTGCGAATGTAGCTTGGAAGGTATTTTGCATGAAGTTTCAAGTTTGCGTGCGCGCGATATTGACACCCTCAAAAGTGACCACGCGATAACCCCCCCTACTTCCCATCACGTCACCACGCTGCATTCAATGCAAGTTAAGATGACGTCATAGCCACCATTTTTCTTTTGCCGAGTTTGCTCCAGCAGACTACTACTCGGCGGCTGCTCGCGAGTCCGTGACGGCGGCGCACGTGTTCAGTGTGTTGTGTTTCGCAACACTACTGCCCCGCTTCCTGTTCGAAAGGAGTTCAAGATGCGGACCATGCGGAAGTGCGTCACAGTTCTCTGTGCTGACGTGGTTGAGCTTTGCACTCGCTAGGTGTTGCACTCGGCGGCTTGTCGTTTTGCGAGCTCTCTCGAACCGAAACTGAAACAGGTCGGTAATTAGGCGCCTGTAATTAATTATCTGTCGCGCGCTGCAGCAAACGATGTGCCATGTTATGAATAACGGGCCCCAAGCAACACATTGCAGCAAAAGAAACGCTAGGCCAAAATTTTTGTTAGTCCCGCTGTAAACTATTCTCTAGTCCAGTCTTTGTCTCTCTTGGAGAGCTTTTCTGTTGTACTGATTTCTTCGTAAATTCTGTAGCAGCATGAAAGGGACTTTTCTTTTGCTATTGAGTAAGAGCTCAGGGAGTTCATTCGAACTGATGCCCAATGAGAGCGTCGAGATTCATTTCCATGCTAGGCTGCTGCAACTGTATATTATTTTTTAAATTAAAACTTTACGACTGCAGATCACTCAGCGCAGTAAAATTTATTAAGCGAATAAGCAATTGCACGCCCATGAATTATCGTGATATTTTCTCAGTAATGCAAAAAAAAAGAACCAAAATCTAATCTGAACCACTTTGTGAACCGGTTTGAGAATACTGCATAATGGCAGACAGGCAAGCAGACAATTTTTTGATATTTCAAGAGAGACATTAGGTTTTAAACTTGCTATACTTCTGGTTCATAATGTTTAACGAATGAAGCATGGGATCCAGGGTGTGTGTACTACTTGCGGCTTCGGCAACATGCACATGATTTTCTTTTCATTTTTGCTTTTGTTTGACAGAGTGATAAAGTCCGCCACCCCTGAAAGCCACCGTTTACTATAAAAACATCTCTTTAGAAAATGTACTATACTTGTTTTAGGTTTCAGCTGTTATCAGATTAATTATTCACCTGTTTGCAGATAGTTGTGCATATGTACAGCTGTCAATACGCTTAACACGAACCATCAGCAATGTGAACCTGGTCCGGCTTGTACTCCCGCCAGCACCGCGAAGTGTTGGATGGGATGTTTAGAGCGACTGACAATAGCTGCAGCTGTCGATAGCGCACTCCCCTGGCCGATCAGACACAAGCGAAAGGCAAGTCGACCGGTCGATTTGAGCTGCCCTCAAGCTATCCTCAGCAGCCGCAAAGATACTGAGATACACTTTGCGCAGCTGGCGTCAGTACAAGCCGCTGGAGCCAAGCTGCTGAGAGTTCGCATTAAGCGTGCTTACGACTGTACATCTGACATAGCCTAATGGTCCAATGCAGACCAGCTTTGCTGCTGCACTACGGACCTCTCCTACAGTAGAATCTTTTCGAAAAATATCACACAGCTCTGAATATCTTCGAAATGAAAACTTTTCTTTTGTGGATGTCTTGTGCGTATCGTATACAAATGAGAAAGTGAACCAAACAAGGGAATGCTGGCAATATTGGACTTTACAAAGGGTGCGAAGTTTGCACTAAGTCCACGCGAAGCTTGGCACCGCGAAGCTGGTCAATCTTCAAGTCTTGAGATTAACGCCGGTTGCTGCTATGCCGTGACTAATTCTTGCTAGGTTTTCCTATTCTGTAAGTAGGTCTAGCTATGTTATAACCAGGTTTTGCTTGAGGATCAACCACCATCCCTGTTTCAGGCGCCTTGTGACTTAATGCAAACTTCCCGCTTTTTTGGGGGGGCTGTTGATTTTTATTTCTTTCTATCTCTTTATTTCTTTTTGTTTCTATTTATGTCTAACGTTCTTGCACTTTATTTTTCTTTCTTTGTCTCACTGTCTCTCTATTTCTCGCTTAATTCCTCTTTCTTTCAACTTTTTCTCATTTCTTTCTCTCACTTTCCGCATTCCTTTCTACGCCATTCTTTCTTATTATTCATGTTCTATGCTTTACCCTCTTCCCCTCCTCCTATTATTTATCCTCAACGTAACATCCCTCCTCCGAAGTCAGCCGAGAGATTTTAAAAAAAGATTTCCGCAATAACGAAAGTTCCAGGTAGCGATTGGCAACTTCTTTTCAACCCGTGAGGTAGTTTGGGAGCCCAGAAGTTTGAATATTGCAGCACCAATCATTCGATAAGTTAGGGCACACACGTTTCCACCAACAAGCATTCGGAAATAGACCTTTTTATAGCCCTGGAAATGCTTGCCGTGACGTGGACTGTTACTTTGGCCGCCATCATCCAAAAGTGCTTCAAGCAGGCCAGTTTTGCAACTTTTGTGCCCACACCTCATCAGCCTTGTAGGATGCGGAAGCGGGATATTTTCTGCAAGCAACGATGGCCTGCAGCCAGTCGCTGAAACATGGGACGCGGTTCGCCGTGTCGATGGAGCGATGCCAAACGCGGTGGTACTGCACGGTGTTTCATGTGCTGACGCCGACCTAATCGTGCACTAAGATTTCAGCGACGACACTCTCATCGAATATGGGAGTGAGGACGAGAGTGAAGAAAGCAACAAAACGCAAGAAGGCAAGTGAGTTCGTGCGAATTTTTTGTGCTCTTTTGACATCATTCACGCGTTCCTCAGCGCCCATGACGACGACGAAGCTATGCAAAGCGTATTATGCTGCGAACCTCGACTCATCAACTCCTTCGAAGCAAAGTGAAACAGAGCAAAATCAGCAACTTGTACGAAAAAATTTGGTTGTGCGAAGTTTTTGTGTGCGTATTTTAAGGGCGAAACTCCTTAGGACCTAGCCTTGTCTTCCGTTGTGGTCACGGTATAGAACCGTTGCTATAATCCGGAAACATATGTGAGACACAAAAAAAGGTTTTACAGTAGAGTTCAACGTGGACATAGGCCAATTATAAGTCAAGAGATTGCTGTTTCCGGCGAAAATAACTTATCGAAAAGAGTATTGATGAGTTAAGCTCTAATAAATGTGCCTAGATGTTGAGGCTTCTCAAGGAAACCTGTAATACGAAAGGCACACGTCGAGCATTATATGTCCCAACAAACTACCTATAATAAAATGGATATCTTGCCACCGGTAAGATGGCGGGTTCTTGGATTCACTTTCCGAGGAATATCCTCCACTCCAGCAATTTTCTAAATCCTCCTTGTGTTGCCTAAGCCGACTGCAAGATGAAATAAATTTACATTTCTATACGCACTTTATGTCACTTAATTTACACTATATGGGGCAACGCTCGGGTAACGTACGGTTACTCACCAATACAATACCCAGAGCTTCGCCCACTCGTCATGATTCACTTCGCGTAGATGCCTGGATTATTTCCTATTTTTGCGACAACGAAATTCTCTCGACAACGAACAAAAATCGCTTCCCTGCGATTTCGTTATTGAGGGTTCGGCGTCATTAATAATTGTTTGGTAAATGACGCAATCCCCCCACAAACATGCGAATATTCTAGGATACATGTACAGGTAGAGTGGTAATATATATTCACAGATCCCTGCAGGACTCCCGAAGTTACATTGTAGGCAATTAGGCAAGTTCTCATTAATAAACACGATCTGTTAGCGGATATTAAGAAAAAATGTTTCGATATATCGTAAGATGTCAGGTTGTAAATTTGCCAAAAAGACGGTTTTCAGTAACAAACGTTGATGCATGTGGTACCTTATCAAATAATTTCGCGAAGCCTCAAGGTATTGTTTCCTGGCTGCAATTTAGTATAGAAATTAATGTGTCGATCATGCAAGCAAGTTACTAATTGGGTTTCACAGAAAATACCTTTGCGAAATCAATGGTGTGAGGGGATGAACAAATTTATTCATGCCGTTTTTTTTAATTTCTGCATGAATGACGTGTTCCACAATTTTGCAAGGTACGCTTGGTGATAAAATAAACCGGCAGTTAAGTGGATTGTAGATTTGTAAATTGGAACAACCCTTCCCACCATCCATTCATGTGGTGTGATGCCAATGCTGAGTGACTGTGAGAAAATTAGGCACATATAAGCAGCACTGGTATCTTTTTATCACCGTGTGCCAAAGTGGCCTGAAGATTTATGGGCCACAGAGTGCGCTTTGACACAATGCCATCGGGGCTTGTGGGCCCATACGCGAACGTTCATGCACAAAAAAATGCCCAAGTTCTTTTAAACACGGCTTTAGGGATGCAGTAGGCAGGAAAGTACACACAAAATTTACGAAATTTTTTGCATAATCAAATAGTTAATTCGTGGAATGAAGTGAGCACTAGCAGTAATGATTTGTTCGCTTGAACAAATCTTTACGCACGAAAATCTGTAATGTCTTTAAGGGACAATGCACTAAGTAGATATTTATCTCTTCTACAAGTCCAATATTGGAACCTAAAAGCGCTAGTACGCAGTCACATGTTTTAAAAGATGAGAACCATTAATCATAGTAGAGGTGCCTTCTATAGCCGTAAATGCACCCGTGAGAATATGCTCTCCATGACGTTTCACTTAGTCGTACAGTTTTTTTTTTATTTTTCAGGTGGCAGTTCTCAAGTGGAAAGGGTATTGAAAAACCAAAAACGACAGCTTCAGCTGAAAAATGTCCGAATAAAGGCTGCATATTAGACTTCGTCGCTTCAGCACCCAACAAGTAATGCCTTCTTGAGACATATTTTTTTAGTTTATTTTTTGTTCTACGATCTGTTATTTGACAGCTTCTCAATTTCAATATATTTGTGCTTTTTGCTGAGCTAACGGGGACAGCTCAACAAGTTTTGTTCTTCTAAAAAACATACTCTGAATGGCGGGGCTAGAAGAGACATCACCATGGCGTTGACATTTAGAAAATGCGCTGAGGTTTTTTTTTTTATTATCAGTTATGGTACCGAGTCATTGACCTCGTCGTAGCAGTACTAAGTGTTTTAAGCGCATAATATTGTGCTAAAAGAGCCAGTAACTGCCGTTGTTTAATTTTTTTCATTACTAGAATCGTAGAAGACATAATGCCTTCGCTGCATGTTCACACTCAAAACCAAAGTGCCGTTTACGCCTCCGCCTTAAACACTTGTTAGCTTGGTAGACAGCATAGTCTAATTACGATAGTAACTTTATGAACAGCTGAACAGTATTTTTTCCGTCGCCATCGTGTCAGATGAAGTCCACATCGATAGTGCTGCGCGTCGCATATGTTCGATTTGCAAATAAAAGCTCGCGAAGGAACATGAAGGGGGACCGGTGGAGCTCTGCGTCACTCGGGCAATTACTGCTAACTTTGATCAAAAGTGCGTGGTCGCACGTGCTATATCAACAGACATCAGTAGAAGGCTCCTGCCCTTTCACATGCGGTGCTCTCACCACTCATCTCGCAATGAGGGGACAGGTGGCACAGCATATAGCACAGTTTGATGGTATCTAAATTTCTGACAACTCAATAAAGGCTCATTTACACTAGTGCGACACGACACCATTTTGGTCTGCCGACTGTCTTTGGGAGCGTCTTTTGTCGTGTCGTCGTCCCATTTACACTGCAACGACGCCAAGAGTCCGCCGATGGTCTGTGGAAGACTCCCTCTGCGCCTTGTCGTGCTCACAGCCTTTCGTCGGCCGATTCTCTAGTCACACTGGAGGCGCGCGCGGCGACACCGACTGAACTTGCACGAAGAAATTGAAACAGGCACCACATGCGCCTCATTTTCAGCCGTCCTCCCTCCTCTGCCATTGTCCCTCTCGGGCTACGCGGCGCAGCTCCCGCCATCGCCCCTCGGATTCGAGGGACGGGGTGGGGACAGACAAAGGGGCAGCGAAGAAAAGACATCCGTGGGGTGCGCTGAGGGGGTATTGTGCGGGGCCTCCGCACAATACTCCCCAAGATCTCCCCAACCAACGACATGGTCAAATTTTCGCTCGGCCACCGATCTCCCGACGACCTGCCAACGACAAGTCTGCCGGTGCATTTTGCTGGTGTTTTCCGTCTGCCATCCCTGTTACACTACGACGACATGCTGTTTTTCGAGGCGTCGTCGTCGTCGTCGGCCTAGTGTGACTAGACGGTCCGGCGACATCGTCGGCGGGCGACTCGACGGCCAACCGTCTGTGTCGGCCTCGTGTCTACGTCGGCGTCGTGTCGCTCTAGTGTAAAAGAGCCTTAAGTGACCATCGCTACGATCTATATTAGGGCACAAGAGATTAACAAGTATATCAGAACCTTTGACGTGTGTATTTTATAAAAAATGCCGAAGTAAATGCACCACACATAATCGAAACACTTTGCGTTGTTCTTGGTTATTTAATTGCTAAATCTCTAGCTCACGTAATGCTTAATGAGTAGCTCACATTTTCGTGGATGAAATAATTATATGTGAGGTGGTAACATGGACAAAAACGTGAGATTTGCCCTTTGCTTTGTTTTTTCTCTTCAAAATATCAGTCTACAATTTCTTCAGCCACTGCTTTTTTTACCGATATTCGTTACTATGATGTCATTCTTTAGCTTTTGCATTAAAATTACAGCAGCTGCTCACAGCCGGACTTTACTCGTTCATAGTCTTCCCGGATATTATAAGGCTTTCTTTTTCTAATACAAAAGGTCTCTTGTGCTAATCTGTTTACGCACTGAACTCGGAGGCGTTGACGTAGACGTCTCTGCAATGGATAGATGTACGTTGCAATACTTATAAACGCTACTATTTCGAGTTAGTGATCGCCTTTGTCTTTCAAGAAATTACTCAAGCTGACAAAAAAATTGGGGGACCCTTAAGCTTCGCCTTTAAGAGTTGAACGCGATAGCGATATCCTGTCCCTAGTGCGTACTTCAATCACTATGTGCATACTATGTAATGGGTAACATGCTTTAAACCACGAGCAATTATGCGCGGGAAATGCGGGAAATCTTTTCGAACTTGCCATGAACCCACTACGTGGTCTTAAGGGAATACGTGCAGTAAGGTGTGTGCCTTTTGTAATGGGTCGAAAGGCTTTGAACCCAAATGTCGTTATGATATTAACGTCTTCTGACGCCCGATGGCAATGTACGCTTGTACCACGTAATATTACTGTGATATTACATGTTGTATTGTGACGCCTGCATACAGGGACGCGTGTGTTTGCAAAGCATGAAAGTTATTTTCGCTGCATTTCCAAGCAGAGGATGTTATTTCATGCGTAATCCCAAGCAGAAAACTTTCTAGAAAGTGTAGTTCAAGTTAGGGAGCTTTTCAGAGCCCAGCCTGACCCACCAGACTGGGTCACTACCCTTGATGTACTGATAAATATGAAAGCTTTCTAGGCATGGTTCAGTGCGTGAATTACTGACGTATATTTGTTTGTACGTTGATCTTTCTGTTCTATGTTTAATAAGGTAATAAAGAAAAAAAAGAAGCGTGGCTGTGTGGTAGAACACGTGCTTGCCACGCAGACAACCTGGGTTCGATCCTCATTCGGACCCGGAAATTTTTATTATTTATTTTATTTGCATCCTTTCTTGATTTTTCGGTCACGGACAAGATGATGATTTTTCGCTCATAACCAACGACGCCGACGCCGACGCCGGAATTTCTGCGAAACGAGCTCTTTAACGCTATCGCGTTAAAACATGTAAAGTTGGGCGAGGTGGCTCGGATTCGTACTTGAAAAGGTACGAATAACCTACCACAAAAGAAAGATGGAAAACAAGATGACGCGTGTTTGTGGTAGTTATTTCTCGCTTTTGGAATAATTCAAGACCTGAATAAGTTTCCCACAAATGTTTATAATAAAGCCATTTTGCATGATAGCTAAAATGACACTGACAAATAATTCACTCAGTTGGGAACATCATTTGCTTTTACGAAGCAAGGTTATATTTTCGTGCTTGAATGTACATGCGCACCTTACATTGCTATCTATCTGGGACGTATGTGAGCTGGAAGCGATTCGTAAGCACATGCAAGCGCTTGATGTTTTGATGTATCACCCAATAAGAATGATTAATTCCACGCCCCGTGCAGTTACACTGTTATATAATTCGTACAGGTGAACCCTTCATTCAGAGATACGAAGCTAGGACAAGAAATGATTGTTCCCTTTTGGTTCCTTTCAGTTGTCGTGACACGTTAAAGAGCATTGGATTCACAACGCATACCTTCTCTACTGGAGACATGCAAGGACTACACGTGGTGGCCTGTCTCTCATCAGCAGGTAAGCAAGTTTTCAAACAGAACTCGTATTGTGAGGTGCCTGAATTCTGATCGTTTTACGTTCACTCTAGGCAGTCGTCATTCCCTTCTATGCCTATGTAGTGAAAACATCTCACCTACGTTCTAATTGATCTTATACTGATGGCAACATAATGTAATAAGTTACAGGAATATGTGGCAATATCGATCAGGAACGCAACTGTAAAACTGTTGGTTACGCGATAATATAACGGCTACTGATGCTTGCTTTCTTTTCTGTTGTTTTTTAAGCTGAGACACTTCTTTCTTTACTGTGTTTTGAACTTCAGAAATACAAAACAAATCAGTCAAAATTCGGAAAAAAAAAAGAACTAAACAAGTGAGAATAAAAACATACCACACGGGAGTCGGCAGAGGGAAATTCTCTGTTAACTGGGGATGCTGACTTACTCCCGTGATAAGAAGTGAAAAAAAGATGTATGAAAGACGAGAAACAGGATGGACGACTGGAACGTTGAAGTGCGTATACGGTTTGCTACGTTGTCAAAATCTTAGCTAAGTCAGCAAAATCAGCTCTTCTGGACAAGATACGGCAATGTATTTGTTATGTAGCTTAGAACGGCCAAAAGGAAGAAAAGTATGTTTGTTGAGTCACTGCACTTACTACGTCCTTTTTTACGTTCTTGATGACCACGTACAATCTGCTTAGTTCCCCGACTGGCCCATCGTAAGTAAAATAACAGAAGCCACATACACGTGATCTGAACAAAGAGTTGCCAATATCAAGCTTGGCTCCCTCCCTAGCAAATTGGAGTCTCAACAATTTCATCGTCCAGTCACGTCTCTCGGAAACTTGAAAAAGGTATCGAGATGAATTCATCACCTTAAGGTGACAGGCGGGGCACTACGAAAGTAAACTTCAATTTACCGTCTTCTGTCGGCAGTGGATACGTGCCTGGGAGAAAGTACGTGACGAAGAAGAAAGAGCGAAGAAGCAAGAGGAGTACTGGCTGTGGGCAAACATACCTGTAAACGGTTGCTCGTCAGATGAATCATGTAATACCATCGGGCGCAGCAGAGGGGCGTTAAATAAACTCTGTTCCTTCATGCCAGAAAACAGAATTAGGGTGAGCGGCAGCTCTACTTTTATTATTTGTGAAGACGTGACCCTAGCTACACTCCATACCCACCATGCACCCTAACAAAAATGATCACGCTAGTTTCGCAGCAGAGTTACGGGGTTATGCAATACAGAGAGCTGTAGCTGATGGTCCTAAATTGAGTGACCTTGAAAGAGCGGGGTGGAGCTTGCGAGGTTTGAGCGATAAAATTATGCCTTCATTTTAAAATACGCGTTTTTTTACCTCGCTCTACGCTGGCACATATGCGTGGATCAATGTCGGCATTAATATCCGGAATCAACGGTGGGACACTCTTCTACTGTTTGCCATAATAAATAAGAGAGCGAAAGAATAGGTATAAAAGCAGGAAGGGTTTCGCACACAGGCAGTTCATGCCGTTTCAAGGCGATTGTTGCTCAGTTGAATCTCCTAAGTCAACATATATATTTTTCAATGCCAAGGATTTCTTTGTCTACTCTTACGGCGATAGTAAAACTCCAGACCATCCAGGACAAATATATATATATGTTCGTATCCTTGCACCAATGCACGCGCAAGCACGCCTTCTACATCGACGTTTTGTTGTTTCCCTCATGGGGGCATGTACATGCTCCACAGGTACACATGACTTGATTTCCATTCACGAGCTCCTGCATTGGGTAAAAAGCCCGCGCTCGCTGATAGACGTCCGCCCACGTTTCACACGTATGCTCATCTCAACTACTTCGCGCAGGTTTTGACTAAGTTCTCCCTACAACTTCACAGCCAATGAACAAACGTATATCTGAGTATCCTCGAGCCCTTAAAATTCCCATCTACTTAATCACATTTGCTTTCGGTATGTCTCCTCTTCCAGCGCTTCTTGTTTGGTGCACCAGGTAGTTCTGCATCACGGGTAAAATGTAGCGCGATATCGCATTAACTCAAGAATAACGCACAATTTAGTTCACTCATGTATACAGCTGAAAGTGTCATAGTAAAGAGGGCTGCTCCAGTACAAAATATGATGTAATACTGCGAAAAACTGGAGCGGCTTACGAACGGCGAGACGCTTGACGTGTTAGGACAGCAAAGGGTTTAGATGCCGCCACGTACGCATTGAATGGACCCAGGGAGCTTGACGCGCATTTTAATCTCCTGCTGCAACGTCTCACGCAGTAGTTTTATTAACGCACATGTGAAATATATTGAATTGTGCAAAATGAATATATTTTGTCATTTGAAAACGCCTCGCAGGGCCCAAGAGGTGTCGAGAAAGGTGGACGCGTACAATAATTCTCAATACTGTAGGTTAAGGTAAAAAAACTCATACGGTTCTTTACGCATTTGCCTAGATGACTTAAAAGCAAAAGCAATCTTCACCTTTTATTGCAATACCAATTATACGAATACTTTCGGCGGGTTTTTGCCGTCGCGAAGGATTTTACGTATAAAGCCCAACTAGACGACATCACCCCGCGCATAGCATGTTCTACACGCGAGCAAACGCAAGAAAGCTCTAGGGACCAACGCAGCTCAAGGAGAGATGAAACGAGCGGGTCATCTCCGTCGCCAGAAGGGTGCATGTGATAACATTGCCCCACGTGCGAGGCCTGCAGTCAACAGCTCGTCAAGCAGACGGGAAACACCTCGCCGTCTTTTGTCTGGCGAAGGAGCGTCACAAGGCCTCAGTGAAGGGGGGGCTGCGCCGCTCGAGCACCAAGTGCGAACTTTTCTTGTAGGGGCGCTGTCACGCACGTTATCTCGACAGGCATCAGAAGACGGCTCGTTAGCTTGCTGTGCTCCAGCTGCTTATTTCGCGCTCAGCGGACAGACTGCACGAAGACCGTTTATTTCCCTGGAGCGGGGATATTCTCTTAAAGCAATGTTCTGTTGAGTTTACTCGATACTGCATTCAAATGGGTTAGCTGCCAGCCTTACTTCATATAGAACTTCTATTTCCTGCTGTCACGTTCATTGCTTCGCCCTTGCGACGTAAGTGATTTTCTTCTTGTTAGTGGATTGTGGTGATACGCCCCTGCCCCGAAAGCTCTCTACACCGAACGTTGATTTCCACTGCCTCTGGGCTCAGCCCACCTTTGACCAAACGATGCTTTCATGTAATGACTTCATCATGTGACTTCAGGTTACTTTCAGCAACTCAGCCTTCGAAGGAAAGCGCAGCGTAGAATTCAGGGTTAACCATATTTACTCATCGTTATTGCGCAACTGATTTCATCTTCTTGTATACAGTTTGAGTAAAATGCTGTTTTCTAAAGTTGGCACTATACGGACAGTGTTTTTCCGCAAAATGCGTCGTGCATTGCAGAGAAACATTCAGTGCATATCGAGGGATCAAACAGGGTTACGAAGAAACAGGTTCACGTACTTTTGTGATTCCCGTACAAAGCACTCGGCACTTGTTGAGTATGACAATGTCAGTCAATGTCAGTAAGCTGATGTGTGTTCAAACGGCCCGGACGCGAGTTTAAATTTATACGCGCCAGCGTACTGTTGATGGCCACACCGGGGTACACCGCATCTCTTTAAGAAAAGGAAATCCATCAGAGCCATAATGTCATATTGCTTTATTTTTAGTTTTGGTTGACAATTCGCACTGCTACCGAAAGGTACCTCGAAATTGCTCTTGTCCGTTTAAAAAAAAAAAATTGGCCGCGTATCTGCGTGCTTCGCTGCAAATGTCGTCGAAAGACGATAGTCTTGTGCCGACTGCACTGCATGAGCGGCATGAGTACCACAATTTAATAGCTGGGCTAGCCGCTGGGCTCGTTTTTCGGACGTTTTCCGGGCACGCTTAGACGGACGCCGGCGTTTATCCGCTGAAATTTGGTCGTCGGTCTTTTCGCTGCGTTCTCTGATCATGTCTTGTAGAGTGGGTCGTATTTCATCAAGCGGCCATATATGTTTTGCCTTGCCTGAGACAGCGCTCTTCTACGATGAATCAGCCGCATCTGGCTGGCATTGATAAAACAGAAGAGGACGCCATCTACAGCGCTACCGGGGAACATCGGCTTGTGTTGAACTATGCTGCTGCCAGGTGGCAGCACCACAGCGTCGTTAAATCACTGGGCGGAGACTTGTTTTGTACACAACGGCGCATTCTCAGCGCCGCGTAATAAACACTAGGATATTTATAATTACGTATCTATAGATTTTGTTTTAAAGGAACACTGTGAATAGTACTAAGGTATTGATGTTGTGCCTCAGGTATGCGTAATATTTGATTTATAATTGCCCACGCTCACCCGTATGAACACATGCTTCTCGGTCAAGATTGGAGGTCGTAAGGCAGGGGGTTAAACTTTGGCCAGCTAGCTGAATCGTGTGACGTACCGACAGACAGAGAAACAGACAGACAGACAGACAGACAGACCAAAATTTCTCCGTTTAGGTATCCCAAGAAAGACTATCGTCTTTAAAAGAAAGGCAGATGACGGTACTCTATTACGGCACGCTGCAGCTGAAGCTGTGTTCAAAGATCATCTGACGTAACAGACGTGTGTCATGGTCGTTACTTTTAGATGTGAAGCATCTTATGGCGAAGCTTAATCCGGTGGTGGTGGTGGTGGTGTGCCGCGTGCCCTCCCTTACTGCGCATGCGCAAACCCTTTAAAAAAACCTCCTTTCCCCCCTCTCTCTCCTCTAGGCATCCCTCCCCGCGGCAACCACACCCTTACTGCGCATGCGCCTCCCCTCCTCTCTCCCCTCCTACGCTCCCCCCCTCTCTCCTCTAGGCATCCCTGCCCGCGGCGTCCACACTCCCACTGCGCATGCGCGTCCCCTCCTCTCTCTCCTCTCCTACGGTCCCCCCCTCTCTCGCCTCGCGACGCCGACGCAGGCAGCGTCTGCTAGCGAGTTTTTTGGTTGAAAAAACCGACTGCTCGCGCTGCACAACCGTTCACTGGCCACTCCGTATATATGGCAATCGATTTTGACCTGCAAGGTGGCGCCGGTGGGAGATTTCTCCTGTGCGTTGTTGAACAATAAAAATTCGCAGCGTGCGCGTGAACTAAAAGCGGACTGCGGGTCTCTGTGTCCAGTCGGAGTCTTCTGTCTCTCATTGCCCATTAGCAGCGATTGGCATGTTCCAGTAGGAAACACAGCTCCATCACTGCGTGCTTTGCGCCTGCCCGGTTTTCTCTCCTGCGCAACGCTGCGATGAGCGGCAGCGTCAACGCCGCCGCCAGTGTAAGCGTTAGCGCCCGCTGCTTTTTCTAAGGACGCTGACCATATTTCCTAAATATTAGTGATATGGCAGTATAATTGGAAAGCAGCCAATGGCCAGTACGGGCTATTTAACTGAAGCATTAAGCCATGGTAAAACGCTAAGGAAAGCGATGCGGTATGGCGTCATTCGTGTAAGCGCGGGTTAGGATTCAGCGTCTGGCGTTAATTCGATCCTTATAGTACATGAGTCGCTCGAGATGCTTAGAGCAATTGACAGGTGAAGGGGACGCACATTACAAGAAATACACTCTGATCCTTCGCTGTTGCATAGTCAATTTTCATGGTCCCCATTCCACGCCATAGCTGGAGTGCACTGTAGGTAAGCTTTAGCGTAGCTGTAGTACTACTGCGAGGCAATAGGTAATAACATACAAAATGCGCAGACAAACCAATTCCGTCCGACAAAATCAACGAACTGGTACGAAGGTACCACTAGAGGTAAACCGCAATTTTATGGCTTCAGAAAAAAGTGAGTGGGACTTCGAAAAACGACAGAACGCTGAGCGTGTTGGTGTTTATAGTAAAACAACTTGAGGCTAGCAAGCACGGGCACCACACCATGAAAAACAATACACAAAAGCCTTCATGATGGGCGTAGAGTTGTTTTTTTTTCTTTTTTGTTCATGTCTGCACGTGCTACCTTCTTTTCATTGCGGATCTTCCGAATATTGGTAGTAGGGCCGAGTAATGTATAAATGCGCGCCCAAAACAGCGTATCTGTGTTAGCGTAAATATATTGTAGCAAGATGGCAACATTTTTTAAACATGATCGTACATCTACCTTCTCTGCCGTTTTCGTTTCTGTAATGAATGCAAATAAAAGGCGACAGAAAATGTGAATTCAACGCTGTTTTCATTCGGAGGCCATGGTGTTGAATCTGAAATGGTTCTTTTAGAAATATAGAGTCGCTTTCCTTCATTTTTTATTATGGATGGAGCACATAACACGTTGTGATGCATGGCTGTGTTCCGCGTATTCTATAGTACGCTCAGCTGTGGTGATGAACTGTGCATCAAGGTTCAGTCTTAGAACCATGAACCGCGTCGGTTTCACAGCCTGGGAACATCAATCACACGCCCTATCAGCTGCGAAATTTGCTAAACTTCTTAACGAAGTTCACCGGTGCTTTGATGTCGTGCTGCATGCGAGCATATTGCTGTGTAGATGTAGATGTAGATCCTGCGCTTCTGGCTCACACCCACACTGGGGGATTGGCCAAGAATCGGGTAGCTTAAAAAAAAGAGATAATGAAATCCTTCGTTATACTTCAATCTTTTTCAACTTCACTTTTTTTAGATGTTTGGTGATGGGAACTTGAGCCTTAATCGTTGGCGTCAGAGTTTTCTCATGATCTCATTCATCCAGCGAGTGAGCTAATTTTTCATCTACCCACTGTATAGTGACTTTATAGGTGTACACTAAACGCCAATATAATATTTCATGAGTCCATCGCCAAACGCAAAGCAAAACTTTTCAGACAAATATTCCATAGAAGGGTTTGAATCTTCTAAAGTTGCAATAATGCGTTATTAATCAGCGCTTCGTTTGACTTTCACCCCATGTGCCATTTAGTTTTAAGAGAGACCATGGGGTAAGTGATATATCTCACAGACTACTTTGTGTAGCCTTCAGAGTTATTAATTTGAAGAAGCAAAAATTAACGCTTTATTGTTTAGAGTTTCTCTTTGCATTGTTTCAACCTGTGCCAATGAATCGAAACCGGAGTGATCTTGAGGCCATTCCTTAACGATAAGCAATAGAGAATGCGACAATTATTTCAGTGGAACAGGCACAGTAGTTTCCCGTTCTTCCCAACTTGAAATGCAAAGGTAACTTAAGTGTTATTGTGACAAGCGGATTAGGCAGACCCATTGCCTGGTGAATAAATCGTAGTCACGCCAAGGCTGGCATACGAAACGGAGGCAGATTAGTCTCGCGTCTTGCTGCGATTCGCGGTAAAAATTAAAAAAAGAAAGCACGCGCTCATTCAGTTTGTGTGCCATTCCACTGGGAGTGTAAAAAAAAAAGATATGGCATAGTCAGTCGAATGGCCACACGCTTTCGCCGAACACACTTTGGAATTTACAAAGTGCCCTTCAATTTTTTTTTAGTATTGGCGACTTTATTATTCGAATTGCTAGAACAAGGCAATGCGAACAAGTGACCTATTTGGATAACACCGTTGATAAGCTTACTCTGGTGGAGCCTATCTTCCGTAATTGTTCCTCATTTTTGAAATTTTACCACAGGAATATTTTGTTGTTGCTGCTGTACATTTGTCGCGAGATATTTTTAAATAATGAGATTTTAGCTAGTCTGACACTCTTTTTTTATAGCTGGCTCTTCAGGTTACTCGGCACTACGCATTTTCAGCGCTGGAGAACCTTTTTTTCTTTTATTGCGCCTTGTGCAATCTGCTGTTATGCATCCAGCAGTAATAACTAGTCGTGTCACAGTAGTGAAGGCCGCCTTGCAGGAGGTGATGGGAGTATTCCAACTGTAACCCTTGGCATGTCCATATAAGATGGCATGCATCTGATTGTATTACTGGAATAGAGCAGCACGGGCCTGTACCACCAAGAGGTAAATCTGACTAATTTCACGTTCAAATGTGAGCCGGCGTAAAGGCCACCTCTTCCCGAAGCTCCCTAATCACGAATTTATGTACAGTGATGTACAAAATGTACAGAATAGTAATGTACAAAGGGAAGGAGCAGACACACGGTAAGATCAAAGCGCGTGTATCTTGCTGAAGAAAATGTTTACGCGCTCAGAGCGAGTTGAGGGGTTGAGGGTGAAGGGTAATGGATAGAATATCTATATTTGAAGGGCAAAGTGTTTGCTGGTCAGCAGCATATGTATTAGTTCCGAGAACGTGCACTGGCGCCGCAGCGGTGGCGGGGATGTGACGTCACGACAAGGATTCTCCCGTTCCGAGGACCAGGACCGCCTTTTTTCTGCGCCGTCCGTGTATACTCGATCTTTCACAATATAGTGATGATTATTGCTCATTCTTGCGATGCGAATCTCCTAAGGTAGAAAGCTGAAGTTTTCACAGGTAATGAAAGTTAAGTAAGCTGTAGAAAGTTTGGATAATACAGGCAATAATGGGAAAGCTCTCGTCCGAGCTGGAGATCCAGAGTTAGAATGGTGACGCAGGACAGCAAGACATTCGTCGTTTTCACTCTGTACTAGTAAAAAATCGGTGTTAAGAAAACATATAAACAAATGGTTCAAACATAAATAAAGTTGGAGTTGGCTCCCAACATTAAAACGTGTCCCGAAGTATCGAAAGGAAATTAGGATGTTTTCAATTCTATAACTACGTGGTGCTTTATCGTACAAGTTATGCCTGCCTCCGCAGGTAATCTAGGTGACTTGAAAGAATGGCGCTTTCTGCTGCAGGAGGCTTTAGATGGATGTCTCTGTCATAAAAAAAGAAACACTTAATATATATCGGGAACATTAAACCAAACAACATTGACACATACAAAACGGTTTCAGAAACGCGGAGAGGTTGGTATACTTGGATTATGTAAAGATTTATTCTCAACAGTTCTCTGAGACTACGTGGTCATACACCCCGATTTTTTTAAGTGCTAGTCCAAGCAACCGTCGCGTCACAAGCGGTAATGTTCAGTTCACGTGGGAGTACTGTTGATAGCAATTGTTTGCGACACAAATGCCTGAAAATCATAATGAGCGTTTCAACTGTATTTATGACACTCTCAGCGACTTGGCACACTTAATTAATTAAAAGCCATTCGTCTCAATGAGCCAATAACTGGTCTCGCACGCCACGTCCACATAATTGTTTATGATGCTTACGGGTTATCAGGTGCAATTAAATTAAGTTTACGAGCTGGCTATCTAAACCGGTACTCACGAGTGTAACAGCGCCGTTGCTACGGTGCTGCATAAAGACACAATCAGACAGCAATAAGAAGCTTCCACAATTAACCTCAACTTGTTTTTGTAGTGAAATGAAACACCAAATTTATTGCGAAAAAAGCGCCAAACTGATGAACATGTTGAGTGAGCCACCACACAAGAAAAAAACATAACAGCTGCGGCGGTATTCTCGGGCGAACGCTTTCTAGATACTCTGCGAGCGACGATACTGCATGCCTTTATGTAACTATGCGGGGCTTTTCACACCGGGAAAAACGCTCTCCGCTGACGTGCGTGAGCGTCTGATGCGAATAACACTTGCGGTGTCAAAATTATCGTATCTCCGAAAGGAATCACCCGTGAACAACGCAGCCCAAAATTGCTAAGCATAGTGTCTTACATGAAAAACCAAGACATGATTACGAAAAACTCTGCAGAATAATTTTCGCCACCTGGCTTTAACGTGCTGCTGTATATACGAATCGGGTTGTTTCTGCTGTTCACCCCCCTTCGGGATGCGGCTGCCGTGAACAAGAATCGAACCCATCCCCCAGGCTAGCAGCGTGACACAACAAACCTTACGAAAGTATGTACGACTGAACCCGGACACTGTTGGCGATTATGCTGAAAAAATCTCTAGCTTTTTGCTGTTTTACTAGGAATACCACCTATATTGTTTTCGTCCTTCGCCTGAGTCTTGAGAGAAGCAAAAAGCCGCGGAACCGCGTATGAAGCGAGCGCATGTTATGTGGGCGCACCACGGTGGGCGTCGAATAGTCCCTGCTGTGACGTCATCCAGTCCTCCCGCCAGGCGGCGCCACCCCACCTTCTCGGGGCTAATATTGGAAGTGTTAATTCGTAACATTGCCTTGAATGCCGTGTATTGTGTCGCACGGCATTACGATTCGTGGTGTGGATCGCCTCGCAGATTTCCATCGTCTTCTGAACTTTCTTGAGTTCCTGGATAGCCGCTAAGGAATCATTGGATATGTGCAGTTGCTTGATTGTAGGCAACTTAGAGGGGGGAATCTTGCACAGCATCAAGGATGGTTTGAAGTTCAATTACTCGAGGTGTGGCGTCAATAGATGCATAACGCTGGTGACCACTGATAAAATTGTGCGTAGTTGCTTAGTAGTCAGGAATGACGTCCTCCCGCCGTCTTGTAGAATAAATCATCATGGGAAGCACACGTTCGCACTCTGCTCTGCAGCAAACATGTACCAGACCTACTTCAGTCAAGCGTTCTATATTTCACACAGGTATACTTGATGATATGAGCTGGTATTCGCAAAGGGTATTTCATGACTAAAATAGTATTCGGTCTTTTTTTAATCCTTTCTCTTGCAACGATGGATATTGCATCGGGAATGGCTAGGCCGTCAGGTTCTTTGACGTTCGTCGATGTTTCGTGGCTCAATAAAGGCAAATAAGTGACACGGCAAACCTTTAGTCACTTGTGCACTGCTAAAGTGAACTTTAACTGACGAATTAACTAACTAACCAGCTAACTGAATTATCACACAAATAGCCTACAAAAACATACAGACAAGAAATTTAACTAACCGATGAGGCACAATTCTCTCAATTCAGCGTAAAGGAAGAGCCGAGAAAAACAAAGTGAAGCCGCGTTAGCATGGATGTTCATAACACAAACCAGACACGCCAGCGCTGGGCGGACGATCGAACAGCAATGGTTTCGATTTTTTCGTTGCGCCAAAAGCCAACATCGACCTCCACGGCACGTGGACTGAATCGACCACAGTAGAATTACGTCCACCTTTTTACCAAATAGGTGCTCTCCAACTTGATTTCAACGTCTGCTCACGTTTCTTGCTATCCTCCGGAGAAGAGGCAGGCACAGCTGGTACATCTGTTCCCTCCGCGAAAACGATTGTGCATTTACATTTGCTCAACAGAACCTGCTTCTAGAAACAAATGTTAGAAAATTCGAGAAATGTGGTAGCTATATTAAATCTTCTCGCAAAGGACGAGGCGTTAGAGCTGGGAGCTTGGTTAGAGGCGTTATAGCCGGTTAATTAATAGCATTATCATTTGTATAGTCAATTGAGGATAATGACAACTTATGACGCTTCTGCCATGATTGGCCCCTACCTACACAAGGGCCTCGATCAAGAGTTGGGAGAATCACATGGGTCACAGTGTGCTACAGATCACAGGGTCCTTTAAAAAAGGAGAGTTATTCCTAATGAATTTTCATTTTAGACTAATAAATGAGCTATGCTGTGTAACCTTTAAAATTAACAAAAAATATCATTATCCCCTGAGGATGTAAGCTAATAAATTGTTAGCAATTGATGTAGCTTTTAAATCAATTTGACTGATGGAATAATTTCTCTACGGCACTGCTTATTTTCCCGTCCGAATGTCCCAGCACACAAGCCCCATATGACGACAGGACACTCGAAATAACTGGCAGGCAAATTTCCCACATCATGATTCCGTTCCGTCTTCTTTTGACGCTTAAAAAAAAACAACGGCAGTCGCGCATAAAGTGTTGTGTTGTTTCTACCTCATTGCGCAAGGAGCATAAAGGATAGATAAGCTGCGAGGCCAACATTCCACATTATTCAACTTTTACTAGAATTGGTAGACCCATGAAAAACTTGAGTAAACTTCGAATCTTCGAGGGCCGCCCACGCTGGACAAGTTCTGTACCAATATTCGTGTTGTGAATTTCTCTTGTTGATCCTCATCCTCCCCTTAGCATTGTGTTTTCCCAGTATGAATTTCTACCAACTAGTCAGCCTGACCACATTTGCACCAACAGCAAGTACGAAAAATTACTTCGAAGACAAGAAGTACGTATTTTAAGCATAACACTGGGCTCCTTTCTGAAATCATCGGTTTGTGCACTGTCACTCTACTTGTTTCCTTTTTGACTGAGAGCGGCATGTCAGATGTATTTAACACTTTGCTTATCTGTATATCCTCCTCAATCTTTTGAATCGGTTCGCGCTATTGAAGCTTCGAAATTCCGACGGAAGAGCTTCTTGCATCGTTGCTCAGAAAAGATCAAAGGAAGAAGTTCAAAGCGACCATATTAATTAAGCATATTTTCCTTGGGCATTCCTTTACTTCTTCCGGTCCTTCTCGGTTCCCATGTAAAGTTTCTGGTTACCTGTGATGAAAATACAGCATCTGCTTCGCTGTTTCTGAATCCTTTCACGGTCCACGTGCGCATCTTCATGTTACCTCCCGCTTTCCTTTGGGTCGTATATAGCCTTCTGCCTTCTGCGCAGTATAAATAAATCGTCGTGAGAAACCATAAGGACTCCACTCAGTCACTTCCCGCATGTTGCTGAAGGAAAAAGCCAACGGCGAATGAAGACCAATCACGAGAAAGCTATCGATACGGTTCGAACGAGCTTTCTCACCTACTGCGGAAAGCATTTGCCAGCAGCGTTAAAGATGGGAAACCCCGCTACATTCATATAGCGCGAAGTCTCCAGGGAAATACAGCTAATGCACGATGTGGTAGGCGCATTGGTGAGTGCTGTCGACTGCAAGCCAAATCCCAGATTTTCGCTAGAAGGTCTCTTCCTTTTAGTTATTTTTCTTGTGCACGTGTGCGCGTCATTTCTATGTTTTCTGAGGTTATTTAGACACTGTCATTCATTTCCTTCCAGAACGGTTTTTCCTAGGCTGTGCATTTAGGAACACTCTCTAGGTCACCGGTGGCTCCAAGCGTTTCTGGCTGCATAGCTCTATATACTCAATAATTTCGCATACAGTCTAGGTCTACAAATTCTGAATACCGTGTTTTCATCCGTAAGGTAATGCGTGTCAGCCCATGGGAGTACACGAGAGTGTAGGTGTATATCACAGCCGTCTTACAGCAGGCAGAAATAAGACAGTACAGTTGCCAGAAACAAGTAATCATACCCTACAGTGGACGCATAAAGAAAACTAGACGGAACAGCTGCCCAAGGAAGTAATAAGACCACACAGCTGGCGCAACAAGTGACTATATCCCAAATATATTCATAAACACAGCTCTATAAAACAAGCCTAATTATGGAAGGTGCAACTTAGATAACAGCTGTAAGCCACCGCTCAAGCTGAAATGACACTCATCCATGTTTCAAACTGGCGTGCAACCGCTTCCGGCTTGCGCGATAACTCATGCGCGGGTACAACTTGCTATATCTTTCATTCTCTGAAAACTGCATTACAGTACAACGCGCTGTAAGCAGAATAAGGACGATGGCCGAGCCGCTAATTGAAGGTGACCTAATCCTCGCGGCATCAATCTACGTCTATGACGCATCATCTAAATGCATTGAAGCAACATAACATTTTGCGTGCATGTTTCTTACTTTTCTCGGGGTCTCACTTCAAGGCTTCATGCGGACAGCCTGTGTGAGGTGTGCGGTGTCTGGCCCTTTTGACAATTTGCGTCGAGCGAATTTCACTGCGCACATGACGTTGCTTATAAGGCAAAACACTGTGTTTGTTCGGATCAGTCCTCAGAGGAGCTTTTGATACAGTCGATGGTGACGTATTGATGTCCATATCTGCACTCAACCAGGCGCTTCACTAGGTAGCAGGTTGTGCGTGCTGTAGTCGATGTTCTGATGGTGCTGTATTCAATACCTTGCAATCTAGCGTGCTTTCTCGGCTCACTGCGAAATATTCTCAAGAATACGTGGATCTTGCCTTCAATCACAAGATCACATATGTGATGTTGCGAACATTATTTTAAACATATGAGAACATTAATTTATACGGTCTAGGTCATGTTTTTTGTACGACCTTGTTACTTTCCAAGTCCTTGACCAAGAATATCTGGCTCGTAGGCCAGTACGAGTAGCCCATTTGGAAAGGGCTCCGACATTCTGCAGACGTAACAAAAAATGCACTGATACACTTCGTCGCTATTATAACGACTGAGTTCATTCAATTCTGAAATTTTGTCTTGACTTTGGTACGATTCTATTGTCTTCACCTGACAATCGTTAAGTTGTCTTTCACAAAAATACCTGACTCAAATTTGTGAGCTATTATGCCTGGTATGCACAGAATAAACTTATCTTACCACCACTCAGAGGACCTATGATTCAGCACAATAGGTGCATGGACTATTTTCAGATGTCCGGTTCTTCTGGTAACATTATTGCGCACACTTCAAGTTAGTCTGACACACTGGGCAAAATATCCTATGCTGGAAGTAGCATTGCGTTGTGTATACACTTCCGATTTTGCTAGAAACTATAAACAGTTACGGATAGTTGAACGTCTAGTTGTCTTCGCTCTAAGACTTGCCTTTCTGAACAAGGCGGGATGTATAATGGACCCGCCACGTTGCACTGGCACTTTGTTTAGACATCACAGATTGGGGGGTCAGAAAGGAGAAAGAAATCTACGCATCTCCACGAAGGGAATCATGACGAGTGGGCAAAGCGCTGGGGATTGTTCTTACCGTAAATCTCTCGTGATAATGCCCACTCGCGCGTGTAAATGAGTGAAAACGCGTGTGTACTGATATGCAATGCGTTTTTCCCGTTGAGCCACCGCTTCCCACGCCCTCAGCACCACGGCAGCAACTTGTTGGCGTTGCCGTTTTGCAGCTGCTTCCCGAGCTCTCGCCTCCGGTGTAGCTTGCTGTCTGCGTAGACGTTGAGCCGCCGCATGCCGCGCTCTCGCTTCCGGAGTAGCAGCTTGTTGTCGGCGTTGCCGCTTTGCCTTTCGCGGGTGAGAGCACTTTCACGATCGTTTTCATCCATGGCAGAAAGATAATGTGGGGTCTGCGACGCGCTTATTCTTCATCGTCCTCTGCGTCATCGTCATCGTCATGGCGTATAGTGGGTACCTTGCATGTGCTGTGCTGTGATGGCAGAAAGAGAATGTGGGGTCTGCAATGCGCTTATTCTTCATCGTCCTCTGCGTCATCGTCATCGTCATGACGTATAGTGGGTACCTTGCATGTGCTATGCCGTGATGGCAGAAAGGGAATGTGAAGTCTGGAACACGCTTATTCTTCATCGTCATCAGACACAGCACATAATGACTTACAGTCACAGATGGGTAGCTTGTACCTCGCTTATCAGCCGACTGACGAATGGCATATTGGCATAGTGGGTGCTTCCCTACTTCATGAAAGTTACGGTGGGCTTATAGTGGGTACCTTGCATGTGCTGTGCCGTGACGGACATATGGTGGGCGTATAGTGGATACAACGGACAACGGACCAGCCTAGACCCTAAGGTGCTTCGTCCCTAAAAGCAGCAGCATGGCGTTGGACTGCCTAATTTTTTAGTACTGAAATATATCCACGAATGATCCGCATTTTAGGAGCTTGCTCCTTTTGCTGGGGGGTTGTCTCTCGTCCCTCCCGCCGTGTACGCTAGTTCTCATTGCTGCCGCTAGAGGCGCAGCTGTGGTCTCGGTTGATTTGAATGGCGCCCACCGGTGGCGCTCGCTCTTGGCGCGCTTCTTTCTCTTCGCCGGGAGCTCACTCAGTGCACTTCGCTACCGCTACTCGTTATGAACACCGAAGAAGCGAAGGCAGCAGCGCGGAGGGCTCGCAATGCAGCCGCAAAGCGGGCTCGCAACCAAGACCCTGCGGTGAGAGTCACAAGGCCGAAGAGAGACTCCATCGCCGACAGCAAGTACAAGCCACTACCAGCACCGAGGCGGCGGCGGCATCGAGGGCTCGCGATGCCGAAACGGGCTCGTTGACAAGCGGACCCGGAGGCGCCACGGGCCCGCGAGGCCGCAGCGGAGCGGGCGCAAAGACAAGCGGACCGAGCTGAGATTCACTTTATACGACGATGATTGAGCAGATGTACAGAGGATTCACGGTTTACCAGATTTAATCCCGGAGAAAGCTCGTTCATCATCATTCACTTCGTGGATATGCTGTGATTTTTTTTACATTCACCCACCCCCCAAGATCTCCTTTTTAGGTTGCAAATACCCAGGAGAATGGCCTCATTTTCGGTATTATATACATTCGAATTCACCAAGTATTGATTACGGTAGATAAATGCGGAAATGCTTTAGGCTACACTGTCGCCGTGTTCCGCGCAAGGTATAGCGTATCGAATCTCACCTTATACAGATAAGTTGTAGGTGAGAATAGTTTTCCACATTGTATTTTGCGTTGTTATACGACGCTTACAGTGCTCGTACAATTAACCAGGGAATCATTACTGAGACAACTGTACAATTCAAGATGATGTCAAACGTTCATATAAATGCCAGTGCAAGTTTTAACGAACGTTCGTGGCAACGATAATTATTGTGGATTCCATGGTGCTCTGTTTCATACATCAGCTGTGGATTGCGCTGTCATATCCACGTTACCTGCAGTGAACTCGTAACGGCGATAAAAGTTCACGCCAAGCAGAATCGAACCTGCGTTTTAAGTAGACATTCTGAATTTAAGATCTGAACGAGAACCTCTCCTTGGCGACATCCTCCACACACTTTCACATTTAAATCCGGACCACTCAATTTGTTTTTGCTGGGTCCCAAGTCCCGTTGGGATCCCGGGAAATGAAAAGGTGGACACGTGGGCCGCTAAGGCCAAACATCAAACAGTATGAAATATAAAGGTACCCCTGAGGGACGGGCTTCAAGCTATCCGCAGCGCTCTGACTGACACATGGGAGAGTCAGTGGAACACGCAGTGTACTAACAAATTGCACCTTCTCAAACCGGTACTAGGAGAATGGAAAACCTGCTATCACCAAGAACGTTTTATGGAAGTCATAATAGCCAGACTTCGAATAGGGCACACACACCTCACACACAGTTATCTACTCACGAAAGAGGCACAGCCAATATGTGCACGCTGTTACGCTTCACTAACAGTATTGCACATTCTAATTACATGCCCACATATCGAAAAGCAGAGACGGAAACACTTCAACGAGCTATATAAAAAGTGCACACCTTTACACCCAACCTCCATTTTAGGAGTCGATGCGCTTGTGCCTCTCGCAAATGTCAAGAATTTTTTTATTGAAGTCTGCTATCTTAACAGACTCTAAATAATGCAGGTTTTGCCCCACTACGTTAGACCCCTGTTAGACCCTGCTCTTGGCGCAGCATAGCCTAAGTCGCTTTTGTGCCAATAAACCCAAACAAACAAACAAACAAGCTGCGATGGTCAATTCTTGATATCTGGGGTCGAATTTTCTGAGGCTCTCCACTACGGCGTCTCTCATCATGATATCGTGCTTTCTGGAGGCAAATTCTTAACAATTATACACTGAGATACCCAGGACTGTACCAATGATAAAGCTGTGGCTTCAAGAACAGCTTAAAGCATTGCCGTGGTATAAAAAAATACTCCGAGTAATGGGTCTAGCCAAACTCTTTTATGTAAACTCGGCGGTGCACCACGGGCAGAGTTTTTGATGTGTCCCTTAATACTATCGAATCGGTGTGGACAACGTGCCGTCCGTAATGAGAGAGCTTCCGATGAACTTCCGTGATCTGCTATTAATTACCATAAAGGATACAATCCTATATAAAGGCCGTGTCACCGGAAATAAAAAATTGTTACCGAAGCCGCTCAGTTCCCCTGTGTGTGGCCGACATTACTTTGGCAGAATTGCTTCGGGAGCGAAACGAATGTCCCCCCTTGCTAGACAACTTTGGTGCAGTCGGGCGGATATCCATTTCTGCCCATTTGTGGAGACTTGAAGAGAGCTGCAAATGAAGCTAATTTATTGCACCTCCAGCTAACGAGCGCTTCTGAGACGCTGCAATTGCGGGAACTAAATCTGAGAGCCTTCGCTAAGATTTCGAACAAACATATGGCGGGTAATGCAACTGCAGGAAATGCGATGAGCTAGACATAAGAAAGGGGTGTCGTAAACAACCCCTCAGACACACCACACCAAGCATTTTCTCGTGTATAACTAAGAAAGGAGCCGAAAGTACGCATTTACATAGACAAGTAATGCAGGGCTACCTATTAAAACTTGCTTGGAGATAATATGGTATAAGTAGCATAGGATAAGATGGAACCCTTACGTGGATTTCAGGAATTTAGTGATGCTATACGAGATTGAAAATCTGGGGATGATTAGGTTTATGATTTCGCGCATAATAGATACACCGTAATATGTCCAGCGTTATTTTTCTTTTAACTGATAGAAAAAAGCACCAAATTATATGTCCACACGCCCGCGTCTTAGAAGCGATCTGGAGACAGGTAGCATCCAGTGCTTTGCAATAAAAGCAAGAGAATGACACTTACATTCCCTGGACGTGGTTCTACATATATGCAAAGAATACTACATCCCCTTTGTGCAGTCACACCCACGTTTCAGTGAACCTCTAAGCCCACTTGTTTCTCCTTTCACCTTTTTCTCTTTCAGAAGACATGGTCCTACTAGCTTGCTGAAAGCATGATAAAGGGCTCATTGAATAAAACTTTGACAACATGCATAGCGGTAGAGCGCTTCTCCGGTTTCTAATCAAAAGAGTGAATGCTTTATCCTCGCAAGAGGTAAGACAAGCTGGCCTCATTTGTCTAGCAGGAACTCTGTCCAAAACATTTTTATTTATTCATGTGTATTCTGCACTCTGAAAGACGAGAACACCACTCATTTATAGCACTCGTACAAAAACACACGAATAAAATAAAAACTTTCAGGCTTCTTTTATGCGCACCCGGAATAATAGGCAAAAAAGTAAGAAAAAAATAATTTCGGAGGTGCAGTCGAAGAAAGCCGTCTCGCATCGAACAAAAGCTTACCCCGGCATGTGCTCCTTGTGATTCACGAATGCCTGAGGGCATTGAAATAACCTGCTCACGAAGGCGGCATCCGTAGAGCCGAGCGCCGCGGCTCGATTCAAAGATCGTATCTCTTCTCTCTTTTCGTTTTTTTTACCTCCTGCCTACATCTATTCAATTCTGTCTCATGCAGCATTGCCTCCTCCACTCGCGCACTCCCTTCGTACTGTTCCTCAAATAGCAACATGTGATCGGGCAAGGCGTTCATTGTCTGTCATCTTAAGGGGACGCTAAACAGAAAAACGATTTTTCTTCTATCAGTAAGCTCCTATCACAATTCCGAAACCACCAGGCTCGTTGCAAGACGTTTATTAAACGATAAAACGTGGAAAAATAAAGTGCTGGTGTCCTCGAAATCAGCGCACCAAACGTCCTGAAGTCATGGATTTTGACGACGTCTACAGAATTCTACGTGCTTCCTAATCTGTAAACATGAAGTACATTCTGCTCTCACGGGGCCATAGGCTGAACAAACCAAGTTTCGGGAAATTTCATTGAGCCAATGTCGTCAAAATATGAGAGCTACAATTTGAAATTCATGACGTCACTTGTGGTGACTTGAGCATCATATTTAAAAATTAAATTTTGACGTTGGTTTTTTCCTTTAATAATAAACCTATGATTGTGAAATTAACGGCATTAGATCTCTCAAATTACACTTCCATAATCTAAACTGATTCGTTGTTTAACTTTAGCGCCCTTTAATGAAACTTTGCTTTTTATTGCGATAGAAATTATAGGGACACTCTGGGTTGATTTCTGCCGTCGCCTTCATGCCCAGAATATGTATATGTATTTATATATAAAAAGGCACAAAGAAAAATAAATCAGAAGAAAAAAAATGAGGGACCCTTAATCTTCCCTATTGCAAAAACCAGCGCCCCCAGCGTGATACCAGTACGTTTTTTGGCGCTGGATCGCGCTGGGAACACTGGTACACGCTGGGATTCACTGGCACTTCGGTGAGCGCACTGGGAAAGAGCTGGGTCGCACTGGTAGGGGCGCTGGCTTGGCCGCTGTGACGCTGGCGCGTACTGGGAAGCGCTTGAAACGCTGGAATTTTCACTGGAGTGTGCTGGTGCACACTGGAGCCTGCACTGTTTCTTCCAGTGCGGCATGCAAGTGTCTGTAGTGTATGCGGCGGAATGTTTCAGTATTTTTGAATATAGAATGTTTGATTCGATGGTACCAATGGATGCTACCCTAACAGGCAGGCCCGTAGCCAAACATTTTTTTCAAGGTGGTGTGGGGGGGGGGGGGGTACTTGTTGAGAGCCTTGAAAAACACCGATTTTTATTATTTTTCATCGGTAAACACCCCCTTCCATTCGAATTTCGAGGGGGAGGCCCGGTCCTCTAGCCCCCCCCCCCCTACCTTGGCCAGGGGGCCTGCTAACAGGTCCCAAACATTTCCACAATTAACTTCTAGCTTGGCAGAGAAAGAGAATGATAAGCGCAAGACATATTATGTGATATATGCGAAATCACCGTCATTTTTGTTTTTCCCTTTGGAATGCAGAAAAAAATGCGTTAATAACACAAAGGAGCCAACGCTGATTATTTTGCTTTTTAGCTTGCTTTCTTTTTTTTCTTATTCACGCAGATTCAATAACGGCGTTAATTCTTGCGGAGCACGTAGCAGCGATGAAAACACGTTTTCTGCATGCGCCGCATATATACCAGTCTGGCATCAGGGATTGGTTGTTCTAATGATTCCATTTTACAGTGTTTATAAGTCTGGAGGCGCCGGTCCTACCAGAAACAGCAAATCGTTACATCGCCGCACAGTTGGCGAGAAGCAATTGAGCTCTGGCTTCGCAACCTCACCCAACGGAGGCCAGAAAAACAGCCGCCGTTCGATAGCACCACACCGGAAAAGCATCTCTGGCACTGTTTGCCCTTCCACTTTAGCTGAACTTTAGTTAACCATTAGAAAGGTTCCGAAGCTTGAATGCAGAAACTTCAACCATCGCAACTGCGCTGCGCCGAGACCGGTCCTACACAGCGAGAGTCCCAGCGAGCGTTAGGCCTGCCGGCCGTGTCCGTCTACATGCTACCGGCGCTTCGCGCTTTTAATTACACGCAATTCTAAAGCGTAAGGATGACTGTACAGTACAGTTTGGACATTCGTTAACCTAAATGAACCATTTTTCCTTGTGTACGGTGTCTGCACAAGGAGCGATGACCATCGAAGCGACGCGCTTTCAGCAACGCACCCAAGCTGTCACCGAAAGGTGCCGGCCGCGCTAGCCGGTACTTCTCGTGACTGTTATGTAAGAACGCATAATTGTCAGTCGGTAATTTGGTACTCCTTAGTGAACTAACATAGTGACATACTCCTTTAGCGCATTGTATTTTTATTTAGTTGAGCGGTTTCTTAGTCATAGGTATCGATAGAACTGCAAATCTGTACACTGGCACGCCCGCTGTACGTATCGTCGCTTGCGCGATAACACTGCTCAATACTCAATCATGTACGCACCTGTTTATCTAACTAGTCATCATAAAACTTCTGTAAATGTTGACCAGTAGCAAGAGCGAGAAACGGCTATTAAAAAAATCGGCAGTAACAGCCAGCAAACAGGGCCTACTCTACGTGTATTTCATATTTTTCGTAGTTAACATGTGAATTCTTAAAGAAACTTAGCTCTCTTGCCATTATCGGCATGTCATTCGGTACCGGCCGCCGTTCGTTTGTGTCTAATAAAGACGCAGTTGTTATTTGGAAAAGAAGATCGCGTCTATCGTGACTGTGCGACATGTAAACATGAAGCCGAACCGTGTGTTTGTTGGTTAAATATTTGTTTTACGCTCAGTTTGGCATGTTCGGGCGTGGCGTAGTGGGTAGAACACTCAGTTCGGAATCTTGTGGTAGCAAGTTCGAATCCTCCTGACGGATACTTTTTTTTTCATATGGCTTTTTTTCTGTTTTTTTTATTGCGTTAATGCGTTCTATATCACTTCCTGCACTAATATATTTATATATGGCACATAGGCACCGCTATTTCAACGCTGTAGAGCCGTATTGCGCGGGAGTACCAGCGCCTCCCAGTAAAATGCCGCTCCAGCGTCCCAGTATCCAGCGCGATACTGGGCCCATAATCCGGCATGGCACTGGACGCTGGTACCCAGCGGCGCTGGGTTTTGCAATAGGGTTCACCTTTAAGAGTTGAACGCGATAGCGATATCCTGTCCCGAGTGCCTACTTCAACCACTTAGTGCATACTTACTATGCACCCACTACGTGGTGTTAATGGAATACGCGCAGTAAGGTGTGTGTCGTTTGTAATGGGTGGCCGGCTTTAAACTACGAAGTCGTTATGATAGTCACATATTCTGACGCCCGATGGCATTGTACGCTTGTGCCACGCAATATTCCTAGGATATTACATGTTATATTGCGACGCCCATATACGGTCACGGACAAGATGATTTTTCGCTCACAACCAACGACGCCGACGCCAACGCCGACACCGACGCCGACGCCGGAATTTCCGCGAAACGACCTATTTAACGCTATCGCGTAAAAAATGCCGAGGCACCCGACCGGGGATTCGAACCAGCGACGCCTTGGTCCGCAGTGCGCTGCGTTAGACCACTCAGCCACGCACCATGCATGCACCGGCATTATAACGGCAAGGATCTCGGAGCAGCTTGAGCGTGTTTTCTATCACGCAACGCGTCTACATTTTTTCTCAACTTGAAAACTGCGCGAAGTAATAGGAATCGTTCTTACCGTAAATCACCCGTGACATGGCCCACTCGCGCATGTAAACGAGTGACAACGCGTGTGTACAGTATATACAATGTGCTTTTGCGGTTGATCTGCCGCTTCCCGCACCCTCAACGCCCGGGTAGCAGCTTGTTGGCGGCGTTGGCCGTTTCGCCGCTGTTTCCCCAGCTCTCGCCTCCGGGGTAGATTCCTCTCTGCGTAGACATTGAGCCGCCGCATGCCACGCTCTCTCCACTGGAGTAGCAGCTTGTTGTCAGCGTTGCCGCTTTGCCGGTCGCGGGTGAGAGCGCTTTCACGATCGTTTTCATCTATGGCAGAAAGAGAATGTGTGGCCTGGAACGTGTTTATTTTTCATCGTCATCAGCCACAGCACGAACAAAGTGCACACAAAGTCTTACAGATATGTTGCGGGTACCTCGCTCATGATATGAATGATGAATGGTATAGTGGCATAGTGGGTGCTTCCCTACTTCATGAGAGTTACGGTTGCCGTATAGCGGGTACCTGGCATGTGCTGTGCGGGACAATGGACAACGGACAAGGACAAGCCGAGACCCTGAGATGCTTCGCCCCTAAAAGAAGATCACGCACACCTTGCGTCAGACGCCAACACGTGGCAGGAGACGCAGAGGGGTCCTTCCGCGCTCCGCAATTTAAAAGAAGAAATATCTAAGAGCGTCGGATTATGCGTTGTCGACACTAGCAGCGCGTTGCTCAAACACAAAGGAGTAACAACTGCGATAGTTGCTTGTTCACGCTAGTCCTGTGTGTACCTGCGTGTTCTTTTCGAGCATCCTTGTTTGTGCTTCAGCGGGAACCTACAAGTATCGAGCTGCTCGTCGATCTTTGTGTGACATTCCAATTTCTTGCTGCCGAATTCATTGCTTCGCCCTTGTGGCGAAACTGTGACATTTTTTTTTTACTTTCAAGATCTGTACTCTAAATGCTAACAAATCCTGTTTTTACATCATTGTGTACTGTCTTGGTCAAGGTGTTTTTCTCACCACAATTGCGTTTGCAATAACATTTGCTGTACTTGTATTCTTGACGTTGGTCTGTTCCTGCACATAGAACATATAGAGCAATTTTGAAAGAAATGATAAATTAGTAAACTTCGAGAAATTCAAGGCTACACCACGCAGCCTGCAGCAACGGAAAGCTGTGGGTGTGGCGATAAATCATGAAGATGCCATCGTTACGTTTTCAAATATATATAAAAAATTTGAGGTTGCTATACAGTCATCTTTCACGCAGGAATTATCCCGGAAAATCGAGCAATGAGTTGGGTTGAAGCAGCAAGAGGTCATGTGTTGTGACAATGTTATACAATTGCGCGACGCGTTAGCGAACGTGTTATGGCCCAAGCGGACACTCATCTAGCTATCAAGCTTAAACCTACAGCGTAGAGCCTTGCGCCAGAAAACGCATTCAGTTCATGTCCATAACAAGCAAGTTCAAAAGCAAAACAACGCACAAAAAATTAACTTAGAAGGCGCTTAGCTCAGTCTTTAAAGAAATACATTGTAACATTCCACGACAACCGTGCACAGACCCAAAGCACGATCTCTTTATTCTTCTTCTTTGTCTTCACCCCGTTCCCACCAAATCTGTCCATCGTCACATAGGCCGACTACACTCTCCCGGGCTTTGTTTCATCCCTCCGCTCCAAATAAGGGATGACGTTAGCAATGGCTGCTATTTCCATCGCACTGCTTTCCGTCGTGTAGCCGATGGTCTTCAGTACTCCTTCTTTAGTGGCCAATTTTACCACTTTAAACGGACCCACAAGTTTTGTGTTCGGACCGCCATAAACTTTCCGCACCAGAACCATGTCACCTAATGCTATTGCGGGAATATTTGTGTAATGACGTTTGTCAAAAGCTCTCTTCATCGCTTCCCTGTGCTTCTTTTGTTGTTCTGAGAATTTCTTCGTTTCCTTCAAGTGAAGCTGCTCTGATATGCCAAGTATGTCGTCCGCAGGTAAATAAGCAGGCTCCCCGAAGGCGGCGTATTGAGGGCTGCATCCAAAAGTGCTTGTATGCGACCTGTTGTGGTAGGACACAGCTGCTTGAAGGCAACACTTCCACCCTCCAGGGAATCCTGGGTACATACTTATATATTGTTTTACATCTCGGATGACACGCTCTGCTAGTCCGTTAGCTGATGGATGGTAAGGGGCTGTAAACTTCAGGGTAATGTTTCTTTCTTTTGCCCACCTTGCGAATGCCTGGCTCTTGAATGCGGGTCCATTATCGGATACAACACATTTCACTGCTTTAAACATGTCTCTGCTCAAGAGCGATATGATAGCAGCAGCATTTTCTTTTCCTGGCTTGGCTGTTAGCATCCTTGAGCATTCATCAATGCACACCAAAAAGGACTGCGTTTTCTTCGCTCCTTCGCTTTTTTTTCTTCATTTCGGCGAAATCAACATGTGCGGTTTCGAATGGGATATTGGAATGAGGTGGAAAAATCATGCTGTCTGTCTTCTGCTTGTGTTTTGCTTTGTTCATTTGACATTGTTGACAAGAGCTAACGTACTAGCTAATATATTTCTTCATGCCAGGCCACGTAAATCTTGTCCTCATTTTGTTGTATGTTCGCCAGAAGCCGTCATGCCCTCCTGACTCTGGACTGTCATGATAAAGGCCTAGAAGTCTTGTTCTCAGTGTATCCGGTACATGAAACCTTCCGTCTACATACATCAGCTCTTCTGTGCCTTCCCACATTTTAAGTGAGTTCACTCTCTCGTCGTTCTTAACGTTACTGGCAATGGGAAGTCGAGAAAGGGCATCAGCGTCTCAGAAATCTTGTCCGCTTCTGTGTGCCACCTCAAAATGAAACTGTTGAATTTCACTTATCCATCGTGCAACTCGGCCTTTAGGTTGAGAACCATTTAGCAAATGAGTAAGTGCCTGATGGTCCGTGAACAGCTTGAATTTCGTGCCTTCTAGGTAGGATCGAAAATACCTAATTGCTAGCACAACAACCAATGCCTCCTTTTCAGTCGTGCTGTAGTTTTGTTCCGACTGCGTGAAAGTATAGGAGTAATATCCAACCACGTGTCTTTCTCTTTCGCTTCCACTTGTGGCTCTTCGTTGGTACAGTACAGCACCTGCGCCGTAGTTCGATGCATCCGTTGTAAGTTCAAATGGAAGAGTGAAGTCTGGTAGTGTGAGGACCGGGTCTGATGATATGGCTAATACCAAATCTTTATACGCCTTCTCACATTCTTCAGTCCAGATGAACTCTGTGTCTCTACGGAGTAAGTTGTTCAACGGCTTCGCTCGTGCTGCAAAATCTTTTATGTAACTCCTAAAATGCCCTGCGAGGCCAAGAAAAACTCTGACTGCGTGCACATTGTCTGGCTTTTTCATCCTTCGTACACGTTCTACGGACTCTTCTTTCGTGCTCTTTGTGAATCCGTCCAAAATGCGTCCAAAAATGTAATCTTATGTTTATAAAATTCACTTTTCTTAAAGTTCACATTCAGTTTGGCGTCACGTAATGCCATTAAAACAGAGGTCAAGTGCTCAGCGTGTGATGTTTCATCCTTGGAGTAGACTATGATGTCGTCTACATACACATTGCAGAATAATTCGACGAATGGCTTGAGAACACTATTCATCATCTTTTGGAACCATGCCGCACTGTTTTTCCATCCGAAAGGCAAACGATTGTATTCGTAAACGTCGAATGGTGTGACAAAGGCCGTGTACATCTTATATTTCTCTTCCAGCGGAATCTGCCAAAATCCTTTGCAGAGGTCTATACGAGAAAATATCTTGCAACCTCCGGTCTCTTCAATTATTTCACCAATCCTTGGCATTGGTAAAGGAAATATGTCTGTTAGGTTATTTAAAATCCGGTAATCAGTGCACAGTCGCAAAGATCCGTCTTCTTTCGGCGCCAATGTAATAGGCGAGGCGAACGTAGACACCGATGGCCGTATTATTCCAGCAGCTAACATATTTTGATTTCAGTTTTCAACAAAAGTTTTTTTTTTCACGGAACATGCTGTAAGGCTTTTTTCCTGACCGGCGTAACATCTCTCAGCTTAAAGGGAACAGTATATTTTGTTGTAGCCTGGTGGATAGTTTCCTAGGCAGACAAGTTCAGGAAAATTTTCACGAACGTCCTTTTCACACTTAACAAGGTGGTCCGCAACGTTAAAGGACGCGCACGTCTCTTGCGCCACAGTTACTTCATCGTTCCAATAAAAAGATTTAACTTCAGTGTCTTCATATCGGGTCTCGAAAGCAGGAATTTATAATCGCATCCCTTCACGACAAGGGCGTCGATATTAGCCTTCCGGCCTTGATAAGAAACATTGGCTTTCACCCATTCATCATATATTTGTCTTGTGCCATCAAAACTTTGTACCTGGACCAGTCTCCCTCCGATTATTTCGCCACATTTAACAAGGGCCTGATTTATTACAGATACTGATGCACCACTTGTCAACCAATGCATCAACATCGTCACCATTGATGTTGAGCTTAATATAAACGAGGTTAAGGGCAGTTAAAAAAACAGTCTCAATTTTTGTCAGCAGGTGGGACTGGACACCCTCTTTTATTAGTTTTTTGGTTCCGCTTCCTCTGAATGCGAGGCGGCTTGTTCTGCGTCATTGCTGGTAGCAGACATTAGGTTGACGACTCGATTCTTGCTATGATGATTTTCGAGCTCGCGAGACCTCCATGGTACCCTTTCGAAAGTCTGATCTGTCCGACACACATTTTGTGGCGTTAAATCGGTGCATATGTTTCTGAAACATCCCAAAAGCTCCTCGATGGTTTTAGGCGACTTTACTTGCACCTGCCTCTGCAGTTCCTTTGGTAAGCCGTGAACAATCAGTGGCACTACTGCGGACTCGGGTAATTCTGCATTTGCCATGTGAAGAAGCCGCCTTTTCTCGTAAAAATATTCTAGAGGCTTCCCTGAGCGATATTTATAAAAAATAGCTCGGTCCCACCTTTTCAACCAGGGTTTTCGTCAAAGGCTGCCAAAAAGCTCGCTCTCCACTTGGTTCCATGTATCCGTCATATGTCCAGCGTAGTGGATGTCGTACCACTTCTTGGCTAAGTCCGCTGAGAAACTGACGCATGTTCCTGATGCGCTCGTAGGGTTCATGCCAGGAGTTCTCCTCACTCGCTAGTTCGTAGAATCGTATCCAAGTCTCTGGGCTTGAACATTCTCCGTCGAAGATGTCTGGCTTTACCACCTGCTTGTGTTGTCGCTGTTGGGCTTGAATAACTGTTAGAATAATTTCCATGAGTTTCTGCTGTCGCTCGGCGTGTTGCTGCTGCAAGCGAATCATTTATAGCAGGCCCGAGTCCATGGATGAGTCGGCTTTGCTCGGTGAAGTCCTTGTCTTCAGCTGCACCAGCGGCGTCATGATATATTCATGAAGTTCGGAACACTTCAATGATATCTTTACTGATGCTTGACCATCAATCTCCTGCAGCGTCTTTCCAGCCTTCTGGGCGATGAACTCGCGAAGCTTGGGAGTCGTGATGCTTTCAGGTAAATCATACTGGATATCTTCATCCACTTCACAAGTTGAAAAATATGACTGACCGTTTCCGTCTCTCGATACGCTCAGCGTTATCCACATAATGGAGGCTTCCATCCTGTCAGAAACTGCGCCAATGTAACATTCCACGACAACCGTGCACAGACCCAAAGCACGATCTCTTTATTCTTCTTCTTTGTCTTCACCCCGTTCCCACCAAATCTGTCCATCGTCACATAGGCCCACTACATACATTACTTAAAACGAGAATGAACAAAATCAATCGGGAGATCGTAGAACGAATAGGGTGGAAGCAATAGACCAGAGCCACAGGTCTTTCTTGGAGTTCACGGCCCCAAAGGACGCGAACCTAATGAACTCTGTTTCAATGAATAGCTAATTACCCGGAAATGAACACGCCGCTAATGACTTCCTCGCATTAACCCTACAAACGGACAGTGTCCGTTCCAGCGCCTCTAGTAATACTTTCATTCGCGAAAAGTCGCATTGTACTTAGGCTGAAACCCTACTTAAGCATTCATCGCAAAATCGCGCGTGTTTTTGTCTTATGCATATTCGTGAGTGCACCACGCAAGGGCTCATATGTATTTATATATAAATACTTGTCAGGCGATATTCGCACAGTCGTTATCTCCTCCTCGCCACTTATATCTTAATGAAACACGTGTACGGATGTCAGCACTAAGCGTTGAGTTTATCAAGATTTCATGCTTGTCGTCTACAAGGTGTTATTTACGGTTGGGCAGTCGGAAACACACAAAATGAAGTGAAATGAGTTAATCGCCCTCTATAGCCAGTCGAGGCATTGAAGAACGAGTGGGCGATTACATCGCAAATCAGAGTAAGAGGCAATACAGAACTTATATCTCTCGCATATTGACTTATCGAGAGTATGCCCTGAGGACGGAACATGGATCTCCATTCTGGCGTCATGAAGTTTTCGAAGAAAACGAGCAACCCCAAGATAGAACAACGAGCTTGTCTTTTGTACTTTCGGAGGCTGCTAGAGACCCTTTAATGACTCGTTTTGTACTTATTATTTTGTGCATTTGCAAACCCAAAGCTTTGTAGTATCTCAAACATTTGCTCGCCCACCTTCTCTATGCGCCTTGACCAATTTTCTACCACTTGTTCAGGGCTCTCTTTATTCGTTTTTGTCAGTCAATCACAATAACCAAGCGCTGGCAAAGTGATCTGTCGATAGCAGGCAAAAGAACAATGCGTTTCACGGCACATTTAGCGGCTACAGCATTGAAAGACAGGTGTGACTGGCACAAGGCTTCTAATCAAAGGAAAAGTGCTCAATGTTAGCGTAGTTTAGTCTGGTTGTCGCAAAATTTCTGTGTATTTTGTCGAAATAGTTAGAGAAATTTTATTACACAGCAAGGGCATCTGAAGTTCATGCACGTAAGAGACTAAATTATTGTAAAGTGAGTGCAATATTGCGTTTCATCGAGTCGTTGCTATGGGCGTTTCTTCGAAAAATATATTTTTCTGATTTAATATCTTGAAATTGGGCTGCCATCTTGACTTCTGTGAGTATGTTCTGCACCAACAATAGTTTTCTGCGAGTAACTGTCTGCTCAGTATTAGCCAGGGATTCAGTATAGATAAGCATGACATCAAAGGAAGCATTGCTGTAGTTTCATTTTTGTTAGCACTTTAAAAGGGCAGTTTTGGCCAGGCGCGCTAATTAAAGGATCGCTGCGCAAAATTACCAAATAACGATGTCATTTCGTACCGTGTTACCGGTTTAACGAAACATCAGACGTCTACAGTTCATAATTTCACTTGCACTAATTATTATTTGAAAAGATAGAGGATTTTATGAGGTTATTAGTAAGTAACTAACATTATAGCTCTGGGAAAGTATCCGCGATTAAGTCAAGTTTGCAACTTTTGTTCTTTCTATGACATAGGCATCTTATCAACGCTAAGTTCGAAACTATCTCGAGTACGGGTAGCAGTGGAAACGCAGTGGGCGGGCCTCCATTATTTCTTCCTTACCAAATGTTCATTTTGCATTGTCATCACGAGTACCCTGGAAGGAGGAAACTCGACAAGACACTGATTGCTTGATTGCGACACACTTTCCATAACGCTACATCGGCTCCAAATCACATTTACGTGATCTCACCCGTCACACTCTTCGAAAGCATTGTACATGGTGCTCATAAATCAGTTGTTTCTCATATTTCACAGACCATATGCCTTTTCCGCAGACGAGTAGTAGAATGGCAATGTTTACGGTAAGACAGTCCCCAAACGTATTGAATACTTTCAGAAATGTAAGGGGGGGGACACCGTGCTTCGGAAAAAATGAGGCATGCAGAATCAGAGCCCAGTTGAATACATGCTTGCGTTGACGGAAATTATTTATTGCCATGGCAGTTATAAGGACACTCTCGGCCGCTTTTCGCCGTCGCCATCGCCGTCATGTCCCAATATATATATATATATATATATATATATATATATATATATATATATTTAAAAGCCACGAAGAAAAGTCGAGAAATATTTCCCGACGCGCGGAATCGAACGGGCGACCTCTCGCTCCCCCAGCGCGCGGCGCTAACCGCTAGGCCACAGAAGCGCACGTCTTTCAGCATACTAACGGCGAGCTATTGATATACAACATTCGCCGCTGGCGGTAAGCCGATCTCTGGGGAATATGAGCGTATTGTCTACCTTACCTGAAACCAGCGAGATGGCGCAAAGTGCGCGCTCGGCGCCCCTAGTCATTGCCATGCGTTGGCCCCGCACTTGCACTTTGGCCTCCAGGGCGTAGTCGCCTTTGCCCGGGCGCGCACGCGCGCTTATCTTGTGGTGAGGGAATGGGGGGCAGTTTTAAGTCGTGTGCTTTCGCCGGAAATATTGCGTTTAGGTTAAAGACAGCACAAAGGTCACTTCGCTCGCTGCAGAGGCCCCGTTTCCGAAAGAAGCGCGCTGCTCAAACACAGTGAACTAACAACTGTGACACTAGTTAGTTCGCGCTCGTCCTGTGCATACATGTGCGTATGTTTCGTGCGTCCTTGGCGCTTGAGCAGTGCGCTCCATGTTTCGACCTGCTTGCCGTTCTTCGCATGAAATGCCAATTTGTTGCTATCGCAGTCATTGTTTTGCCCTTGCGGCGAAACTGTAACTTTTTTTATTCTTATCGCAACCAAGCCTCGTATAATATCTTAAAAAACAAAGCAATAATAGTCACCGCGTTATGCTGTGAGTTTGTCTACTGTAGTGGTGGCGCAGAAGCGAAGTTCTAAGGAGAGGTACGCTGCATGGCCGCACAGTGTTGCCAGCCTTCTCCGTGGCCTGCTGATAGCACCTGTCGAAGGGTAATAAATCGGAACGTTCAGCATGGAAAACAATTTGCTTCTTTCTTTGTACTCCTAGACTTGACGTCTACTTTCATTCCTATACATTTCTACTTTCTTCAATAAGTGAATCGCTTGAAACGTTCAGCAGAGATTCAACCGCTTCGCAGTATCGTTGTGTTCTCTGAGTGCAAAGGAATCCATGCAAAGCTGTGTCGATTAGAGTGCCTTCTTTATTGCCCAGAACAATAGCTGAATTTTTACAAGAACGGAAGTCATGGATAATAGGAGTAGTGGTGAGGTAAGCGGGTAGATGGATGTCTGAGCCTGCCAGCAGGGTTTTCTTTGTTGCGTGAACTGTATTATCAGATAAGACACGTTTCTTTTTGTATAGCCCATTGTCTGAGAATCACTGGGCAGCATTGTGTGGTGCACACCATGCAATCACTTGCCATGCAAAAACGAGTTGAAACCGGCAAACGCAACAGACGAGGTTTGCAAAATTAATGCATCATACTGTATCACTGTCATAACTAAAGGGCATAAGACGGATGCCCACGGCGAGGTGGATGCGATGGTGTGTAATGGTTTTGCGATGGTACTCTATGGTGTGCAGCGAACTGGAAAGATACTCGATGGTGTGCGCGCCCCGTCCACGCGACCGATTGACGGAGAGACAGCTCGTGGCACTTTACCGGAGCTGTGGTGCGGAACTGATGAAGGAGTCGCTATTGTTTGCGTAGCACCAGTCGACGAAGGTGGTGAAGCCAGCATCGCAGGGGTGTAGAGAGCAGCAGGTGTCGGGTTTTGAGGATGTAGCATCAGGAGTCCGTGGTGTGGACGTTCGGTCTCGGCAACGGCTGGGTGCGTGCCCTCGGACTCTCAGCAGCCTCGTTACAGCGCTACTGGGAGCAGCTGCGGTGCTACGCGCCTTCGACGGCAGAACGGGATCGAATGGAAGAACAATACCCGGGTGCCACATCGTGAGCTGGGTCAGGTGTCATTTAGCAGCAGTTACCGAGAATGAAGCCTAGTCTAACCACTTTGCCTCGGGAATGGTCTTGACGACGACCAGAAAAGAGGCGACTGAGACAAACGGCTAGTCTGATTGCTACAGAATGACAACCAGAGAGAGAAAAAGGAAACTATAATGGTCGATAGTAGATCGAACCATCGCTTTAAGTTTGTTGAGGACATGGTGCGCTGAAGGAATGTGCAGTAGCATAGTATATAACTTAGATGCATTTATAGGGTTGGCCCAGACGTTCACGTTCATTTCAGTTTCGTCTTTTTTTTTGCATCACCTGTTGCGTTACTGTAGCATGGAACAGTCAGCTGTTTAAATCTATCTCTGTCAGTCTTACCTTTCGAGGTTGCAGTTGTTTGCTTGGTTCTGATATATCTTCCTGTTGTTTGATCGCTTATTTGCAACCACCTTTAAGCACTTATTTGCTGCATGTGGGGATTTCACTCTATCACTTGAAGCTTTGCATTTGGCTTCCTAATTTTTATCTCTTTTTTTGTTTAATAAGTCGGCTATTCCACGTTGCTGTTGTCCCGGTGTTGGTAGTGAAGCTTTTTCCGCGTAAATGAAGCATGCTCTAAGTGAAGCACTGTTCAGCACATTGAGCCGTGAAATACTCTGCTGTATTGCTGAGAGTTTAACAACGCCAAGTGTATATAGCCACCAAGCTCTCTAGAGTGAAAAGAGAGCTTCATGTAAAGGTGAATGACCGAAATCATTATCTGTTGTAGGACGAGAAGTGTCACCCAAGTAACCTTTCGGACGAAGTGTGTTTGTAATAATAATAATATCTGGGGTTTAACGTCCCGAGAAGTGTGTTTGTCGTCGGTGTCGTATGCGGTAGTGTTGTTCCACTGAGTGAAGTAGAGAAGAGATCGCAAAAATTTATACGGTAGAAAGGCTAAACCGAAGAGATTATCTAACTTGCCCTTCTACACTGGAGATCGTGGGGCAAGAGAAGATAAGGCGATGAGTAGAACGAAGTACAAAGACAGAATGGCAAGGGGCACTAACACATAAACACAGCACAACACTCTAAACTGTCACCACGCAGGATGACTTGCAGCCCAAGTAACACAATATCAGGTATCAGTATGAGCCATATTTTCTTCTGTGGTAAAAAGCGCGCTGTATACCACTGCACTGTCGAGTGTTCATGTGCTCCCGGCCATAAACACATATTCACCCGCAACCAATTGGACGCCGTCTTTCGCAGAACATTGGATGTTATATGGAGAGGGAGGAAGCCCTAAAAGCTGTCTAGCACATAGTGCTAGCACAAATTTTCAGGAAGGTCTGCAGTGAGAGCATTTTAGTTCTGTATAAAAGTGCGAGACTACCCATCTGAGCTGTACGTTGCAGTGCAGTTGCAACTACGTGTAATTCATTGCAACGTGCTATGGTTTCCCACAGAGCATTCAAAATATAATTTGAAGACCCCACCAATGACTACACCACCAAAATGAATCATCATAATTAACAAATACACTTGCACAAAAGCATAAAACCAGGAAAAGTGCCAGGAAAAACGCTAAAGAAATCTTCGCTGAAGCAATGGACATAACTTTTGCAGAAAAGCGAGACTGCAGATTAGGCCACTGTCTGTACGGTCTCGAAATCGCACGACGTGAACTTTGAAGATAAGCGCCCAAAGCCTTTTATAAAATGGGAAGGCTATTTCCCAAGGAGAGACTTTGGTTCTGTAGATGTATTCGCACAGGCGAAAGAAATTGAACTTTTATCAAGCACAGCAGGAGGCCGGTGTAGGTGAAGAGAGGAAACTTCCTTGCTGCACCGGCAAAATAGTATGTGAATGCAATAACCTCCGCAGCAACAAACCTAGGACTGATCGATTCTGAACGACGTAACGTCCACCTTTAAGCTTCGCGAACCTAGCGCAAAAAGATTGACAGAAAGAAAGCTGCATATTTTCATTGGAAATTGTTCATCGGAAATCCTCTCAGACATGTATTGTTCTGATAACTTTCTTCCTGTAAATGTTTTGTCTCCATGTTTTTATATCGTAAATGTAGCGCAAAAAAACCACGGACACAGAAAAAGAGGCACACATACACAGCGCAGACTATCAACTGAAGTTTATTGAAAACATACACACATATATGCTCGAGGACCTAGACACGTGAGGGAAAAAAAAAAGAAGTGTGTTAGTGACTAGCGATCAGATAATCTACTTCGATAGGGTTCAACACTATCGATGGCCTCGCGACACATGCATCCCCACACTTTTTTTTTTCCCCTCACGTGTCTAGGTCCTCGAGCATATATGTGTGTATGTTTTCAATAAACTTCAGTTGATAGTCTGCGCTGTGTATGTGTGCCTCTTTTTCTGTGTCCGTGGTTTTTTTTTTTGCGCTACATTTACGATGTCGTATTACCAACTCGCCCAGCAAGACGCTCTTCTGATGTTTTTATAGCAGTCAATGATGGGACCAGGCAGAAGGGTTTAGAATGAGCTTCGTTAAAAATGGGAACGGTGCTTTCATTCACTGTGAAAACATTTCGAGGTGTCGGTTGTTAGGAAAACATGCGTGACGGTATCCACTATCCGCCTTCCCTTTGTGTCGGCGCGGAGGAACCATAACCTTACGAGTTGAAAGTCTGTGCAGTCGTCTAGCACTAATTATTTACCAAAATTCTTCAAATCGCGCTGTGCGACGAAAACAATTGCCTTTGGAGCTGTAAAAATGACGTAGTGAGGAGCTAGTGGATAGTTTCTGCCATATAGTATGACTTCATGGACAGTCTATCGAGCAGTTAAAATTAGCCATGCGACCCTCTGATTTGCGAAACAACGTTTATAGCCTCGCTATGAGCATACAGTTACGCTCTCTAGGTCAGCTGTCTATTTTGTTGCCGTCGCCATCATGTTCCATATAAAGTACCAGATAGATAACATCACTCCCGCTGTCGCGTCTTCTGTGTGCCAGTGAAAACAGGCGAAGGCTGCCGGCGGGTGAGGCTGATGTGGAGATGAAACGTGCCGGCCGCTTGTGTCGGGTGGGGGGCGTTTGAAGGGGTTCCGCTGGGAGAGGGGGGTTGTACCGCTTGAGCAGAGACTACGATATTTGATTGAACGAGCAGGTCACGTGTGGTGGTGGGCGCGCAACCTGGGCAGATGGCTCATTTTTTGTTGGCTCAACAAACCGCTCATTTTTTGTTGAAGCAATAGCAAGCTCGAACGTTGCCTCTGTTGCAATAGCGTCCGCGTTCCTTTACACGTTCGTTTTCGGGAGTTACGCCTAGTCGGATCCTGAAGAATTGAGCTGCTAGCCTTATTTCGTATAACTTTCCAATGTTTTGCTATCGCATTCATGGATTCGCCCTAGTGGCAGAACTGTTACTTTTTATGTTATCTTTTGTTCAGACACTTGTTCAGTTTTCTTTCGACAGAAATATTTCCATACATTTGTTTTGTTTTCTTCAGCGCCTCCTCTATCTGATTTTCTTTACGTAGATTTCTGTATTTCTTGTATGTGTGCTTGGAGAGGCGGTATGCCATTTATGATGGTGACACCAGCAACAACAAAACTGAACCACATTCGATATATTCATCAGGTCTCACCTATTTACATTTTCGTAACTATATATTGCACACTGTAGCCACAGCCGTCTTAATGTGCTGCTGTCATGGAGATGTCTTGGAGGATTTCGCACACATTGTCTATGTTTTAAATGCGAAGCATTTCTTTGCGTACTGTAAGCACTTTTGCGTTTCTATCTATCTATCTATCTATCTATCTATCTATCTATCTATCTATCTATCTATCTATCTATCTATCTATCTATCTATCTATCTATCTATCTATCTATCTATCTATCTATCTATCTATCTATCTATCTAGCCGCCTACGTCTGGGTGCTCTCGTGATCTCCTCCTTAACTTGGTGTAGACCAAAATTTGTAGGGGAGGGTAAGAGGTATTGATGAATATGTTTGGCTGGTCATGACATGAATAACGTGAAAATCCTGTCGCGTACGTCGTCAAACCCTTTCCTGCAAACACGTCTGGCACATACCCGTATACTACGGGTCGCGGTATGCGGGTATGCGCCACAAGGTGTTTGATAATTTATATCTACCCTGGAACGGCGAGGACAACTTTTAGTAATTGAAATGCGAGAGCGTTAAGAAAAACTGACGTCAGCAGCGTTGACCCAACGAATGCAAATAAGAAATATCAGTGTCCCAGCAGGAATCGAAACCAAGCAATCTGCGTCGCAATCAAGTATTCTACCACAGAGCCACGCCAGGTCTAGGAATTGCTTTGGAAAAAGACCCTATGTAGGCATAATGTTGGTGAAACGGCAATTGTGGTTGCAGTGTTGGCAATACAATTTTATAAACATTACATATGCACTCCTATGATACAGCCGTCACGTCGGGTTAACGTCAATTGTAGTTAAGCGCCATCCACTGAAGTTGATTTATGTAGCAGTGTCCAGGGCTACCATCCTAGCTAGCACAAGCGCTACATATCAGCTTACCGCTTTTGGTCATGGTAATACCCATGTTTCTGTTGGCATCGTTACGTAACTGTAAAGAACTGGTTATATGAAACATATATGACTGTTGAACACGTACAAAATTTGTACACATCTTTAACGTCATTTCGTAACGTTTCGCTCAATAAAAAATTACAACCCAGTCACCTTGCCTCCGCATGCTTCGCATAACATCGATTCCCATGGTACTTGGGATCTGCCAATTTTTTTTCCCTTTTTCTTTGTAAACACCGGAGTTCTGCCTCTAAGCCTGTACTCTTCTTTGACAACCATGAGAATATTTTCTGATGTCGTCGTGCATGATTTTTTAACCGTTTGTTCTTAATTGCGTTATTAGTTAAAGATTCTCCTCACTTAACTATAACATAACGTTATCCTACATTTTCTGCTCAACAAGGCTCTGATTGGGGCTTTTTAAAGTGACATATAGGCCTACATAACACAGGTCGAATATTTAGTTAACAAGTATTCAGGGCGTAATTCTTATTAATTTTGAAATCGCGCAATGAAACTCCGTGACTAGCTTGTGCCAAGTCATTTAACAGCAAAAGCCCTGCCACAATCAATGTTTCCCTAGCAACGGCAGACTACGCCATGGCAGACCATCGTAAATATGATACGAATTAACGATATCCGGCTAGTTCCATGTAGTGGTTCTGTAAAACTGACAATTTTGGGAAGAATATTTTTAGTGCATCACTAAAGCATCCATTCAAATTTGTTTTTTTTTATTGCTTCATGAAACTGTGCCTGTGGCGGTCGAAATTAAGAACGCTATTACGCTCATAACGTCCACCAGCAGACTTTAATACATTGTCCGTAATCATCGTGTATCATTGCTGCGTAGAGGCCTCTATCTTCAACTGCCAATAAAGTTGAAGGGTACCCCCTTCATTGTTTCTGCGACTAATTATCTTGGCACTGCACAACCTGGAAGAAGTGAAAATAATGGCCAGAAATTTCGTTTAACGACCATTGCTGGAAGAACGCGTGCACCGAGTAATTAAGGCTGCAATATTCTGCATAATATTTTCATTTTATGATTGTAGCAAAGCTTTTTTTATAATTGTGACAGCTTTCACATGCAAAGTGGGGTCGTTCAGCTTCAATTCCTGCAGTCATTAAAACTTCGTTAAAAAAGTGCACGAATTAATCACATTCTTAATAAACGCCTGCATCTCATCACGTCTCGCGCCCTTACAGACAGGACTCACACTTTGCCGACACAGTAAACACAGGCGTTGAACCTACATGAGATAATGCAGTAAGCCTCCTCAAAAACACAAGTCTAAACTTCCAGTGCAAATACATTATATTGCAACGAGGCTTCCGAACCAAAAGTTATCTCCCTAAGCTACGTAACTTAAGCTTGTACAGCTGGAGTGTGCGATAATAATGCTCAAATAAGCGGGTGAAGGTGGTCGGCTCGGGAGCACTTCACTATGTGAGCTTTATTGCTCTTCATGGGTACGATGAATGCGTGAAATTGACGTTATTATGAGCAGACACTTCGGCAACCTCGATGAGCTTACTGGGTCTTATGAAACCTCGGTGACAAGCAGTCTTTCAAGAGCGAAGTTATATAAAAAATTTACAGCTTCGTTACACACTGGCTTTAATTTTATTTCACTGCGTCTGCTTCGTGGGATTTTTCGCGACAGAATAAATGTAAAAATAAATCGGATTACAAAACTCTAAGTTATAGTGAGTGCCACATACGATTGGGACGAGTGAATGCAGCACCACCGCGCGCAGTGTTTTAGAAAAAAATGTGTATCACAGTCGGAGGACTCAGTAAAGATGGTTAACCAGCGAAGCTAAAACGTGCGATCCGGGTGTTTATCACTCGATTTAACCCGATGGTTCATCAAAGTCTTTCTCAATTATTTGTTATGTTTGTCTAGATATGTCAATTTGTTCTCGTCGCTCGTGTGCTTCTTTCTTGATTTTAGTGGAGCATTTTATAGAAGGGAGATTCGCCCTACTTCTGTGAAACATGCCTGCTCATAATAATGATTGTGTTTAGCATACAAAGGAACACCGAATTTTTAATTTTGCCTAGCCATATAAGCATTCCAATCGAAAAATTCGTTTTCATTAACCATCGCACTAACATTTGCTTAAATATACCACCTGTTTATACCATTTTAGAACGCAAGAACGTGCGCCTATACCCATTTCTGCGTTTCAGCGGCGTCGCCGTTGCCGTCACCATCGGTGGCGTAACCGATGGGCTTGAAAAAATAACTGACTGACATTAAAAAATATTGGGTGATCCTTAAGCTTCGCCTTTAACAGTTGAATGCGATAGCGATATCCTGTCCCTAGTGCGTACTTCAACCACTTCATACTATGTAATGAGTAGCATGCTTTAAACCACGAGGAATATGCGCGTGAAAGGTTTTCGAACTTGCTATGCACCCACTACGTGGTCTTAAGGAAATACGCCCAGTAACGTGTCTGCGTTTTGTAATGGGTGGCCGGCTTTAAGCCACGGGGTGTCGTTATGACATTCACATGTTCTGACGCCCGATGGCAATGTACGCTTGTACCATGCAATGTTACTGCGATATTATATGCTGTATTGTGACGCCTGTATACAAGACGCGCGTGTTTGTAAAGCAATGAAAGTTATTTTCACTGCAGTTAAAAGCAGACGCATGGCTATGTGGTAGAACACCTTCTTGCCACGCAAACAGCCTGGGTTCGATCCTCACTTGGTCTGGGAAATTTTTATTTATTTATTTTACTTGCATCTTTGTTGATTTTTCGGTCATGGACAAGATGATGATTTTTCGCTCACAACCAACGACGCTGCCGCCGGAATTTCTGCGAAACGATCTCTTTAACGCTCTCGCGTTAAAATAAAACAGGAAAAATTCTCAGGACCGAACGGGATTTGAAATGGCCCCTTGCATGGCAGTCGAGCATTTTAGCACAGATCCACGGTCGTGCGTAAAGCTATTTTGCAAAAAAGATCTTATACAGGCATTGTGCCTGGCAAGGAATCATGTTAAACTATGTAATATAATGTCGCTGAAGAGTAAAATAACACCCACTTACCACACAATGCTAATTGCGCTACGAGTGTATGATTTAATGCTTCCCACCCACTGCAAAGCGTTCAGCCATAATTCTTCATCGTCATCAGCCACATGCAGCATCAAGAAAGTGCACATAATACCTTACAGATGTGTATCTGGTACCTGGCTTATCAGCAAAAGGACGAATAATGACACGGTGTGTGCTGTCCTACTTCTCAAAAATTATGATGGCGCAGTCGATACTCTGCGGAAAACCAAAACTTCAAACACAGTTGGCCTTGCCTCATCATCAAGCTGCGCTCAATTTCGCATTAGGCGGCATCGTAATTGTCGGTGAATATTTTTTTTCATAAACTGCGGAATGCGCGAATAGCCTGGTGGGCTAGTTATAAAAGTGTTTCTTCTGGTCACAGCGCCAAAGTGATATAGTGAAAAACAATAATGGATGATGCCACCATAGTGTTCAACTACGTATATTTGCTGAGAACACATGGAGCAACCAAGTAAAATACGCGAAATGGAAAAACTAAACAATACAATGGCCTGAGAGTAAAAAGCAGATTGGTTTAACCTTGCCGCCATCTTAGGAAAATGTCTGGCGGACCATGCGACTTTTCTCTTTACGATGCGTACAAGGCGCAGAAATTGTTTCCTCAGTGTTAGCTAATGTATACAACTATATATGTGCCATTGTAGGTTCAGGATTAATTAGTACACCATTTTTACCGTCGCAATAGTGAAATTAGAGCTCTTCTGCTGCGTGCATTGAGGCAAGTGTGTTTAGGTAAGTGTATTTAGGGTGAGTTCACCCAAACGCAACACAAGAGAACTCCCCGCAGGGGCGTCTGCGCGAGCAGGCGTTTGGTGTGTGGCGACACCACGGACCCGAGCCGACGGGGGGGTTTCGACTCTCTCCCACGCTTAGCCGTGCGTGGCTGAGCCGTGTCCGGGGAAAAGGGGATCCTGGGGGTTGAGCCGACGCCGGGTGATTGGACCTTTAAGGCCCCCCGGCAGAGGCAACACACCCCTTTGGCCCCAGCTTCACGTAGACGGCACCCCTGGGCTGACCCACCCAGGGGAAATCGGCAGTCGCCTTTTCCTGTCTCTCTCTCTCCTCACATCTTCGTCTTTCTCTCTCACTTTTAATCTATCCTGTCTACTCCTCGCTTCTAGTTACTTCGAACTTTCCTGGCGGCAAGGGTTAACCCTGTGTAGCATATCCAGCCTTGGGTATATATATGTGGTTATAGTGGCGGTGTATAGCTGACGTCTGCAGGCTTTTAAACCTGCAACGTCCCCCTGTTGGGCTCGGTTGTGGGTGGCTACCACCGCCGCCGAATCTTGAAACACTGGTATGGCAGAATCCTTCCCACACCTTCTAGACCGTATTCCCAAAAGAGGTCGCACCGAAGTACCATTCCAATTTAACCTCCGATCCGACTTGGACCACTTTCCTCGTTTCCACGTTTTACACAGCGAAGGAACAACAAGTATGCTCAAACTGTCCCCTTTCTTGGTGTCGAAAACTCTAGTAGAAGCAATTGGCAAAGACTACAAAGCCTCAAAAATGACAGGCGGAGACCTTCTGATTGAATTAAAAAAAGAAAGACCAAATAGAAAAGTTGTACGATCTTGTCAGCATCGGCAACACTGATGTCACGATCACTGCACACCGTTCACTGAACACCTGTAGGGGCGTCATCTCAGAGGAAGATTTCCTGAGCCTGAGTGACGAGGAGCTCCTCGAGGGCTTTCAAGACCAAAATGTAATCAAAGTACAGCGTATCACAATCAGAAGAAACAACGAACAGCTCCCAACTAAGCACATTATTCTCACGTTTGGAACAAGCAATCTCCCCAGCTCCCTTGACGCGGGATATCTGAAGATCAATGTCAGACCTTACATACCGAACCCGAGGCGCTGCTTCAAGTGCCAAAGGTTCGGCCACGCATCACAGTCATGTAGAGGTAAAGAGACATGTGCCAAGTGCAGCGCCAATGACCACCCATCTGAGAACTGTAAAGAATCCCCGTGTTGTGTCAACTGCCAGGGTGATCACCCGGCCTATTCTCGATCCTGCCCTTGCTGGAAGAAGGAAAAGGAGGTGATTGCGCTCACCATAAAAGAGAAAATTTCATTTTTTGAAGCGAGGAAGAGGCTCGCACTCTTGCCTCTGAAAAGCTTTGCCAGCGTGGTGCGGCAGGGGGGCAGCACCACAACGGCCTCGGGAGCCTACAGGGTCCACGGTCAGTGGTCCTGTGGCAGCTCCACCTGCCCCCTTGGTGGTAGCAGCCACTGCTGCTCCATCAACATCGTCCAAAATGAGCCTGCAGACTCCGTCTGTGCAGGGTCCGCGGCTCAGTCGAACGCCAAGGCCTGAGACGAGCGTCTCAGCGCCGAGCTCTCGATCTTCCAGCGCCTCTGGCAGCGTGATTGAGGTCGATCCGAAGACCTCGGTGTCATCGACACCGAAGGACAAGCGCTCCCTGGAGCGCGCCAAACAAGAAAAGGTCCCAATAACCATGAAAAGCAAGCGATAACCAAAATGGTTATCGCATCTGTCTGTAGTTTCAGTCCTTAATAATGTCACCCATCATATTTATTTTAACCGAACAATCACCACAAGTACATTTGCTTAATTTTATTTCATCATGGCTTTTATCGTACATTGGAACTGTAGAGGCTTAATTCATAATTTAGGTGACATAAAGGACATCATCAACAAGTTCTCACCAGTGGCTTTTTGCCTCCAAGAGACAAATATTGGTGCAAAACATGACCATTTCCTAAAGGGCTATACAGTTGCCCGAAAGGACCGCGAACATTGCAACCGTCTTTCGGGAGTAGTAGCCATAGTTGTGCAAGGCAGCATTCCTACGCGAGATGTCCAAATTAACACATCTCTCGAGGCCATAGCCGTCACCATTCTATCATACAAAACCATCACCATCTGCTCGCTATATATTCCACCTCACACCCTTTTTACCTTTAAAAACCTAGAAAATCTAGTGGAACAGCTACCAAAACCATTTATTTTAGTTGGGGATTTCAATGCTCATTCCACCCTTTGGGGTAGCGACAAAACCGATCAAAGAGGGCAGATCGTTGAAGATTTCGTTTTGTCAAACGATATCTGCCTTTTGAACTCCGGCGCTTTTACCTACTTTTCACCAACCTCACGCACTTTTAGTTGTTTAGATCTTGCCCTGTGTTCACCTTGTGTTTTTAACGATCTTAAATGGGAGGTTCTCAACACGTCATACGGTAGTGATCATCAACCCGGCATCATAAAACTCGTACCATCCTACCCAACTTTAACCAGCAAGCCACGCCGGTGGAAACTGCAGCTCGCAAACTGGCCAATTTTTACAGAAAATGCTAAGCTCGACGAAGCTTTCTCATCGGAACTTTCTGTTGAAGAACTGAACGAAAAGTTCGTGTAAGTACTAATTTCAGCTGCAGAAAAGGCAATACCGCAGTCATCCGGCATCGTACGTAAGAAACTTAACCCTTGGTGGACAAGCGAGTGTACTGACGCCAAAAAACAACAAAATAAGGCCTGGGGAATTCTGCGAAGATACCCCACCTACACCAACCTCATCAATTTCAAACAGGCAAAAGCCAGAGCCCGATTTATTCGAAGGCAGGCGGAAAAGGATTCATGGCAGAAATACATATCATCAATTAACAGTTCAGTCACATCCAAACATATGTGGGACCAGGTCAGGAAGTTTAAAGGAGAGTACTCCTCCTACACAATACCACTCCTCACAAGTCCAGACACACAAATAACACTAGGAGACCAGGCCAACCTATTAGGCGAACACTTTTACGAGGTGTCATGTTCAGCAAATTACACCAATACATTCCTGAAATACAAAGAAAATGCAGAAAAACAAAGACTAACTACTACCAGTACCTCAAATGAATCTTATAACCTTCCGCTTACACTGCACGAATTAAACAGAGTACTTTCCGCCGGTAAAAAAACGGCAACAGGGCCTGACCAGGTACACTACACAATGTTGGCACACCTATCCCAAGCATCGGCGCAGGCACTTCTCCAGTTTTTTTAACAAAATATGGAACTCTGGCGTAATGCCTGAAGATTGGAAAAATGCAATAGTTATACCTTTCCTCAAACCTGGTAAACCCCCAACATCCTTAAGTAGCTACAGGCCCATTGCGTTAACAAGCTGCCTAGCAAAAACATACGAAAGCATCATAAATATAAGACTCACCTTCACTCTTGAGTCAGAGCGCCTACTAGACTCACACCAGTGTGGATACAAAAAGGGCTGTTCCACCACTGACCATCTCGTTAGGCTGGAACAAGAAATACGACAAGCATTTCTACACAAACAGCTCTGTCTCGCCGTCTTCTTTGACTTAGAGAAAGCATATGACACAACTTGGAGATATGGGATTCTCAGAGATCTGGCAAACTTGGGGATTCGCGGAAGAATGCTTAACTGCCTATGTAATTTCCTATCTAATAGAACATTTCAAGTACGTCTCGGTACGGTATCATCACGAATATTTGTCCAAGAAAATGGTGTACCCCAGGGTTGCGTTCTGAGCACCACTCTTTTCATTGTCAAAATGAACTCCATCAACAGAGTTATACCCCCCTACAGTCATGCACTCCATCTACGTTGACGATCTCCAAATCGCCTGCCGTGCCTCCAGCCTATCATCCTGTGAAAGGCAACTCCAAATTACAATAAATCAACTTACGAGATGGGCCGACCAAAATGGTTTCCGATTTTCAACCCAGAAAACCACCGCTGTTCTCTTTACACAAAAAAAGAGGATTGTTTCCTGACCCTGTTCTCAAACTAAACAACATCGAAATGCCGGTAAAACAAGAATACAAATTTCTATGAATCACATTCGACCGAAAACTGAACTTTGTGGTACATATAAACGCTCTGAAAACTAAGGCAAACAGAGCACTCAATGTTCTCAAAGTACTCTCCCATAAGCACTGGGGTTCCGATCGACTCTGCCTTATACGTATTTACCGATCTCTTGTACGCAGCATTTTAGACTACGGTTGCGTAGTCTACGACTCAGCGCGAGACTCATACATTCGCCGTCTTGACCCCATACACAACCTTGGTCTCCGTCTGTCCAGTGGTGCTTACAGAACATCGCCTGTGCAAAGTCTATACGTAGAATGCAACGAGCCTCCTCTGTGCCATCGAAGAGCATTACTAACCCTGTCATATGTTTTAAGAATAAGATCGTCACCTGAACACATCTGCTACGAAATTGCCACAAAGTGTAACTCGCGCTTACACTACCTCAACAAACCGAACCTTATCAAACCACTTGTCCTACGCTTCGAGGAATACTGCCGCTTTTATACCATCCCTGAAGGGTCACTACATGTCGCTCTTAAACCACCAAGACTGCCGCCATGGTTCGACCTGTCACAGCTTTGCGAGTTTTCACTGGGTCGTTTCAACAAAAAAAGCACTCCACCAGAACACATAATTCAAGAATTCCATACACTTCAGTACGAATATAGGGATTACGAAGAATTTTACACAGATGGCTCAAAAACAGAAAACCACGTGGGCATTGGGATCGCGACAGCGGAAAGTGCAGTTTCTGTGAGAGTACCTGGTAGTTTTTCCATCTTTTCAGCTGAAGCATATGCCTTGAGTGAAGCAGTTCGGAAAATCATCGCTGGCAAATACAAGAAAGCAATCATATACACCGACTCACTAAGCAGACTAAAAGCTCTACATATAAAATCCGAATGTGAGCCATTAGTGGGTGACATCTTAAACATGGTATATTTAAACAGCCAGGCAGTTTCCATCCGTTTCTGCTGGGTCCCAAGTCATGTTGGGATACCTGGAAACGAAAAAGCAGATAAATATGCCTCCTCGGCAGCACACAAAACAGTAGCAAAAGTGAAAATTCCCCTTAAAGACATCCAGCGAACAATTCGTCTAGCTTTAAAAGCAAAATGGCAACAACACTGGGACACATGCACGAATAACAAGCTCCACCTGGTGAAGCCCACACTCGGTGAATGGAAGACCTGCCGTCACCAACAACGGTTTATCGAAGTTATATTATGCCGACTTCGCATTGGACACGCACACCTGACACACAACTTTTTACTCACAAAGGAAAAACAGCCAATCTGTGAAAAATGCCAAGAACCACTCACACTCATACACATTATAATCACATGCCCAGATATTGAAACACAGAGACAAAAATATTTCAGCATACTATACAAACAACACATACCCTTACACCCTGCTCTGCTGTTAGGAGATGACTCTCTAGTACCGCTGCCTGACGTGCTAAACTTTCTAAAAGAATGTGGTTTTTTTAAATAAGCTTTAGAACTTCATCATCTCACTACCCTCTTCTTAACACCTTGTGTCTGGCGCAGCATAGCCTCAGCTGCTTTTGCGCCATAAAACACCAAATTAACTAACTAACAAGAGAACTGGAGGACAATACACTTGCACGGACGTGCAGGTGGGCCTGACTGACAGGTGAATCTGCCATTACTATGCGCGCTCAGGTAGGTTTGCAACATCCATATTTTGCACCACAGTGCACTATTCAGTTGATAGTCGGTGGTTGGGCTGTCTGGTACTGTACCCTCGCATGCATGTTTGCAATTCTCGCCTTCTTTAAAGGGGCCCTGCAACACTTTTCCAAGTAGCCGTGGAATGAATTCGCTAAAGGAGCTTATTGCCTCACGAATTCACCGCCGCAAAAATTTTTAGAATCCGTCCAGTACGAGCGGAGTTACAACGATTTGTCGCACGCTGCAATTGCTTTCTCTCTTCTTTCGTCCCGACGAAAGCGCTGGAAGCTAAGCAGGGAGGAATGGAACGGGGGGAAGAAGGTACGTCAAATGCGTCTCGTGACCTTGAGCACTTTTTATCTTTTTTTTTTTCTTCGAATGCGCGGCTTTTCAGTGCGATCACGCACGCATGCGTGAACAAGTCGCGGCCTCCCGCGGCAGCCCCAGTAACGACCGAGCGCGCCATGCTCAAATCAGCCAATGGCTGATACCTCGCCTGTGGCGCAGTGATTTTTGAGCTTGTAGCGTCATTTGTCGAGAGAAGAGAAAACGATTTTTAGCTGATTTTGAGAATTTATTGTAAATTCCAGGCCGCGTGCTTCGCTATAATATTTGGCTCGCGTGTTCTCGGGAGCCTCGACTACCGATCGGCAGCGTTAAAAAGTGTTGCAGGGCCCCTTTAATAATGAATTCCTACCCGCCAGCCCAGGATTCCCGCTTTTCAGACGTTACTTCATCGTGAAGTACAAAATTGTGTACCTATAATGTGGCTTCGCAGCTGTCCCCAAAGCACAAAAACTTATTAAAATAACAAATGGTGTTTGTTGACTCTTGCTTTTTAGAATTTTGTGCATTTCATGTGAACCAAGACAATAACTTTCGCTATGTACTTGTTATTAGCCATTTCCTCTGAATGAGCATGTGTTTCCGTAGCTTAAGTTGTACACGATCATTAAGGCTTGTTTAATGCAAGTGGTACTTCTCCATGCACATGACCTTCAACAATACTCTGCCTCAACAAGCACCATACACCCACTCTATCCTTGTCAACTAAGGACTATATAAATGAAAACTGTCCCTCATTAGCTCTCGGTGTACATAGCGTCTCATCAATTAGATCTAAACAGTTTTTATTCATTCTCAAGGGCAATATATTTATAGCAGTCGAATGTCGTCTGTTATACCTGGTTATTAAATAATGCTTGCAGTGAATATTTGCTTATGGCTTGGAAAACACTACGGGTATAAACAAATGCTGTAAAGAGACAGCTATCTTCTGCTTTTTAAATGCGAACCGTTTCCTAGCGAACTGCAGGCACTTTCAGCGTTTCTATCTATCTATCTATCTATCTATCTATCTATCTATCTATCTATCTATCTATCTATCTATCTATCTATCTATCTATCTATCTATCTATCTATCTATCTATCTATCTATCTATCTATCTATCTATCTATCTATCTATCTATCTATCTATCTATCTATCTATCTATCTATCTATCCGCCCGCCTACGTGTGGGTGCTCTCGTGATCGCCTCCTGAACTTGAGGTAGACCAAAATTAGCATGGGAGAGTGAGAGGTTTTGACGAAAAGTCCTGCTGGTCATGACATGAATAACGTGAAAATCCTGTCGCGTACGTTGTCAAACTCTTTCCTCCGGACACGTGTGGCACATACCCGTATACCATGGGCCGTGGTATACGGGTATGCGCCACAGGCGATTGACAGTTTATATCTACCCAGGAACGCGGAGGACCGAAATTGGTAATGTAAATGTGAGAGCGTTACGAAAAACTGATATCGGCAGCATTGACCAGAAGAACGCAGAGAAGAAATGTCAGGCAGGGTCCCCGCAGTAATCGAACCCAAGTATTTTGCGTGGCAATTAAGTATTCTACCACACAGTCACGAGAGGTCTCGAAACTGATTTGGAAAAAGACCCTACGCAGGCGTAATGTTGGTGAAACGTTAATTGCGGCTGCAGTGCTGGCTATCTAATTTTATAAACATTGCATATGTAGGGATATGATACAGGAGTCACACGTCGGGTTAACGTAAATTGTATGCTGAAGCACCTTCCACTGAAGTTGGTCTACGTAGCACTAGCCAGGGCTAGCATCCTCCGCAAGCACAAGTACAACATATCAGCTTGCCGATTCTCCGGTTGTTAAAACCCATGTTTGTGTTAGCATCGTTACACAACTGTAAAGAATTGGTCATATAAAACTTATGCCACTGTTCAACGTAATTCTGTGCGTACAACACTTGTACATACCTTTAGCGTCATTTCGTAACTTTTCGCTCAATAAAAAATTACGCCACAGTCACCTTTAAGAACTCTTTGCCTGCTTTTAACCGTGGAGGTGCCGGCCCCCGTGACCTAGGCCTGTGTGCCGGGGACGGGGAGCAAAGGGCCTCCTTATCTGGCGGAAAATAAAGTTGTAATCTATCTATCTATCCTCGGCATGCTTCGCATAACATCGATTCCCATGGCACGTGGGATCTGCCTATTTTTTTTTTATTTTAGAAGTGGGTCCACTTACCGCACGAGCTAGCCTCGAGGATTTCTGAAGTGCCAACGTTTGTAGCTAAAGGGGTGTTATTGTTCTAACGTATTTACGATAAAGTTTCCCATAGCACAGCAGGTTCTCATTATTTTTGCAAAGCTGGTGTGAGTCGAAATCGCAAGTATTTTAAGTCATTATTTTCGTATTGACTTTTCTAACGTTCTCTCGACGCATAAAAATGGTATTTTTAATTACCGTGTACCACCATATGCTACTGCCTTTTTATCGACTGCATTGAATACTTAGGGTTTATTTGATGTTTCATTTTACCTAAACGACGTGATATTTGAACTATGTAATTGCTTCAGTTGCGTATTTTAAAATTTTGCTCGTTCTGCTGCGTTTTAAAAGTTTTAATGGCGATACACAAGGGATCCCTTCAAAAATCATTACTGAAACTCTTAATTAATCCCAATACCTGCACAAATATTTTCCTATGTGCTACAGACACTGTTTCTGGGAATCGCCATTGAATATTCGTGTCCCAAACAAACTTATTTCATGTTATGCGACACTAAAGGGCATGCACACAAGGCAGAAAGAATCATCGCCAAATTTTAAACAAACAAGCATGGGAATAATATGCGACAAAACTATAACTTAATGCGTCCTGCAGCACAACAGCAGGTTCCGGTAATCCATGTTAATGCACTCGAGCTGTGGCTATCACTAGTATCGCTTGCATGCGTGAAAATACGGAGCCCTTTCAGCCGATGTAATAGGATGAGAGCTTCATAGCTTCTGCTGAACAACGATCAATATTTACAATTTCTTTTGGATATTCCGCAGGCACAGCAAAAAACACAGCTGGCCTTTCGCAGCGTTGACTGCCAAGCTAATTTGCCTGTAGTCGTGAATGTACGCTTTCAATATTTCCATTTTACTTAGTCATCTGGTTTTTTTTCAAAACAGCACTCTCTGCTTTCCGCGCAAACAAGTTTTTTTTTCTTCCTCTCAACACCCATTAATTATCGTTTCATCGCTGCTTAGAAAGGAACGTGAAAACTTCAACGGTGTGTGCAGCTTCGAGAACTGGTAGCATGGATAACATTTGTTATACTCTGTTTTTCTGTAAATTTCTTTTTCTGAATGTTGCAACATAGTGCAGCGATCTGCAACAGAATGCAGCATGGTAAAATTCAACGGTTCGTGCATAATCACAGCTCAAGTTTCCAGCGCCCTTCTACCCACTTCTTCCGGACACGGAAGCTCCGGAAGAACTCAGAATTCCAGGTAGTGATTTAAAATGCGAACTTTGTAAATTCATGGTGGAAAGTGTATACTTGTATAGTAGATGTTAAGGCAGGCCCTCGAAAGAAAAGGAGCAGCTACTATACTCCTACCTAAGCGGTCCCGTGAGGTATTCGCGGTATTGTTTTGCTTTGCGCTTCGTGGACAGCGAGGAAGACGAAAACAGGAGAATTCAGTGAATTACAAAAGAGTTCTGGGCTCCACTAAATTTTTTTCAACAGCTTGCCACGTCATCTCCAGTTATGCGGATGAAGCTTTGCATACTTTGAGCCGTATAGACCAATCATGCCATGTACGCGTATATTTCCCACATGACGCGCTAAATGCTTTCATGATCCCGCATCAACTAACGTCATTAAGAATGAATTTTCACCCGCCACGGTGGTTTAGTACTTAGGCTGGTCGACTTCTGACTCGAAGGGCGTGGGGTCGAATCCCAGCCGTGGCGGCCGCAGTTTCGATGCAGGCGAAAATACTTGAGACTTGTGTAGATAGTTTTAGGCACACGTTAAAGAACCCCAGGTGATCGAAATTTCCGGAACCCTCCACTATGGCGTCCCTAACAATCATATCGCGCTTTCGGGACTTAAACCGCGAGAGTTATTATTAAGAACAAATTTTCTTTATTGAATGAAGACGGGCTAAATTTGATTAGGTATAATTGCTTAAAAACCTAAATAAATGTAATAACTCAAGGGATCTTGTTTGAAAGGACAATGCAATATAAAGCTGTGCAATAAACTGTTGTAGTTATTTATAGTTTCTCAATGTAGTATATTAATTACGGCACAAAAGCACATGCTATAGGACAAGGAAACCGCTTAAGGACCTTAGGAACCACACCCACAACCTCCTCAAATACAGCGAACTGCAACTGTGTGGCTCCTTTCTCAAACAATCAGCTTCTATGACTGTATGGATGACGGGCGTCAAATAATCTTATATTAGTATGAAGCCTGTGGCAGAGTTCGATGCATAAGGACGTTTAAAGCGTGCTTCACTTACGTTGTAGGTTTGTGAGCAGCGCGTTCGGCGAATGCCCCGTAACTAACACGTCGTACTGTGCTTCCGCTGTATGGAGTTTGTTATATTCACAATGTACGCAAGAAAATGAACCCTTGGTGCTATCAACCAAAATGGCTGCAATTTTTTGTCACCTCTTTTCATCCTCTCTTGCTACAGCAAATATGCTACAGAAAACACGGCAGCGTGTTTGCTCTTGGTGAGGAGGTTGATACCGTGATGACATTACCCCGAAAAGATCTGCGTCCTACTCCTTCCTCATGCGTAAACACCTCTCTCAGTAAAACCTTGTGACCATGATGGCGGCAAGATGAAGCAAAGTGGAACCCAGGTATTCTAATAAAGAATGCAACTTGGAAATGCCTTGTCTGCACGCGTTATCAGGGAAAGCAAAGGCGTAAAAGAGTTACGTCGCGCTCTTTCCCTGGTGCTCCCACAAAGCCGTTCTCTTTGGCACCTTCATCCCATTTGGCGAGGCCTTCCTTCATGTCCATCAGTAGTGCGTGCATCACGGCGTTTCGCCGACTCTCGCATTCCGTCGCGCTGCTCCTCTGCTTGTCGCATCTGTCAGCAACGCGTGAATGAAATTACGATGCAGACGTAGTGATGTACTGGTATATTGGGGCCGCCAATGATTTCTGGCCTATACGAGAAAGACTGTCACTACTGGCACGAATGCGTTAGTTAGCTATGATTGACACACAATACGCGTTAAACAGTAGCGCAAAATTCAGGAAAGTACGTGTGAAATGCTGGCCTCAGACTTAGACAATCTAGCACTTAAAGGTGCCTATTTGACGCCCCCTTAACTACCTTTCCTACCTTATGCATTCGTACAAATCGGCTGGTCGCACGAAGTGCAGAATATTGACGCTAAAGCTGCGGGTTAACTCCAGCCGATGCAGCTTCTTTGAGAAGGAAGGCATTTTCAGACCTTCCGTGAACTGTTTGGAATCCTGAAAGGTTAATTTTGTCTTCTGCCGTAGGCTGCATCCAATGTAGACACTTATTTAGACGAAAAGCAATACTGCAATGAAAAATATATAAAAAGAAATATGAGGTACATCGTTGGGGGCAGGCAGCCAGCTATATTTATATTCTTGAAATAATAATTGTGATCAACTGAAAACACCGAAATGATTTATTTAATCTGGAAACAAAGAAAAAATGCCTAACTACAATTGCAAAATGTTTATACACAGATCAGGCCATTGGTTCTTTACAACACAATTCACCGGTTGCCTATGACAATTTTTGCCTTATACATCAAAAGCAGATTTGTAACCTCGTTCAACACAAACACGCAGGTTCTACCACTTCATCAACCCGCCATTTATATGTACGGCGCTTTTTTTTATTTATGTAGATATCCCTACAAAGCCCACTGCCGAAACCACATAACCTTACCGCATAATGAGGTTATTTTAAAGAAAGGCTATAAAAGAGAAACATAGCAATAAAATTGACTTTTCATTTTACTCCTGGAAGCCAAGATTGCACCGTCTTTTTTTTTTTTTTTGCTTTCAAAAAAGTTTTTTTGAAATATTGCGAATAGGCTCCTGGTATCATGGTTGTTGAATGATGACCACGTTATGCGGACTGTTGCTGACTCGTATCTCACGAATGAAACTGCAAGAATATATCTAGAGCATGCATATATAAAGCACAAATGCGAAAAAAGTAAATGTTACAGGGTAGCCACTCTACGCTCCATGTATATACCCGATGACTGCCTCCCTCCACCGGCTCAGTGTGCACCGACCGGCTTCCACTCACAAAGTGTTTCTTTTTCTTGGCCAGAGAATGTATTCAAAAGCGTGCCGTACTTCTTCGTTGGGGCTTCATGGAGGTTGGGTCCTACGACTTTGAGTTACAAACTCCGCGCGCACGAAATTGCGCGAGCAGTTCCACCGCAGGCCCTGAAAATTGGGGCAATCTAGCTACGCTTTAGAAGGGCAGTTTCGATTGTTTCTGCAGCAGAACATTGCATCGACTGCTCCTACTGAAGTGCGGTAGAAGCTGGCACTCACGATATTAAAGTGAGACTTTCGCTTTCGAGTTTTCCAAAGTCCGAATAGAAATGTAAGTTCTGCCGGAGGTACGGTTCGTGGAGACGCTTGTAGATTGGCGTATTTCGGTTTTGCATTTCTAAGTGAGACGTGCTAGTGCGATGTCCTCTGCGTTCGTTTTCGCTGTTGTATTGGCATTGTTTTATTTATTGCACCACAGCTGCTATGCCCGCCAATAAAGTTGCTTCTCTCTCTCTGTTATGCCCGACATTTGTTCGTTTCACGATGTAGATAAGAAACAATCATCATCATGTCGCTTCTCGCTCGCTTTCTCATCGTCTGATTCTCTTCCCGACCACATGCGCCAGGCCCGTGCTCTCCGAGAGCGTCGATTTCTCCGGCGTGAGGTGCAATAACTCAGGTGGGCGAGGGAGCTACTACAGACAGAGAAAAAAGAAGGAAAAGAGACAGAAATATTTATTTATTTATTTATTTATTTATTTATTTATTTATATATATATATTTATTTATTTATTTATTTATTTATTTATTTATTTGAATACTCTCAACGCCATTGTGGCGTTACAGACAGGAGTAGTGGGACACTTTAAATGTGGAAGTATTGAACGATGCATGATCAGAGTTGCTGGCGATGGAGGCAGGGAGGTGATTCCATTCAGACGATGTCTTCGTCACGTATGACTAAATGTTCATGTTGCACTGGCAGAACGGCGCTTGTACTTGAAAGTATGGTTCCACGCGAGATGAAACTTAAGAAGGGGGCGCTAACAATGAGCGTTTTATTTCAGGTTTCGTAAGTAGATTTTGTGACAGAGCTGTTTGCGAGCCCGCTTCGTTCTGTTAGAAAAAATCGGGGAGTTCCAGACTAAGTTTTGATTGAAGTTATATGGGCCGTACGAGATTAATTAGTAACAATGAAACGAGCTCAACAATTTTGGATGGCCTCTAGTGCGTTAATAAGTGCACAAGTATCCCCAACTGAAGAGGCGTACTCGAGTTTAGACGTGACTAGTGTGTTATAAAAAAGTTTTCAGGAAACGCGAGCCAAAGCAAAGTGACGGCGCAAGAAGCCGTTAGTGCGGCTCCCATTTTAAATCATATGATTAATATGGGTATTCCATGATAGATTGTTGTCTATGCGAACACCTGCGTATTCATAAGTATTGACATATGACAACAGAAAATTAGTAATTGAATAAACAGAGGTAGCACAGTCAGTACACCCACGGGGGGACCCTCATTACTTTGCATTTGTTAATATTCTTGTTCATGGATGAGAGTGTGCACCAAGAGGTAGTGCTGTCAACATCAGATTGAAGTTGAGGATGAATCAAGAGGGTTAGTTATTACGCGGGAGATGACACAGTTTTCGGCAAATATCCTGATTGTTGATGTAACGCAGAAAAAAAGTCATGAAAGTAAATGTGTAAGAGTAAGGGTCCAAGGGACACAGTCCATGTGGTGCACCTGATATGACAGAAGAATTGCGCGAGCTATGGCCGTTAGCTGTTTAAGTGTTGCGCTCTGCTAGATAAGAATCATTCAGTCCACTCCGATAAGTTTTGTTTTATAGCCGCGGAGGTGCTGTCTGATCTACGTATACATTATACACACTCTGGACTGTACATTGCTATTGTGAATTTTGTGTAGTCATTCTTTCTTTCTCTTCCTTTTACGTCGTCATTCTCCTTGCCACGGGTGGGGTAATAAACTGCACATAGTCTAGTTAAACTCCCGGCCTTTCCTTTGTTACCCCTTCGGTCTCTCACATCATTAAATGCAGAAGAACCTGGCCATCTTCATGCAGAAGAGAGGGAGTGGTCATAGCCTAGTATGTTAATTTAACAGCGAAGCCAAATTCTTTAGCGTTTAAGTAGCTTCCACTTGTGCGGCAGTCATTCGAATCAATCTGTCCTGCTTTCGGTGTAAATCCACAATTGAACGCATTGTAAAAAGAAAGCGACACGCCTGTCCGGGGTTAAGGGGGGGGGTGGGGGGTGTAATGAACTTTAGGACAGCTTCACGATCATAGGGATTAAAACTTTTTCAAGTCGGAGTTTCCAGGGTCTCCATTCCGCCATTCTACTTGCCCCTCTTACTTGACTGTAGTAAACCAAGATATTGCTACGTACCATCTTTCCCGTAACAGTATTATGGCCTTCGAAATTCGATAAGACGTACAGCTATACTTTACGTGCTATCTTAATCTTATTTGTTTATTTTGCAATCTAGCAAAAGTCTTTCGCTTGATGCGCCTTTCGGGACCTCTTGCTGCGCTTGATAAATGTTTCAGAATTTTTCTTTTTCGAAGTACTATTTTTGTGGATGGGGTGCCTGCAGGGAGAGATAAGATGCCCTCTCTCAGTTTTCAAGGTGTTGATCATCGATTTTTTTTTTTTACATAAAGGCATCTTCGGCCGGTAAGCACTAGCTTGAAAGAACTCTGCTTTTCTCTGAAATCAATTGCAAATGCTCAGCGCGAAGGTCTTACTGCGAAATCATCATTTTGCTTATACCCTTTGGTGCATGATTTGCCTCGGCTTCTTCACAACTTTTACGAATTCTGCAGTTCATTTGACCGATCATTTTTTCGCAAGGAACATTTTTTATCTTTCTCATTCTACGTGATGTCTAGCCTGTTTGGATGTGAACTTCCAGTGCTACTTTACGAACAGGTATGCGCCTAAGTTTTCGATTTGTAGTCGAAACGTTCTCTTTGGTGAAAACATTGTGTTAAAAAAAACACACCAAAGCGTTCTAATAATAGTGTACGAATTCACCAATATACTAAATATAGGTGATTTTTGACAAATTATTGGCCTCAGTAGCCCGATGTTTCTCTGCATAAAATGATCACATGTGTAGAATAACCAGCGTTTCGAAAGAATTGAACATGCAGCATATGTTTTCTTCGTGGCGTATGCTTGTGTACATTGACCACGATCGTTCAAGGCATTTCCCCGCGAGATTTCATATGTTGTAATTTCAATGACCGCGCCCAGGCTTCAAGAAGTAGTTTCATGAGCAGTTCTTTCCTTTTAAATTGTACGCGCACGTTATACGCGACTTCATCAAAATCAATGCGTATTTTTTAAGTTATAAACGGCTATATCGATTTCATCTCGTGCAATTGCAAAAACATATGCTTAACTTTCTATGCAAATGTGGTGTTAGAAGGCTCATTTTGGCACTGAACTTGCAACAAAATTGTTCAGTAAGTCGCAAGTTCCTAAAATGATGAATGGGCGAAGCTCGATCGTTCTCATCCATGGCAGAAAGAGAATGTGTGGTCTGGAACGCGCTTATACTTCATGGTCACCAGTGTCATCGTCATCGTTATCACGTGTAGTGGGTACATTCCACTATACTGCGTCATCGCCATCTTTATCACGTGAAGTGGCTACATTCCACTATACGTGGCTATCTACCTACCTACTACTACTACTACTACTACTACTACATACTACTACTACTACTACTACTACTACTTCTGCTACTACTACTACTACTACTACTACTACTACTACTACTACTACTACTACTACTACTCCAGAGGAGGGACGGACCCACACCCTTAGGAGCTTCGCCCCTAAAATTTCACTGTTTTCATTCCAGCTCGTTAATGTGCATGAATTAACGCGTCGCCTACACTTTATAAAAAAAAAGATCGCTTATGCATTAATTTAAGACGACTCGAAGGCGAAAGCCGCCACCTTGTTCCTCTCAGCGAATGTATTGATGCTTGCCCCGCCACCCTCAGAAAGATTTCTGCAGTTAACGCGGTTTAGCACTGCCTCCAAGATCGGAGGCACCTCGCATGGTTTTGCATTGCCTTCGTGATCGGACCACATGCGAACAACTTACCAAGAGATCTGGCGACGTCACCATGTGCCGTTATGTCACGTGACGTCATGATGACGCCATAGTAACGTCACAAATTTTGGCCATCTCTGTCGTCTTCGTCATGAAATGTGGTGATACCTCGTGTTGAAGATTTTTTAACAAGAAAGGGTTTTATGCCGGGGCCCACCAAGACTTTAGTGACGTATTGCCGTCACGGATATGACATTGTTAAAATGGACGCCACCAAATGAGAAAGAAAAAAAGTTTTAGATTATTGTTCCCCCCACGCGGAATCGAACCTCCGATTTCTCAGCCCGCGACCGGAAAGCGCCCGACGCTCTACCGGCAGAGCTAAAGAAGCAGACGGAGGATATTGTACCAACGCGCCTTATATCTCTCACGCAATCTCTCTCGGTCGGTGCTCTCTGTTGGCGGCGGCGGGCGGTGCCGCCGTCTGTGAGGGATGAAGAGAAGTAATGCGGCATAACACTAGCACCGATAGAGAACAATTCGTCGACGACGCAGTGAAAGCATGGCGTCCGAGATTGCACACCGGCGCACAATCTCGGAGGTCATGGTGAAAGCGTCTCGATAGCAGCAACAAACACTGGCTGCACTAGCATCGGGGAGTCGCCCTAGACTCAGTTATGTGTCAATCTAGCATTTCGCTTCGTGTGAGCGTGTGACGGCTCGTTGTCGGAGTTGTGCGCTTCCACATGCACCAACGGTGTTCCGCCGCCGAGTGTGATAGCACTACTTCGAGTGCGATAGCACCGACTAATAAAACTGCTTCAGTAAGCGCTGCAGAAAGGCAATGATGTCGACGATCGAATGTGGTGCCTTGGTGGAGCGAGACGGATGCCAGCGGGACGCGGAACGCCTGCGCGCGTTCGCGGCTGAAGCTCTTTCTCCCGTGTTAGTGAAACGCAATGTGGTAGTGTATGCAGGAGCACAGGCGTAGGGTAACCGCATTCCCTCGGGAGCGCACGCCGTGCTGTTTCTCTCCTTCAATGACGACACTTTGAAGAAGTGCACAGTGACAGTGTTTGATTAATTAAGTGCTTATCGATGTCATCTTTGCGCGCGATTCGTGATACACTGTGTCCAGGCATAGGTTAAAAAGTTCAACTACCACAGCGGTTAAATCATGATCATGGGCGTTAGTCGTGGCGATGGGGATGTGCCACTAGGCCTCGACGTGGGTGCATCCACGTCAAACGGTGTTATAGCTGTAAAACAGCAATAGACGTTGTACGAACTCTCATAATCACTACACAATAAGCACTACTTCTGTGAAGACACTTTTCACTTTCGTGTTATACAGATTCCTATGACGGAGGGATCAGCCATGTTTTAGATGCGAAGCATCTTATGCTCGGGGCTCTGTCCGTCCGGCGTCCCGCGTCCGGCGTCCCGCGTCCCGTGTCCCGCGTCCCCCGTTCCCCGTTCCGCGTCCGGCCACTTTCATGAAGTAGGGAAGCACCCATTATGCGAACCAGAACACTGTAGTGATATGAAGGCCGTCAACCACTACCACAGTCATCAGAGTCATGGCCGAGAGCACATAGAGGCTGCTTAGCAATGGCTAGGCAGGTGGTGTCTGTCGCCCAGGTTGACCCCATTCCTTGAGTCATGACCGAGAGCACAGAGAGGCTGCTTAGCAATTGAGAAGGCAAGTGGTGTCTGTCGCCCAGGTTCACCCCATTCCTTAATCTTGCTTGCATGTGTTTGGAGGGGGCTTAGTCCGTCCCTCCTTCCCGCGTCCCACACCACCACAGCGCATGTGCGTCCCCTCCCCCCTCTCTCTCCTACGCTCACCCCCCTTTCTCTGCTCTAGGAATCCTCTACACTACGCAGCGGCCCGCGCGTCTCACACCCCTCACAGCGCATGCGCGTCCCCTCCCCTATGCTCTCCTACGCTCACCCCCCTTCCTCTACTTCAGGAATCATCTACTCTACGGAGCGGCGCCCGCGTCCCACATCCCCGCAGCGCATGCGCGTCCTCTCCCCCCTCTCTCCTCTAGGAATCCTCTACTCTACGCAGCGGCTCCCGCGTCCCACACCTCCACAGCGCATGCACGTCCCCTCCCCCTCTCTCTAATCTCCTACGGTCCCCCCCCCCCCGTCCTTTCCTCTAAGAATCCTCTACGGAGCGGCGCGCACGATAGGTGGTGTGACAGCTGCATACTGCTGGGGGGCGCCACGGTAGTTCCGCGGTATGAAAATGACGGAGCGCGCGCGCCTCATTCTCTTTCCTGTGCAGCGCCGCGATGAGCGCCTGGACCGCTGCCGTGAAATGAGAGCGGCGACGTTCCTCCCGCTCAAACTAATTATCTCCCCGCTGCTTCGCATCCAGACATGGTTCCCTTTAGCGGATGGGGAATTTTTTAAATGCGAAGCATTTCTTTGCGCACTGCGAGCACTTTTAGCGTTTCTATCTACGTATCTATCTATCTATCTATCTATCTATCTATCTATCTAGCCGCCTACGTCTGGGTGATCTCGCGATTACCCCTTTAACTTGGGGTAGACCAAAATTAGTATGTGAGAATAAGATGGTTTGACGAATATGACTCGCTGGTCGTGACATGAATAATGACAATCCCGTCGCGTACGTCGTCAAACTCTTTCGGGCAAACCCTGTGGCACATACCACGGGGCGGGTATGTGCCACAGGTGATTGGCAGTTTACACTACCCAGGAACGGCGAGACAAACATTGGTACTTTTAACGCCAGAGCGTTAAAAAGCTGACGTCATCAGCAGCGTTGACCGGACGAATGCAAATAATAAATGTCAGGGTCCCAACAGGAATCGAACCCAAGCATTCTGCGTGGCAATCAAGCATTCTACCACAGAGCCACGCCAGGTCTCGGAACTGCTTTTCGAATAGACCCTAATGTTCGTGAAACGTCAATTGTCGTTGCAGTGCTGGCTATCCAACTTTATAAACATTACATGTGTACTCCGATGATACAGCCGTCACGCCGGGTTAACATCAATTATAGTAAAGCGCCATCCACTGAAGTTGATATATGTTGCCGTGTCAATGGCTACTATCCTCGCGAGCACAAGCGCTACATATCAGTTTGCCGCTTCTGGTGTTGCTACTGCGCATGTTGCTGTTGGCGCCGTTACGCAACTGTATACAACTTGTTATGCAAAACATATGTGACTGTGGAACATATGTCTGTGCGTACAACATTTGTACATATCTTTAGCGTAATTTCGTAACGTTTCGCTCAATAAAACATACAACACAGTCAACTTCCCTCCGCATGCTTCGCATAACATCGATTCCCAAGGTACGTGGAATCTGCCGAATTTTCTTTTTTTCCATCGCTCGTCCCCGGCACCACCGATGCGAGACGGCTACGGTCAAATTTCGTGTTTAATGGGCGATATAAGCCACTCACCTTAAAAGCCAATTGTGACTCCATTCGGTGATTCCTGACTTGCCACGTACAGTCATCAGCAAGCTTAACACGAACGCGCCGACAGGTGACGTGGACTAGTTTGACTGATGCCAGCCGCGAAGCTCTGGGCACTTTTACCGAGATAATACCTCGGTATGCTTGGATACTATGTCGGCATGCATGGGTAACATTTCGGCAACAGAACCCAAAGCTACGTGGTGCTAGCATCAATCAAACTGTTTCAGGACACGCTGCGGAGCGTTCGTGTTGAGCTTGCTGACGACTGGACGTGCCTCTCTTTACAGAAACGTTAACTCTACTGTAGGTCACACGACTCTCCGAAGAGGGTATAGTGATCTCAAAAGAGAATTGACATCTCTCTTTAAAGAGAGTCATACACGTGGCAAGCTTGAACTCTCAAAAAAGAGTTACAGAACTCTTTATAACGCGATAGCGTTAAAGAGCTCGTTTCGCAGAAATTCCGGCGTCGGCGTCGGCGTCGGTGTCGGCGTCGGTGTCGGCGTCGTTGGTTGTGAGCGAAAAATCATCATCTTGTCCATGACCAAAAAAATCAAGAAAGATGCAAAAACAGAAATAATAAAAATTTTCGGGTCCGAGTGAGGATCGAACCCGGGCCGTCTGCGTGGCAAGCAGGTGTTCTAACGCACAGCCACGGCTCTGCTTAAAAGAGCAGTGAAAATAACTTCCTCTGCTTGTAAATGCAGTGAAAATAACTTTCATGCTTCGCAAACGCAAGCGTCCTTTATATAGGCGTCGCAATATAACATGTAATATCCCAGGAATATTGCGTGGTACAAGTGTACATTGGCCATCGGGCGTCAGAATATGTGACTATCATAACGATTTCGTAGTTTCAAAGCCGGCCACCCATTACAAACGGCACACACCTTACAGCGCGTATTCCCTTAACACCACGTAGAAGGTGCATAGCAAGTATGTACTAAGTGGTTGAAGTAGGCACTCGGGACAGGATATCGCTATCCGTGTTCAACTCTTAAAGGCGAAGATTCAGGGTCCACCAATTTTTTTTCTCAGAGGGTAAGATGAAGAATAACAAACATTAAACTAAAAATTAAACAGTTTCTGCAAGTTTAACGCCCAAACCACGATATGATTACAAGACGTGAACGACGTATGTGAGGCTCCCGAATTAATTTCGACCACCTGGAGTTCTTTGAAATACAATGGCATCCAAGTAAAATGGTAGATTTGCATTTTGCCGCTATCAGAACTCGGCCGTCATGGCCGGGAATCGATGCTACTGGGTTTTCCCTCAGATGGGGCGAGAGAAGAAAAAAATAAAAAGAGAAGCAGCGAGAGAAGACTTCTAAATCAACTTTTCGGTTCAAGGCCTAATTGGGTCCAACTGACAGAGTATGTTTCTTTATCCGTTATTCGCAACCACTCTTCATTCTTCCCCTTTGTTCCCTTCCTTTTCCTTCAGCCAACTTACTACTGCGCTTTCTCCAGCTCACGCGCTCAGGCGCCGTGCAAACCTATACATACGTATTTTCTGCGCCACACATTTTTCTGGACTCAGGCGGCTTCCAATTAGGATCCTGAAGACTTGTAAGAACGAAATAACCATGTTCCGAAGAACCGGCGTCACCGTTATTAAAGCGCTTGTCCGTGTCCTCTTTTTTTCGCGTTTCTTTGTTTTATACTACATGTGATGTGCAGCTCAGATCGGCGAGGCTACCGAGGTCGCGCTGTTGACGAAAAGAAAAATTCGGCGTCCAGGAAACAGAATAGAAATTTCACAACACTTGGAAACCACTTGTTTTGGTTTCTTTTGTTATCGTGAAACACTTACTAAGTCGACACGCGAGATCTTTTAACCACGAAATTTAACGGTAGTAGTAATGCGCATTAGGAAAGGACCAACATGTCCCTGTTCTGCTTTTTTGTGTTTGTGCTTGGTCATAGGTGGATCGAAATAGTTGGTGCACTTTGATTATTTTGTATTGAAAGCTATCTTATATATTTTGTTTTTAATGAGGGTGGAATTCAAAGGCTAAAGGAAATCCATACTTTGAGAGCCCCTAAGGGGCAGGAAAGCCTCGGGGCAAGCCTAATTTCTTGTGCTGAAATCATTTCTTCATTTTTTTGCTTTGACAAAGGAAAAAATAGGTCTCTTGAAACGAAAAGCCTGCCTATATTACCTTGTGGGAACGTGGCCTAAATTTTGTGGCAGCGTTGGTTACCGAAAAGCTTGTCGACTGCTGGTGATGGGAGTACGGACACGCAACATCTACACGAAGCATGCGGAACAATACTAATAGATGTTAAAAAAATATCGCGATATCGGAGTATTAGACTATAATTTTGACGACATATTGACCAGTAAATTTTGGATGAAATTCTCTGCAAGACATGTATCCTTTTATTGATTGTTATGCACAAAGGCAATCGTATATTAATTCAAATTCAAATTCAATTTTATTCAGCATTTTCTTTACAAAGCTTGCGGGAAGAAAATGCAAGGATAAGAGCAAAAAGCTGCTATGTTAGCAGCTTGACGAGGCTCCTACCCCTTTTGCTTGGCATCGGAAATCCGCAGAGCACAGATATGAAAACATTCGGGCATTGATCTGCAAAACTTCAGCAAAAAAAAAAACAGTTCATTACATCAGGGTTTCAGGTTTACATAAAAATGAATCAAGAACAAAAAAGGAAAAAGAACAAGTAATGCAAAAACCAGCATACAGCGTATTCATCCAAAAATGCACACTTGCTAAACGGCTGCCAATGTTCTGTGGCTGAAAAGTTATTAGATTGTAGATATTAATTTTGATATTTGTGGTATATACTTCAGAAAAGCTCCCCAAACACATTGATAAAACTCAGTCTTAGTGACTTGCGGTGAACTATTTTGTTCATTTCTATTTCTTCCTTTGCCGAATAAAGTCAATCCCGTTAAGTACGAAGAAGACTCGGCTTGCTGCGCACCTGCGCGGTTCAGCGGTGTTCATGTCGATAACGCCATAATTTCTGGCCATATATATAACTGCCTAGGGCCTGTATTGCATTTGTTTGTAGAGTTGACTGCTATCACCTCATTTCCACGTTTATGTTCCGCAGGCAAAATGCAAATCGGTAATGTGCAATGCCGTACTACCTGTGTTATAGTCCGCAAGCTCCTTGCCACTGTCACACACGGCCTTGCCCTTGTGCTCGATGTTCGTGAATCTGAGGACTGCCTCAATGTTACTACCATTTCAAAATATGTCATACGCTGCCCTTGAGTTTGGAAACGTGCAATTCATTTTCAAAGCATATTAAAAGTAAAATGTGCGCAGCTTGCACTTGTGGTGAAAGGCTGGACTAAGAGCGGGGCTTGTGGCCAATCTAGCGTCTGTCGGCTTCTACAAGGCTCGAACTAAGTCGTCGCTACGGTTTGGCTAGGAACCGTAAGTTTTTGCTATGTGCAGCGTAGGTTTATATTGGTTGGCCAAGTGTCATGGTTGCTACGTGAAATGAACTAATTAGTATGCTATTTGTTGTGTCGTACGACCCCTGGTGGCATGCTAACACACAGCGGCGTGGAGTTTCTGGCACGTGTCGCTAGGTGGAGCTAGGCTTCCACCATGCCTGTTTCCTGTAGCCACTGACTTGCCGGGCATGTGACCGGTATCTCGCTGGCCAATGGCCTTCTTCCCGCTTTCTTTATAACCGCGGGAATAAATGCGGGAGAGACAGTCTCAGTCACTCTCCCGTCAGTCTCGCCTCAAGTCGTCTCTGCGTCGTCCTCCCTCTGTCGGCCCGCCGAGGAGCACGCTGGCTCTGCTCGACACAACACTATTAATTGAGGGGGTCTAAATATTTGATTTTAATTCGCGAGTTCTTACTAGCATGATCTTAATTAGCATGACTTAATTGGAAGGACATTTAGGAGTGAGGTTAATTACCAAGATGACAATTAACCACTTCAATAATTAAGCCTTAATTAGCTCTCAGAACATGGGTGCCGATTTCTCCGGTGCCGCCGCAATAACTGTGATGGGTGAGAGAACAAGTGTAGAGGGAGAGGAATAGAAAGTAATTGATATGAGAGAGAAATTCATATAGGAAAAAAATTCTTGTCGAGGGGAATTCGAGCCCCGCACTCATGATTGGAAGGCGGACGTCGTAACCACTCGGCTGTCCGGCATGGTAGGAGAGCACAACATGGCCTATAGCATGGAATACCAAAGGGGTGGGGAAGGGAGGTGAGCTGGAGAAAAAGAAATAGAGAAAACAAAGAGAGAAAGAAAGGGAAGACAGAGAAGGAAAGATAGAAACAGCAAGATAGCGATAGAAATAGATGTGGAGAGAGAAAGAAAGAAAAAAATAACAAAGAATATATTGAAGAAACGAATAGATGAGGGAAAAAAGAAAGCGCTGAAAAAAGAAAAAAAGAAACAAGTCAGCGACGATTGCGCTACTGCCAGACGCGAATTCTGAGCGCAGCTGTTTAGGCGTTTGGTTTTGCGATAAGTTGAGGCAAACGGTCGTGGTTCGGTGGCGCGCACTACTCGAATCTGGCGTCGGCGAATCTGGCGGCCTCTGCTCGGGCAGCCTATTCAGCAGCAGCGGCAGACGATGCACTCCCAGTAGTTGCGGGGCTCATTGTTCAGGATGAACTGGCTGCGGATATTCTGTATATAGGTACACGGTTTACATTAAGAACAGAACGTGGTGAGTAGCGTGACTCGCGCGGACAATTTCATGTAGCCCATTCACGTCAATTGCCGCAGACGGCGCCTAGCGCGACTGCCTCGCTAACCGGGATACCGCGCAAGGCACCGCGTGAGCGCATTCCATAAGAGCTTCCGCACGATGGCTTGTACTACTGTGGCGCCTCGGGGGGCCGCCGTGGAACTTGTCGCCGTTTAATCCTCCTCGTGCTCTGGTCGCTATCACTGTCTTTCATTCTCCTCAGCGCTTCGCGTTTGCTCTCTTTCGTCATCGTTCGCTCTGCCAGTGGCGCCAGCGCTGCTCTAAAATTCAGACAAAAAAATCACAGCATATTCGCGGAGTGAATGATGATGAGTGGGCGAAGCTCCGGAGGTACATCATCAAAGACGTGATGGTGGTTGGTTGCATGTGCTCAAACGATATGCATGTGAGACCATATCGTGATGCCATGTGTTGTATGGCATCGCGATCGTCATCGTCATCAGCGTCATCGTTATGACGCATAGTGGGTACATTCCATTTGTGTGCCGTGCTGCCAGCGTCATCGCCATGTGTTGTATGGCATCGCGATCGTCATCGTCATCAGCAGGTGGCTACTACATACAAGGGACGCACGACCCACGGGATAAGGAGCTTCGCCCCTAAAAAAGAAGGCCGGTCAGCTGCGCACCTCCTTCATGCTTGGCGTCACTAGTGCGTTGCTGCCCTACTTTTTTTAGGAGCGAAGCTCCTTATGTTGTGGGTCGTGCGTCCCACGTTTGTAGCACGTAGTAGCCACCTGCGTGATGACGATGACGCTGCCATCACGGCGCACCCCATGGAATGTGACGTGCCGTGATGACGATGACGATCGCGATGCCATACAACACATGGCATCGCGATATGGTCTCACATGCACATCGTTTGATCACATGCAACCAACCACCATTACGTCTTTGCCGTGGGTTGTGCGTACCTTGTAGTTTGTAGTACGTAGTAGCCACCTGCGTAACCAGCAGTATCTCCCTGTGTGATGACGATGACGCTGCCATCACGGCACACCACATGGAATGTACCCACTATGCGTCATAACGATGACGCTGATGACGATGACAATCGAGATGCCATACAACGCCGTGTGTCGTGCGTCCCCTGTAGTTTGTAGTACGTAGTAGCCACCTGCGTAACCAGCAGGTGATTTCTGCCAAGTGCTCTGAATGTCAAAGTGAAGAAATTTAGAAAAGCGCGGGTAAACGGCGGGAGTAACTATGGCTCTCCGCACGCCACATCACGGCACACCACATTCCATATGGTGTGCCGTGATGACGTTGACGATCGCGATGCCATACAACACATGGCATCGCGAGGGGCGAAGCTCCTTATGCCGTGCGTCGTGCGTCCCTTGTAGTTTGTAGTACGCAGTAGCCACCTGCGTGATGACGATGACGATCGCGATGCCATACAACACATGGCATCGCGAGGGGCGAAGCTCCTTATGCCGTGCGTCGTGCGTCCCTTGTAGTTTGTAGTACGCAGTAGCCACCTGCGTGATGACGATGACGATCGCGATGCCATACAACACATGGCATCGCGATATGGTCTCACATGCACATCGTTTGACCACATGCAACCAACCACCATCACATTTTTGATGATGTACCTCAGGAGCTTCGCCCACTCATCATCATTCACTCCGCGGATATGCTGTGTTTTTTAGGAGCGAAGCTCCTTAGCCTGTCGGTCGTGCGTCCCCTTGTATGTAGTAGCCACCTGCTGATGACGATGACGATCGCGATGCCATACAACACATGGGGATGACGCTGCGTCATCATAGTGGGGACATGGAATGTACCCACTATGTAGTAGCCACCTGCTGATGACGATGACGATGACGATTGCGATGCCATACAACACATGGCATCGCGATATGGTCTCACATGCATATCGTTTGACCACATGCCACCAACCACCATCACCAACCACCATCTTTGATGATGTACCTCCGGAGCTTCGCCCACTCATCATCATTCACTCCGCGGATATGCTGTGATTTTTAGATGCGAAGAATCTTATGCTCGGGGCTCCCGTGTCCGTCCCGCGTCCGCCGTCCCCCGTCCCCCCGTCCCGCGTCCGGCCACTTTCATGAAGTAGGGAAGCACCCATTATGCGAACCAGAACACTGTAGTAATATGAAGGCCGTCAACCCTAACACAGTCATCAGAGTCATGGCCGAGAGCACAGAGAGGCTGCTTAGCAATGGCTAGGCAGGTGGTGTTTGTCGCCTAGGTTGACCCCATTTCTTAATCTTGCTTGCATGTGTTTGGAGGGCGCTTAGTCCGTCCCTCCTTCTCGCGTCCCACACCACCACAGCGCATGCACGTCCCCTCCCCCTCTCTCTCCCACGCTCACCCGCTTTCTCTCCTCTAGGAATTCTCTACTCTACGGAGCGGCCCCCCGCGTCCCACACCCCCCCACAGTGCATGCGCGTCCCCTCCCCTATGATCTCCTACGCTCACCCCCCTTCCTCTACTCTAGGAATCATCTAGTCTAAGGAGAGGCGCCCACATCCACACAGCGCATGCGCGTCCTCTCTCCTCTAAGAATCCTCTAGTCCACGGAGCTGCTCCCGCGTCCCAAACCCCCCAAAGGGCATGTACGTCCCCTCCCCCCTCTCTCTCCTCTTCTACGCCCCCCCCCCCCTTCCTTTCATCTAGGAATCCTCTACGGAGCGGCGTGCACGACAGGTGGTGTGACAGCTGCATACTCCGCTGGGGGCGCCACGGTAGTTCCGCGGTATGAAAATGACGGAGCGCGCGCGCCTCATTTTCTCTCCTGTGCAGCGCCGCGATGAGCGCCCGGCCCACTGCCGTGAAATGAGAGCGTCGACGCTCCTCCCGTTCAAGCTAACTATCTCCCCGCTGCTTCGCATCCACACATGGTTCCCTTTAGCGGGAGATGGGGAATTTTTTTATGAGAACCTTCCTATAGATTTAGATATACAGGGTATTTCAAGAAATGTGTCCACTATTTTTAAAAAATCTGCAAAATGCGGTACTTGCTCACTGTCTTCACAACTGCTTCTTCTGTAGCGGCAGGCATCTTAAGATGGTTGAACACATGATTTGGGACAATAATTAAGAAAGTTAAATTAATTAACTTTTTAATTAGCGGAGTTAGGTGGTTAAGTCCAATGGGAGAATTGAAGTCTTTCATGCGAAGAACCCATTTCAGCTTTGAGCTTTCAAAAAAAGCGGCCTCTATTAATTAATGTGGCGTAATGAAATTCAGGCAAATTCAATGGCGAAACCGAAACCCAAGCACCGATTAACGCAACAAGCAGACGACTAGAATGACGTCACTGTTCAAGACAACGGTTACAGAGGTGCAGTTCTTTTCCGTTCGTTAACGTATGAGCGTCATGCGTGCTACTACTGTAAGCGCCGCCCACACACTCACACCAAGAAGTCGGTTGATGGTTGATATAATGATGTTCACTCATTGTGGTCGTCTCAGACGAATGTGGCAGTTGCGCTCTTTCGCGTTTCGGTTTCGGTTTCGCCGCTGAATTTGGGAGAACTTCATTAGTTCGCAATTATTCTTAGAGGCCGCTTTTTCGAAATCTCAAAGCTAAAATGGGTTTTTTGCATGAAGGACTTCAATTCTCCCATTGGACTCAACAACATAAGTGCTGTAATTACAAAGTTAATTAATTTAACTTTCTTAATTACTGTCCCAAATCATGTCTTCAACCATCTTAAGATGCCTGACGCTACAGAAGAAGCAATTGTGAAGACAGTGAGCAATTACCGCATTTTCCTGATTTTTTAAAAATAGTGGACACGTTTCTTGAAACACCCTGTATAACAGGCATAGCTCGGCACACTCACTCATGAGTGCACTCAACTCACACTCACTCACACTCATTTGAACGTGGTGAGTTGAGTATGAGTGAGTACTCATGAGTGTGAGTGGACGTGAGTTGAACGTGAGTGAGTACGAAAACTGAAAAAATTGTGGTGAGTGAGTTTGAGTGAGTACTCTCTTAAAGTGCCGACCTATGAGCTCGGCACACTCACTCATGAGTGCACTCAACTCACACTCACTCACACTCATTTGAACGTGGTGAGTTGAGTATGAGTGAGTACTCATGAGTGTGAGTGGACGTGAGTGTGAACGTGAGTGAGTGCGAAGGCCGAAAAAATTGTGGTGAGTGAGTTTGAGTGAGTACTCCCTCAAAGTGCCGACCTATGATAACAGGACATAGACGATACTCTTTGCGTAACGAATAGAACAGTTATTCGACACTTTTCTTGCAATAACATACCTACAGAGAGCTGGCTAAGGCCTCCTCTTTTATATGGGCGCTATTGCGTATCTCCATTACAGATAATAAAAGGACGCTGAGCATGCAACCGAGATTTCTATAGAAAGAGAAGTAGTTGGCCAAGCTTAGCGATCGATATCACTACGCCTATTTTAGACGCTCTAAACTTCGTTGCCTTTTGGTTCCGACGCTTGCCAAAGCTACTCGGCTGGTACGGGGTTGGTGTGCAACTGTTCCCGTAGCCTTTTCACCCGTATAGTTTTGCACGGCGATACAATCGTAAAACTTGAAACGACTTAAGTTTCCTTTATCGAATTCCGATATGGGAAGTCACGGTAAAGGAGGCTCCCTCGTACCTCGGCACATTTTTTCGAAAACTGGAGGCTATACAAAACTTCCCCTGTAATTAGTCTCGAGCCAAGGCACCCTTGAGGAAATATTTTTAACGTTTCGCTCGGGGCGAGCTCAAGACTTAAATTGGCCGCTATATTGGTAGTTAATATCAATTTATACTATCCCTGTCTTCTTGCTTTTCTTTATTTCAGTTGTATAAGAAATGAAAAAAAATGCATATGGGGGGGGGGGGGGGCTCCTTCCCAAAAATAACACATGATTACAGCAGTTTCACTAAAAGTGTTTCTCATTTATTTATTTATTTATTTATTTATTTATTTATTTATTTATTCATTTATTTATTTAGCCAATACTGCCGACTTCAATGCGATGTCATTGGCAGAAGTGGATAACAGATATATTTGACAATACAAGAAAAAACAACAAAATCTACTCAAAATGAAAACATTACTACGGCGAAATTTGTAGAACAAAATAAGAATATAAATTTAGAAACATTAAAAGAGTAAGTCAATTGCAGCGCTTTTTTTTTTGCACAGAATGGGACAAGCTTTTCTAAAAAAATTGCCGAGAATAACAGATACATCGACACAATAAAGAGAATGTGCACAAGTTACACAAACGAGCTAGCGCTGAGCATACCAGAGCAATACAACTGGGGTACACACCGTAGATACGTATTATATGCAATGTCAATGAAGCATTCAAAAACTGACTGGCAGATTCGCTATCACATTCATAAATGAAGGAAACAGTTGTGGTTGACACAGCTTCGTCGGGCAAGGGCGTACCGACTACGTGCTGCTCGGGGAATGAATGATTTTGGGAAATTAGTTGTTTTGCATTAGGATTCTTGGATTTGCTTGCTATGGTGCGACCTTTTTTTTTGCGACTTCAAAGGTTCAATATATTTGCCTTTATTGATTCCGAGGTTACTGTGATAGATCTGATTGAATAGTTAAAGTCTATCGCAAAATTGCCTGCGTTCCTAAGGGTTCCAAGTTTGAACTTTGAAGGAGGGTTGAAGGGGATGTGTTTCTACTGTAAGAGTAGTAAAGAAACGTCATAGATTTTCACATGGGATAAAAACCAACGTGGAAAACACAGGACACCGCGAAAAGAAGTCGACGGGTTTCGCTGTGTCCTGTGTTTTCCGCTGGTTTTTATCCTTTGTGACAATGTACCAACTAGCCCAGTCCGACGCCCTGGTGTCATAGATTTTCTTTGTACGCGTTCCAGCTTTTTAATATTTTCTAATCTATAAGGTGCCAATCAGAAGACGCGTATTGCAGTATGGGTAACACGTAAATTTTGTACTCCAACATTTTAATTTCTTTGGTAGACTTGGCAATGGTTCCCTTCTTTGCTGTCTTCTTTTCCTTGTGTGTGTTTCGCGTTATATAAATCTTTTAAGATGTTTTGTGTATTCAGCCTTCTATCAAAAAGTAAATGGGTGGCCTTGATTTATTGATATTGTCTTCCCTTTTTTACGGTGCCCAACCGCTGAACAATTTAGCGTGTAAACTATGGAAGGGTGTTTTTCTTTTGTACCTACACAGACTACACGAAAAGTAAATGTGCAGCATTACATTGTTTTACATCATTGCACCTGCAACTGTGATTAGCTACGAAGATACTTTCCCCTGTCATTATTATTCATTCATATAACTTATCAGTAAGGCGACGCGCGCGGCTTATCGTAGTTGCTGCTATTTTGCAAAAAAAAATCACAATCAGTAGTTAAACGATTGAACAAAGCGATCTATTCCCATGTAGGACATTTTTTTTTCTGCAGGGAAGCTTCCTTTGTGACATATATACTGAGAAAACTGCGCGTCTATTACTGATGATACTCTTACACTCACAACAATTCTTATATTTGCTAACGAAATGACACCCTCAACTTGAATGGCGAGCACATTTCCCAAGATTGGGTTCTATGTCTTGTTATTTTGCTTGTGGTAATGTTTTTTCGGGATGGTTCGCTCGATGGCACATAAATGAAGAGATTAAGAAAGATGTGTCAGCAAAACGCATTTGCCAAAAAAGTAGCAGCTGAAAACGTGTCTTTATTAGGTACCACAGAATGCACTGGCCAATAAAAAAGGTAGTGTGTTTCTTTAATCGCCAGCGTAACAGGGCACCGTTACTCACAGCACCTCAGTCAGGGCCGAATCGTTTGCAGGGACTTTTACTGCTTGCGCCATCTGTTCTCTTCCGTCGCACCACTATACTGCCGTGTCACCTGGTTGTCTCGAGGCCCTCCCAACGAGTAAGCTGCTCTTAATTGTGGCTGGGAAAACCCTCGTCTAAGCTTCAACAGAAGCCCCTCTATGTGCGCGCCTTAGCTAGCAAGCTTCCGCAAAGGTGATGTGCAGATAAACGCGATCGTTAAAACATCTGCGTACGCTTTGCTCACGACGGGTCACTGTGTTGAGAACAGTCGATTTTATTGCTGTGTTTCTATCGCGCATACAAGGAAACCGCTTTCATTGCATCGCGAAGAAAGCAGCTCGAATTACGAAGCACACAGTGAAGAAACACGCATGGGGAAGCGAGAAGCGTTAAAATTGACCTGCTGATCACAGATATTATCCCAAACTTGGGGGTGAACTGTAAGTAGGTCAAACAACACAAACAACAGTGACCAAAGGCTTTTCTTAATATAATGCACCATCGTCTTTCTAGCCCAGCAAGGTTGTTAGGCTACTAAACTTTGTTTCGGCATTTCAAACGGTGGTAATAGGTTATGCGAATTAAGGTGCGAATATCCAACCTTTTGTCACGTCTACATCCTCGTCCAAGGTGCACAGTGAATTTAAGTACTGCGCCCGGCGAAAACTTACCTGCTCTTACGTTGATGCTCTAATGGCTCGTTCGGAAACATTGCACATTTTCTTAGTTTCTTTTTTTGAAAATATGAAAATGACGCAAGAACACTTGGGTTTCTACTATAGCCGAAATGATTTTACGTCCCGATGCCTACAAAACTGAGGATAAGAATGCACCATAAAAACATTTTGTGGTTTCAGTGATCACAGCTTTGGTTGGTATAAGGAGAATCATTCGTGTTGGCTTAGTCGGGCGCTATAGGAAACCCTCATCGCTCGTCTATGCAGTAGCCATCATGTTATTCCTTTCTTTTTTTTTTCTTTTTTATTAGGCTCTACCTTTTCAGTTTTTTTCTTGCCGAGCGAAATCATTGCGCGAAGTCCTGTGAGTACACAACGCAAACCTCCCAGAGTCCCTTAGGCGATGGTCTTAACAAATACGCCTCGCTATACAGAATAGTCGGCGCAAGAATGTTCCAGACAGGGGCAAACATCAATCTACCAGCTTATCTCTACGCTGGTCTCTTTCTCCAAGTCTTTCGATGCCTTGGTGGCAGTCGGCCCTTGTGTCTCTGGCAATACTTACCGTTGTCTGATCGATGCAGTATCGAACGCGGCGTTTGCCGCTCAGAGAAACAGAGGTGAGAAGATAAAAGTAACACTCGGAGCAGCTCGAGCAGCGGTATTATTGGCCCTCAGTGTTGCAAGGGTCTCAGATAACTTTGATGAACGAGAAGCCACTAAGAAACAACAGATCGCTGGTATACGAACGCGAAGTCCCGAGAAACCTAGCTTGGATATTTTATTCCGGTTCATTGCCTTAGGGCTGGCGGTATCAGCGTGCCGCAGAGCGGACTTTGCAACACTGTGCAGGTAGCGCAGCTAGTCCGTCCGCGCTTTTGTCGCTATGACTTCGCTATAGCACGCAGACTCACGTCAGTTCTGTTGTCAGTGTTTTTGTTCAGTCCGACGTAGAAGAGAGAGTAGGACGCTTGATGTTGAATTTAACAAATTGGCGTGCCACGCAACACAACTACTCTTTGCCTATCGTCTCGCGAGTCACGCTACCTGTGTCGCTGATTGCAGCATGACGATCACTTTTCGTCCATGTAGCAAGGAGGGAAGTGAGGTGCAATGTCAAAATCTATTCGTGTGCTCTTAACAAGCATTCTCTAAGGTATTCAGTAAACAACGTCGAGCAAGCTGAAACACAGACCTCCCGAAGTTTGAATGAAAATAATAACGTGTAAAGTGTGAGACACGTGTCACGAAAAGTGCAATTTCGTTAATATTGTCCACTCACATCCAAATTTTAACAGTACCAGAAAGCTGTCTTATTTTGTTTTATGTGCTGACAACAAGAACTCTCCTTTTACACCTTTGGTGAAGTAATATTCTTCAGTTTACTCGCAAACCTTACAATTGAAATTCGGGGAAAATTTAATTGTACGAAAAGTTTTTCAAGACTACGTCATTATGTTCCACCGCTGATCCTACTTACAACCAAGCATTAAGCACATGCTCTTAGTTTCTCCCCTCCCCCTTTCTTTCTGTCTCTATTCTTTTGAAATATGTTCTGTCCCTTGAAATTTCGCCATGAAGCCCTTTACCAGCGTGCCTGCTTGTCTACACCAATCTTTCTCAGTGCAGGTTATGATTTCTTTCTAGCACACACTCTTCAATGATGTAAATGTAATAACAGAACTGAAAATGGTACCGACACGAGGTCTCGGCCTGTTGCCCTGAGGCAAGAATTTCGGGGCGACGTTTTCTCCGGCTTGCAAGAAACGTGACCGGCCGTTGAAATCGAGTTGGAGTGCGAGCACTCGGTGGAAAAGTAGGTAGGAACCTGACCGCGCTCGATTCAGTCCACGTGTCGCGATGGTCGGCGTTCGCTTTTTGCGCAAAGGGGAAATCGAAACCTTCGCTGTTTCTCCTCTGTGCGCCGTCGACGAGTCGGTCTCCCTTTACGAATATATACACCAACCAGGCGTCATGTTCCTTTCCCTGGTTATAATTTCTAGTAACACGTGCATGATTGTTTCTTTTGATGCGGCCCTGAAGGTTCTGTGAACATTAGTGAAATTTCAAGGCCGTCCATAGACGATAGGGCTTCTCTCACAGCGAGATAGCCGAATAAGGATGCAAAATAATACTTTTCCTTTCTGTGATTACTGTGAAACAATCTTGTGATATAGAGTGCGTAATCTTATAATATTAAGGCACTTTACATCTTGTTTCAAGTTATAGTAATAGAGATTGCTCAAAATCATGGCACATGTTTGTAAAAAGGCGCTAGCGAAAAGTTCATAGAAAGATATATGCAAAATGAACAATAAACCGTGAAACAGGCTGGTATAGTATTACAGAAAAAAGTGTAGCCCTGCTGACCATCTTCATCAAAACTTTATTGTTTTTCCGGTAGATGACGCGGATGGCGCCAATATGGATACTCCAACGACGGAACCGCGAGATCGAACCTTCTGGTCCCTTCCTGGGCGTACTGGACAGTGAGGACTTCATTGTGGTAAGTTGGTGATTTGACGAAACATTTCTAAGCGGTTCCGCTTAATACCGGGGACCCAATGAACCGTAGTCACAGAGATGTGTTCTAACTTCCATAAATTTTCTTTACAAGCTTTCCATGTAATTTCTATTTGTTGGATGGTTGCCAGCTGAGCTAATTGGTTCATTTCAACACATGTAACAGCGCGCAAAACTGAAATTACGACAAAGACAGAATGTGAGGGCGCTGCCAATATTATTTGCAGCACACTTTACACCCTGTGTCTCTGTCGTCCTTTCCAGTTTTGCGGGCTGTTACATGTGTTTTATTTCTCCTGCTCCGTACCACGTCCTGATTCGAACCGCACCGTACCTGCCTTGGACATGTATCGCTTACAACTCATGTGCCGATGATGTGGAACGTGAGCACAAGGCACAGATATACGACATCATTACATATGCAATAAACTTTACGTGAATCAAAATTCACACAAGACTAAACATATAAATGACCACTTTTTTTCTAGTCGTAATAAACATGTCGAATTAAAGTCATGCTGAAAGTTGATAAGAACAACCGCTATTTTTTTTATTTTACGTCGCACTACCAGTTTACTAGCTTAAGGGGGCCCTTCACTTTTTGAGCATGTTCAGAAAACGCTGCCGAACGGTAATCGAGACTCCTGAGAACACGCGAGCCAACTATTATAGCGCAGCAACCCGCCTGAAATTTACAATAAATTCTCAAAGTCAGATAAAAATCGCTTTCTCTTCTCTCGACAAATTATGCTATGTAACTCAAAAATTACTGCGTCACAGACCCAAGTATCACGCCAGTGGCTGATTTGAGCATGGCACGCTCGGCAGTTACTGGGGCCGCCGCGGGAGCCCGCGACATGTCCACACGTGCGTGCGTGGTCGCACTGAAAAGCCACGCGTTGGAAGAGAAAAAAATAAAGTTGAAAAAGTGTTCAAGGTCACAAGGCGCGCGTGAAGCATCCTTTTTCCCCCGTGCACCCCCCCCCCCCCCCCCCTGCTTAGCTTTCAGCGCTTTCTTGCGGGACGAGAGAAGAGAGAAAGCAACAGCAGCCCGCGACAAATGTTTGTAACTCCTTTCGTACTGGACGGATTCTAAAAATATTTGCGGTGGTTAATTCGTGAGGCAATAAGCTCCTTTAGTGAATCCATTCCATGACTACTTGGAAAAGTGTTGCAGAGCCCCTTTAAGCGGAGAACTGCATTCAATGTGAATGGGGAAAGGTTACTATGGATTGTAAATTTTATTAGCCATAGTCTGATTCAAGGATATTAGTTAAAACATGGACCCGAACTAGACTTGAACCCCCACGAAAAAACTGCCGAAACCGGAGCTTACAGCACACACTGAATTGTACCCAAAATTCTTGGAACGTGCCTGAACACGAACCGAATCTGAACCGATAAGACTAACGTCGTTCATCGGTTTGGAACGAAGAGGTTCAGAATCTCAGAGACATTTGTTGCATTCTGCAGGAAGACGCTGATTCTAGTGAGGACTATTCCAGAAGTGAATAAGATGTATTTCTTTTCTTGTTCAAACAATCGGTTTCTTCACGAGCACTCCAGAGCGTTTCCTTATATAAAATAGTTACTCGCCGTTCAGTAACAGTGTCTATGCTTTGTGCAGTCAACCAATTGCCAGTTTGTATTTAAACATAGCAAACGGACATTTCTCGCGCTCAACGAGATTGCACTAAATCACTATACCACACGATTTTGTAGCCCTTCATTCAAAGAGCACTACCCTCGACACTATAGGCGTCTATGATGGGCTGTTCTTTTTCTAGCCGTAAGTTCAATGTCGTCGTCCTGTGCAGATGTAATTCTCCCGCGTTGCATATAGTGTATAGATCTCAAATGTGTAAATACGATTTTTGCCAAAAGGACTCGACAAATTTTTTCACTTTATTCTATTTACCCACTAATTAGCGGGGTTTTTTGGGCTAGCATCCCGGTTAGACCCGGCTTGAAAATTTTGCTCTTCGAACTTCGCTCACCCAGAAATTGTAAGCTGGAACAAGATATATTACTTTCAATTAGCGCTCAGCTTTTTGTGATAAGAGAGGTTCGGCACATTTACGGAATACAGAAGAGCAATATTTGCACACACTAGCTGAACTTACAGTTACTGAAAGGACGGAATATGTGACTGTTTCATGCCATGCTAAAAACAACACTAAAAACAAAGGATGCCCGCTAAGGAACATAAAATGAACGTGTCTGCCACAAAAGACCAACTTTACATGATTCAAGGTTTGACTATATTGATAGATTGGTACACTAACCTTAGTATTGTACATGGTATTGACAGAGCCCCATGTGTATTGCTGCCTCTTCAAAGCAATATTGCCTTCTTGCTTTTTTTATCTCCATCATCACATTGTTTTATACTTTCTGTATATCGGCTTACACTGAGGAAAGCCCACGGTCATATTTTAGCTGCGAAACGGCACTCGTATGCTCAGTTTTTTAGATGTGAAGCATCTTATGGCGAAGCTTAATCCGGTGGTGGTGGTGGTGGTGGTGGTGGTGGTGGTGTGCCGGCGTGACCGCCCTTACTGCGCAAGCGCAAACCTTTCAAAAAAAAAATAAAAAATAAAAAAAACCTCCTCTCCCCCCTCTCTCTCCTCTAGGCATCCCTCCCCGCGGCAACCACACCCTCACTGCGCATGTACCTCCCCTCCTCTCTCCCCCTCTCTCCTCTAGGCATCCCTCCCCGCGCTCCCACTGCGCATGCGCGTCCCCCCTCTCTCTCCTCTAATACGCTCCCCCCTCTCTCCTCTAGGCATCCCTGCCCACAGCGTCCACACCCCCCACTGCGCATGCGCGCCCCCCCCCCCCTCTCTCTCCTCTCCTACGCTACCCCCCCCCTCTCTCGCCTCGAGACGCCGACGCAGGCAGCGTCTGCTAGCGAGTCTCTTGGTTGAAAAAACCGACTGCTCGCGCTGCACAACCGTTCATTGTCCATCCCGTATATATGGCAATGGATCTTGACCTCCAATGTGGTGCCGGTGGGGTATTTCTCCTGTGCGTTGTTGAACAATAAAAATTCGCAGCGTGCGCGTTAACTAAAAGCCGACTGCGGGTCTCTGTGTCCAGCCGGAGTCTTCTGTCTCTCATTGCCCATTAGCAGCGATTGGCATGTTTCAGTAGGAAACACCGCTCCATCACTGCGTGCTTTGCGCCTCCTCAGTTTTCTCTCCTGCGCAACGCTGCGATAGCGCCAGCGTCAACGCCACCGCCAGTGTAAGCGTTAGCGCCCGCTGCTTCACATCTACACATGGTTCCCTTTAGCGGGAGATGGTGTAATTTTTTCCCTGTGTCAGTACAGTCTCATTCATTACCACAAAATAAAAAAATGAGTATTATCAAAAAAAAAGTATTACATTCACTGATCGAATAAAGGAGCGAAAATCAATATTAACGCAGCTACTAATAAATGATCCTGCGTAGTCTGCTGCAAATGCCTGTTGCCTTCGGTGAACAACAAATGGGCTTAGACTTTTCAGTTTAGAATAACTGCCAGTTGGGCGTGTTGGTATACGTTCATGATGGTGAAGCGCTAAAAGAAAACGGAGACTTATGAAGAACACAGGAAGCGCCTCATCCTGTGTTCTTTATAAGTCTCCGTTTTCTTTTAGCGCTTCACCATCATGAGACTTTTCAGCGAACGCAATAAATGGCAATGTCGCTAGTACTAAACAGCGCATCTTGTTATAACCGCAGCACCATATCTGAAACTGGGAAGTTACCTTCACAGTTTTGTGGCGGCAATTTTACTGTTACTGTTCGCAAATTATATGCGCACAATAGATTTAGACCTTCTGTAATCCCAGCCAGAATCTGATCAAGTTTACGTGGGGCCGTCCTTCTGTATGCACGTAAGGCTGATCGCAACTGCTCCGAGCTAAGAGATTACTTTTGGCGCATAAATCCCACATTAAGATTTTCTCTGTTTTGCCGTGATGCTGAAATGTCTTGCTAAAATCAGCGACAAAAAAGAGATCGCCACAGGAAAAGTACACTTTTTTCAATAGTACCGAGCGCTTGATTTGCAAAACTATCGTCCTTCTAAAGGCGAGTCTTGTGTGGTATATGCGAAAATCAGTAACCAGGAAGAAAACCTGCTAAAATTTGATCTTCTTCACTTATTCACATGTATGAATGCTTCAAGGTCCATAACAGCTCATGCCTCCTATCTGTCTCAAAGAACATTCCTGCAGGATGACATTCACTTGTCGAATATATTCAAAGGCGCAAACCATTCAAATTCCGAGCCTCCCGAACAAACATAGGCAAATGTTTGTTTGGGAACATGCTTGATGACGAAGTCCCTTCGCTTCTTAAAAACTTGAATCATGTGTGCGAGATTTGTTTTGAATAGTTGTCCTCATGCTGTCCCTGTTGCTAAACGAAATGTTAGGACCCAGCGCATTGTCATAAATAGATGTTACCAAAGTGAAATAGTAGCTCGGTTAACGGATGTTTACATTGAAAAAAAGGACAAACGTTGCAACCAGGAAATAAGAGGCTAGTTTCGAAAGCCGCATAGCTTAACATTCCAGCACGAAAAGAAGCCCTAAAAATATTGTAAAGACCAACCGTCCCCAAGCTAAAGGAGAACGTGAACGAGTTTGCTAAGGAAGTTATTGAACTTTCTTGCTACTATTGGCATGTGATCGGCTCTCAGACGTTGTGCACATGACACTTTCGAAGGTTCAAAGCTGCAGTTGGCGCTAAGTTCATTCCATGCACCAGCGAAAGCAACACTAGTGCATGTTGGAAGCGAATGCGAGCTTCTGTCGTGATGAACAACAGTGTTCATTTTCGTGTGATGGAATTAATATTAATTATAATTATTGTTGGGGTTTTAATGGCCCAAAAGTACGATATGATTGCGAGACGCCATAGTGGAGGGCTTCGGAAATTTCGACCGCCTGTCGTTCTTTACCATGCACAAAAATCCAAGCACACGGGCCTCCAGTGATGGAATTAGACCTTCGTCTATTGGCATGCTGCTCCTTACAGGCACACCTGTTTACCAAACCGGTGATACACAGCAATATTTCGATATTTATTTCTGTCGGATCCCCAACTTTTTTCCAGACAGGCTATAGGCGAGCGGTAGGAGGCGCTGAATCAAAGCTAAGCCTTCGTCATCGGATTGGCTATCACTTCGACGCAATGAATTTTCCTCGACCCTTTTTTTTTCCTCTAAATTAGAGTAACGTGACTGGGCGCTGAAATTGTGAAAATGATTGGCGGCTCGTCAGTTGTGACCTGTTCATTCCACTCACGTGTGGTGGCGGGCACTCCTGCCACTTTTATTTTGCTGATGGATAAATCATGCTGCTAAGCCGAGGTTACTCAACGATCACGCAGGTGGAAGATTCCTACTGTACAGACAGTTGCTAAATTTATTTCAATTGTGCTAGGTCTTTTTTTACCTCGGTATTATACTGAATATCATATACGATGTCGTGTTTAGCTTTTGGATACCTTCTTTGTTTGAGATATCTGCAAAGGTAGTGATATCGCATAGAAATTATGGAACAGAATAGACGGCTTGTGCACTTCGATCGGCTTCGATCCAGGATTCTATACTTGAATTTAATGTCTCACGTGATGAAGATGTCGTTATCTCCAGGATCATGCGCCTCATCCAATAAAAACGAGAACGACTCTAATTTGTCCGAAAAACTGTTCAGTTTATCGTTCGAGTACAGTCGAACAAGTTATAGTGATTCCAGATATAACGATTTCATCGGTTATAACGACCATATTTCGGTGCACTTACGATTTTCCTATGCTATCCATTGAAACTGCGTCCACATATAGCGAACATTTTTCAAAGCCTCCTACTGTTAGAACGAACACTTCCGACCTGGTCGCGGTAAGAATATGGTGCATACGAACAAAAAAAAAGTTAAAAGAGGCACTCTAAAGCATGTGAGAGGCGCGCACTCGCGCGTACCCGCGGCAGTTTACTCGCAACGAAGATATCGCAGACCGCGGCGAGCACCGCACGCAGATTTCAGGCGCTGCGAGCGAGGCCGCTCCCTTTCCAGGCGTTTTTCCACTGGCAGAATGGCAGTGAGGAAAAAAAAGAAGTAGGAAGCAGCATGAAGACTTTAGGTCAGCTTTCTCACGGCAAACTTTTCTGACGCCGCCCTCTGCATCTACGACCGCCGACGATTAACCAAATAATGCCTTCCAGCACAAGAAGCCATAAATGCAAGAAGCGATAACTTTTTGTTGGCATAAAAGTTCTCTGCGACGCCCAAGTCGCCGGCAGAGACTGGTCGATCAACGATAACGACTTCCGCGCGGTTGCGGCGGTGTCTTAACGGATAAGCATCAGAAAAGAGCGAAGGCGAGGTGGCCGGTGGCGATTAACGTGCCATTTGGCTCATCGACGACAACCTTATCACAGTCATCAGCAGTTATCTGCTCGGCTTCGCGTGCTTAGACCGCGCGGAGTGACGGCGCTAGAAGCGTGTCATGCTTCCGTTCGCAAGTTCGCTGCCTCCGCGTCGTGCAAGGCTGTTTGCGCGGTGCTTGCAAAATGCCATGTCTTCGTCGTGTTAAAAGAACGGGCTACCGCACCCGAGCATGATCCGGAGCGAAGCATGTACGAAGAACGCACAAGCGCGCGCATACATTAGACTGCAAACGGCCCGGCATGCTACGGCGTGAGTCGCGAGTAAGCCACGTGCTGCACCCAACTAGTCAGGGATGATTGGTTCCACGTGGCGGTACCGCGCTTCAGTGGAACGGCGTGAGGAAATTGCGAACGTGGTTTTAATTTACTCGTAAGCACACAGCGCGCATCGCTTAACACGCGAAAAGGCCTAACTTGTCACTGGAGGGGTTGTTAGCATTTTAAATAAAAATACACAAAAAGAAATGGTTTGCTCGGTAAGTGCACGTTTTTAGGAGCGAGTCCATATACAACGAACTATTGATATAATGACCACTTATCGCGGCCCTTTCGAGTTCGTTATAAACGGGTTCGACTGTATTGGTAGTTAGCTTCAGGAATTGGATGCTTACTGAGATTAAAACGCCTATTTTACCGGTTAAAAAGCAATTATCAGAAGTAGCCTTATGTAGCCAATATTAACGCTCTTAAAAACACATGTCTGAACACGTGCGCCAGTATAAGGCGGGTATTAGCACAGCCATGGTCATTTTTCATAAGCACTTCCATGCATGCTAAAAATAACCTAAAAATGGGTTAGAACTTAGTGAACGCGATGCGTCGGACATGCATTAGACCTTCAGTTGCAAATGTCAAGCGGTCCACAGAAGCATAGAGCTACAACTAACTCAATGGGAGCTTATTTTGTGGCTATGTGCTAATACTTTGGGTCACCAATATTTCTCGCGTTACATAAAATTTTCAAATATCAGCGAACTCCAATAGTACACTCTAAGAAAAAAACCAGCTCGAGGGGGGGAGTAACGTCAACTTTAGTCCTCAAGTCGTGTCGTTAGTCCATCAGAGGACCAATTGCGGTGAAGGGCGTGTCGTGTGCAACTTTGGAGGACTAACGGGAGGACGAATGGCTCACTTACTCCCTCGGGTAGGGGTTGAAGGGAAGAAAAGACGCTTTCTCTGCAGCCCTTGTTGGGTGCGGCTCAGCAGCCTTTGAAAGGTCATGGCTCTTGGTCAGGCGCACCCTGTTGTTCCGAAACTCGCCTTTTTACTTTTTTCGGGGTGCTGGTTGCACGCGGGGGGATGCTGAAGGGGTAGGAATGCGGCGAATGCATGTTCAAAGGTTTACTGTACTGATGACAAGGCTCGTCGGCCCGCTTACTGTTGCGATCGAGAAAATAAAGCGAGAAAAGGTTAATTTGTAAGGTGTTAATGCTGCACCGCCAATTATGAGGACTTGAAACTTAGTTCACCAATAATCTTCAAAATATTTACTAGCGGGGGCAATCGTGCAAGTGTGACAGACATTTCAGCGCGTATATTGTGTATCCATCCGCGCCGCACTTTCTTCTTCAGAATCGCTCACTGCAGTCACGAGTGCGGTTCGTGTTCGTCACTTGTGATCTTTCTTGCTCTGATTTCATGGAACGCGAGTGCCGATATCTACTCAGACTATCAATGTAGCTGTGAAAAGCATACTTCGCTGCATGTGCTGCAATTGTGGACGCGCATGCAAGTGTGTTTCTGTGGAACGGCTGTTCAATAGACTCAACACCGGAATTTTCCTGCGGAGAAATGGACACCCCAGCTTACGTGTAAGCCTCTTTTCCGCAAAGCTTCAAGAATGGAGGCCGTCACCTTGAAGTGTGATCACCATTTTGTGGATTAGCTGGCTCTGCAAACCTCGTGCCTTTGTTAATTCTCAAGGTAAGTTTTTTTTTCATTTTCATCGCCTTGGCACATTCCATTATAAAGAATATGAAAGTTGAAAAAGCATTGTGCGCGGCATGTTTTAGCATGTTGTATGAGCGTGCGATTGCGTAATCATGGGGCTTACGTGATCAAGCCGTGCTCTTCTAGCTATTTTATTTTTATAACAAAAAACATTTCCAATAGACTTGTTACACTCAGTAGAAAAAGTGAATGAACGCTTAATTTAAAGACAGTACGTTGTGTGGACAAAACTCAATGCGTTAATGAAATTTATGTAGGCGTTCTAAGGGCTGGATGCTTCGCCTGTCCAGTGAAATAGCCGATAGTTCTGCAGCGCGTTTTTCTGCCTCAGAAGTGCGGCTTCGACTCGCGCGTTCGAGGGGATTTTACTTGATCTTCCTTTCGTAGTTACAAGTATGAACGAGATGCCGATCTCATTTTGAGATCGCAGAGGTAAGCAACGATCCGCAGGGAAACTGCTGTTTCGAAAGATGCGCCCTGACAAACTTGATCAAGGCAGAAATATGGTCGGCGACTGCATACACCTGGTAAATTGCTAGTAAACAATTGACACTAAGTTGAATTGCTTGTTATTTTTTTTCTTGACATCCTTCTCCGTATCAACGAAGATGATGTGGGTATTCTTACTAGACTCCGGTACAGTTGGGTGTCAGGAGGTCTTCTAGTGAAAGAGCGTATGCTTGGGCATGTTAGTAATTCATGTTTCACTTTTTAGCGCACAAACGAAGAAGGACGTAAAGCGACACGGACGCAGCACTGGGCCTTCAACTGGGCGAGCAAGACTCACCGGTCGTCTGACCTGCAGTGCCGCTTCATCAAGGTGAACAGCAGCCGACGGCCAGAACCGCTGGTGCGCGTGGCGCACTCTTTGGGGAAAATAAATGTTTCTAGCCCTGAATTGATCTCTCGAATTATTCGTTCCTACACACATACATGGATGTAGTGCTGAGTAAAGCGCAGATGACCTAAGCTATCATGTCAGTCTGGTGAAGATGGTCAGGTCATTCACAGGTGAATCATTAGCGGATTACTCGTTAGTGCCTTCAAAAATTGTTCGAATGGATTAACAATTTATCCGGAAGGAGTACGAGTAACATTCACTCTCCCAGGGATGATTTCACGGGATCCACAGTTTGTCGTCATGAGAGTAACATTTGCTCTCCTAAGGATCATCTCCGTGGGTCAACAGTTAGTCCTTATGAGAGTAACATTTGCTCTGTCAGGGACCATTTCCGAAAAGCAACTGTTAGTCCTTACAGGAGTAACCATTAGTCCTCACAGGAGTAACCATTGGTCCTCACAGGAGCAACCCTTGTTCCCCTTGCAGTTAATCCTTCAAGGACTAACTGTTTATCCTCTTGCAGTTCATCCCCAAAAGGACTATTGGTTGTGGCAAATCAGTTGATCCCCAAAAGGACTAACCTCCCTACCCCTTTTAGTCCTTTTTTTCTTAGAGTGTAGTATTTGGTGTCTGTGTACTTCGAGTTGTCATTCATTGTAGTCTCTCTCAATGACTGCAAACGACGGTTGGCCCAATAAAAAAGAAGGTAACTGATGGAAGCACTCCAACAGATCACTCGAAGCGCATGCGCTTTACACTGAGGCAATCATTCAGTATACTTTCCGGCATTACTTCTACGCAACATACACACCACGACGCAAGCAGCACGTATTTCGTTCTAGATTAGTTTCATTCTAGGGAATTCGCAAAAAAAAGGTCATTGATTAGCTCACTTGGCCGTGCACTCCAGGGGCACTCCAGAAACCCACTGTTGTCTGGTTCGGTGCCAACAACTGGACCGACTGGCGAAAGATCCATTTTAGAGATCCCTACGAAATTACTTTGCAGCTTCATACGAATGTAAACGGGGTGACGTTTATATTAACCATATTAAATGAACTTTTCCCTACGGCTAAAATTTCTTCCAGAAAAGACTTGCCTTTGCTTGGTGTTCATTGAAGCCATAGCGCTAAAAAGACAGGGACCACAGAAAGAGGACGGAACGTGCGCTATTGTTTCTGTGGTCCCTGTCTTTTTAGCGCTATGGCTTCAATGAACGTTACAAACCAACTAGCCCAAAAGTCTGTTCTTTTGCTTGGTGTCTTCACTAATCTTGCATTAATTACGTTGTCCAACTGAAACGCAGCCGTGTTAAAGGTAACGTGAGGTATTGGGTTAGCAGTTGAAGACTATCAGTGATATGACCAAGTGTCTATTAGGTGCACGTTTTTTAAAACTAATAATGTTTATCTTTGGCATCAAACCTCTTATTTGTTTCAAAGACACATTTTCCATGCATGTCATGGCTAACTTAGAAACTTTTTTTTTCTGCTATTATATTCCGGAAAACTGACGCAACCGAGCATTTCGCTTTGGCGCATGTGAATGATATTTCCGTGCTTGTCCAGAAACTTTTGAGCAGGGAATGTCACTGAAGCTAAATTTTTCGGTTTGGAGGCTTGTCTTCATAAAAGCAGCAAACGCAGAAAATGACATGGTCAAAACTAATCGTGTAATTTCTTCAATGACAACATTTTTTTCATGTATCGCTTTTTGATAACCCTCCAGCTGTCGCAAACTGTTTAGTGAAATATGTGCAAAATTTTTATATTAATTCAAATCCCCAAAATTATAGCAAATGTACCCTACGTATTACCATTCATTAGGCTTGCGCTGTATTTCATGACCCTACTTGAAGTATTTCTTCGGTGCTTTGCGTTAATATAATGACACAAATACACCACAATTACTTAGTAAGCCCAAGGAAAATAAATTTCAGTCCATCATGTTCAAATTCTATATAATAGAAAAGTTAAAAATTCTATATCATAGAAATATACAATATAATAGAAAAGTTATCCTGCAGACTTCAGGGGAACTATGAAATAAAATTAGTGTGGCACCAGAAATTGGTGGCTATTTTTGCAATACTGGAAATATCAAAAGACTATGGCGATGTTGGTCACGTAGTTCTACTGGATATATTACGAAAGCAGGAGTTTCGGAGCTGTTTTTGAGCTTCGTGAACTATCAAATGGGTGGCGATATAATGTTTTATAATATTCCAAGACACACAGGTGATTAAGAGTACTTTTGAAATAAGCGGTTTCTATTTTTTTATTGACATTATCAGACGTAGTTTCGCCGTTGGTGCCGCGTACGACGCTATTTGTTATATTTTTAGGGGCGAAGCTCCTCATGGCATCATCTGGGCGGTTCTCGGTTGTCCGCGCATCCTGAGTAGCCAGTAGGCACTGGATTTCGACCTCCAAGGTAGTGCCTGTGTGAGATGTCTCCTGTGCGTGATTAAACGATAAAAAAAATTCACAACGTACATGTAAAATTAAAGTGAGCTGCAAGTCGCCATGTTTCTCATCGACCCTTTAGTATAAACGCGCCCGATCTCACGTCGTTGATGATGTACTGCGCAGAATTCGCGGAAGATTACCGGTTTACCGACGAACCTCCAAGCTTCGCCCACTCATCATCATTCACTCCGTGGATATGGTGTCGTCATCTCCAGTTCTCGTCTCGTTTCCGAGAGGGCGCTGTCCTATAGACATGCGTACAATATGGCGGTTGGGTGCTAGATGGCGTTGGCGGTGCAGCTACTCTCCGATGCGCGGTGTTCTCTCATTTCCCGGATCGCCGTACGAGTGCGCTTGCCAGATCGTGCTGCTTGGCGGACCATGGACGACGACCGGTCGTTGTTTGAATAAAATTTCACACACACTACCGCTTTGATTACTGCTGGGCGAAACCACTGAAGATTTCACGGTGTAACCATGATTGCTTCAGTCACCATAACTCTCATCGACCCTTTAGTATAAACGCGCCCGATCTCACGTCGGTGATGATGTACTGGGCAGAATTCACGGAAGATTCACGGTTTACCGATGAACCTCCACAGCTTCGCCCACTCATGCATCATTCACTCCGTGGATATGCTGTGATTTTTTTCGTAGTGTTGGGACTCTGGGTTTAGGGAGCATCCCACCGCTGCCCCCAGTTGTTGCGACTCGGGTCCGGCGGGTCTCATCGTAGGTAGCTGGCCCCGCCGCCGGTCTCCTAGCCCATCTTGCAGAGAGGATAGGCGCTCGAACGAAAACGACAAAAAATTATTTACATAGTCAGTAGAGTAGTTGAGGAGTAGGTGACGAGTAAGTAACAAGTGAAAGATACAAAATGGCTTCGGCTTTTACAGCGCCGCGTTGCCAACCCTGCGCGCATTGTCCGCATCTTCAATCCAATACGGCTCTCGATAGTCTCGAAGCTCCACCCACGAGAGTGGGTAACGACGTCCAATAGATGCACGTTGAGAGGGCACAGTCCAAAAGCGATGCCCAAATATGGTCACGAAAACACAGCACCAAGGTTTTACGCAGAGCACCAACTTTTACACATGTTTGAAGATCTTGGCTTGGGGCTGGTTCCAGGAATTCTTCCGGCCAGGGGGTAGAGTCTCTCTGTGCTCGTGCCGAAGAATGTCACGGCTTGACAGCAATGTCTTCCACCAGGCCACTCCACGCAGCAGGTGCTACGGAGAGAGGGGGGAGTGAAGGTTGCTCGTTTAATCCCTCATCGTTTTGCCCCCGCTAATTTCCGTGACTTCGCTCCTATAGGTGCAGCGGCCGTCGGACCAGTCTCGCTGTCGCCCCAACAGCAAATACCCCAGTGGCCTGGACCTCGTAGCTTGCTTGAATGACCGTTCGCAGTTGAGGTCACAATGGCCTTCCCTGTCTCGTTGGTCTTCTCGGTGCAGAACCGGTCGGTTGACACCCTTTGCTCACGCCAAACCGGGAGAAAGCCGCGCATTCTCAACTGCCCGTCCTCGCTTGGAACGGGTCAATGAACTGTTTGTCGGTTTCTGCTGTGCCGGAGGAATTCAACGCCGACCACGGTCGTAACAGTAGTGAAGCAGCAAAGCGTACGGCACTGCATCGCCAGACACTTAAAAAACTCGAATGTAATTATGCATGCGGGTATGTCACTGATAATAGTGACTTTTAGGGGCGAAGTTTCTTAAAGCGGCACCCGTTTGTCCCTCGTCGTAGTCGTAGTGCGTAACCAGTCTTACGCTTTGACCTCCAAGGTGGTGCCGGTGGGAGATTTCTCCTGTGCGTTGCTTGAACAATAAAAAATTCGCAGCGTGCGCGTTAACTAAAAGCCGAATTCTTCTGTCTCTCATTCCCCATTAGCAGCCATTGGCATGTTCCAGTAGGAAACGTTAGTAGAAGTAGAAGTGTTAAAAGCCGACTTCTGCTGTCTCTCATTCCCAGTAGCAGCCATTGTTTACCTCCGGTAGTGCCTGGTGAGATTTCTCCTGTGCGTGATTAAACAATAAAAATTTTGTTCAAAACGCCGTTGATTGATGAAATAAACCAACGAAAGACGCCAGATGTTTTCTAAAAGCAAAACGAAAAGACGCCAGATGTTTCTAAAGCAAAACGAAAAGACGCCAGCGCTGCTTAACGAAAGACACCAGGTGTTTTCTAAAGCAATGGTTTTATAATCAAAACCATATCGCGATACAGGTTTGTAGTTGACGATGCTCGTTGCCGTCGGTGTGTGCTCGTATGCAAGAACCACTTAGCTTACATTTCACCGACCACAAAGCGGTCATAATGAAAGGACAACGGAAACCAGCAATAAAAGTTTGATAAAACATTTAATCAATCGTTTCACGTCAATTTTATCGGGCGAATTAACGGAAGAAACACGGTTTAACCGATGATTACTTCCAGGAGCTTTTTTGTAAGCAGGGGAATTATTAGTAAGGCAACATAGCGACTCATTGTTTTGTATTTTTGAGGAGTGTAAAATGAGGTTTTGGGGCAATATTTCAAGCTATGATATCATGCGCTGCACAGCATTGTGAGGCATTCGCATCATCGAAAATGTTTTCATATTATACTCTCAGCCTTCGTTACCCTGTGAATGCAAGTTTGTGAGAAGTTTGCGCAAGGCTGATCACACACGTGATTTTTTAGTTATGGTTGTAACAATGTAGTCAACAGCAGTCGTTAAATCATCTCATGCATCTTCAGAGGCTCCAGTGTTCTGTGTACTCTGCATTAACTAAATTTATGCGAAAGCTACTCAGCACATGCACAGGAAGGCAGGCAGAACCATGCGTGCCAGAGCATGATACGCAAATTATACTTCCAGATAGTATACGTGATGGAAGTTCTCCCCAGGCTGACAGCGTTTCTCATGGCACACACGCTGCCGTTTAATATCTGAGATTTCTCAAGAACTTGCTGTCCAGCGTATCACCCATGCGCGTCTACCTCATGCATATGTAACGGTCATCCTTTGGGGAGGTATCAATCACGCGGTATTGAAAACGCAGCATGGTCTCGGAAGCTTGACGAAAGAACATAAAGACATGCGTTTATAGCGAAGAACGCATTCTACACGACACAAGCATCGTGATTCAAGAGGAAACACTGATCTACATACTCAGCGCTTGGAAATCAGTCGGACGGCTAAGTTGTGCCAAAGTGAATTCCCGGCATTTTCTCTCTTGCAAGAATCATGCATGCACGATGCACCTGGCTATTCATCTCCTATGCAAATATACACCTCGACAAAGCAACGTATCCGCAAAAACCTCCTCCGCACCAGTGGCAACTAGCTGTTCTTTTTGGATTGCCAGCTATGTATATGACTATTTCTCGTAGAAGCAAGACTTTTTTTCCGAGCGTGGGTAAACGTTTCATTTTCCGTTTTTGTTTCAGTAAAAAGAACAGTGTGTCGTAAATCATTTGCGCAGAAAGCATACATCCGTGTCCTCCACTAAAGTTTAGCAGCATGCGTAAAGTATTCAATGTTTCGAGAGCACTGTAGGAAAAGTGGAAAGTTCTCAGCGACATTTTGTGAACATATATGAAAAGAACGAGTCACTGTAAAAGCACGTGTAACCCGATCTACGCGCCATGACAGCTACACAAGGGTTATTGCTGTAGCACGTCTCTAAAAGAAAGGCAGGAAAGGGAAGATGGAAGCTTGCGATGGAAAGTTCATAAACAGAGGGTGTCTGCTGGAGGCGAGGTTTTGAAAAGTGGACTTGTCTTCTTCAAGGCTGCAAATGATTTCCTTAGCTCTAGTGTGTGTATACTTTGTACCCTCTCCTCCAATCCAAACAACGGAGAAGAGGACAACTATGAAAGGGGTGGTGGAGGTGCAGGACATTAGTTATTACGGGGTAAAAAAAAATAAATGAAAGTACCTCAACTCGTACAGGGATGGAGGGCAATGAGAATCGTCCGTCAGAAATTGGGCGAGTGAAAAAAAGACGTATACCATGGAAAAAAGATACATTCAGGAGTACACGTGTGGCTGAATAATGGTTGTCAGAATAATAATAATATCTGTGGTTTTACGTCCCAAAACCACGATATGATTATGAGAGAAGCCGTAGTGTAGGGCTCCGGAAATTTCGACCATCTGCTGTTCTTTAACGTGCACTGATATTGCACAGTACAGGGCCTCTACCATTTCGCCTCCATCGAAATGCGACCGCCGCGACCGGGATCGAACCCGCAACCTTCGGGTCAGCAGCCGAGCACCGTAACCGCTACGCCACCACGGCGGACAATCTTGGTGGGCCCCGGCATAAAACACTTTCGTGTTGAAAATTGGGGACCCTTAAGCTTCGCCTTTAAGAGTTGAACGCGATAGCGATATCCTGTTCTTAGTGCGTACTTAAGGGGAGATGCTAGTCGAAAAAAAGTTTCTTTAATATGTAGCCTAAAGGAAATGGAAGGGCTGTGGGAGCAACATTGGCCGTTGTAAACTATCCTAGAATGCCTACAGCAAGTACAGTTGCGCATTGCCCACTAACGTCATAATTGCGTTTGCGAAAAAGCGAAGAACCCACTACGCTTCCGTGGCCCCACACGAAGTTACACAGTTACTCACTTAGCTAATCTTTCGCTAATGATGATGATTAGGTATGTCGGAGCGCTTTGTAATAGGTGGGCCTTTAAAACATCCACTCGTTGCGCAATTCACATGTTTCCACGCCTGGCGTGATTCTACGCTTCTGCCACGCAATATTAGATGTGTTGAGGAGGTTCCTCCCACTACATGACAGTCATACAGTGTTTATTTTCTTCGTTGCATTTCAAAGCAATGGCGTTGTTCTGTGGTAGATCGCCTGCATACCATGCAGAAGGCTTGGGTTCGATTCTGACTATTACTAACGATTTTTAATTTTTTTTATTTTGTTGGCATCATTCTGAATTTTTCGGTCATAAACAACGCTGATTTTTTGCTCACGACCAACGAAACTGACACCGACGCCACCACCGGAATTGCTGCGAAACGAGCTCTTCAACTCCATCACGTTAAAACGCGATAACCCGCATCCCTATCAAATGGCACATAACACCGATGCTTGTTTCACTGAGCCACAAATATGTTACCAACAAATACGTAACCAAGGTTCAAAAGCCTAATACCAGGCAATCAAGGAAAGATAAATGCATGAATTGAACTCAAAACATGAAAGCACGAAAAATAAAAAAAAACCCGGCAGATCCCACGCACTGTGGGAATCGATGTAATGCGAAGCAGCCAGGAAGGAGCAAATCATGCTTTACATAATTCGCATCTCATGTTTTACATGTTAGGACCTGTCATTTATGTTCGTCATACAGTCACGTCGCGCAATACCAATTTTGGTGTATATCAAGCTAGCGAACTGGACGCAAGCGCACCATGAGTATGGCATTTAAATGGCGTTGTAGATGACATGCATGCCAAAATTTTCATGTTACCACCTGCCACTTATATTCGTTATAGAGTCATGTCACTCAATACCAAATTTGGTGTATATCAAGCTAACGAAACGGCCGCGAGCGCGCCATGAGCGTGGAATGCAAGTCATGTCGCTCATGACATGTCAGGATTTCCATATTTCCACTTGTCATTTATGTTCGTCATACAGTCATGTCACTCAATACCAAATTTGGTGTATATCAAGCTAACGAAACGGCCGCGAGCGCGCCATGAGCGTGGCATGTAAATCATACTTTTCATGACAAGTTAGTCATGATTTTCATGATATGACCAGCCATTTTTGTTCGTCATATGGTCATGTTATTCCATACCAAAGTTTGGTATAAATCCCATTAACGATGCGGCCAGGGGAGCACGAAGTCGTAGGCGGCTAGATAGATAGATAGATAGATAGATAGATAGATAGATAGATAGATAGATAGATAGATAGATAGATAGATAGATAGATAGATAGATAGATAGATAGATAGATAGATAGATAGATAGATAGATAGATAGATAGATAGATAGATAGATAGATAGATAGATAGATAGATAGATAGATAGATAGATAGATAGATAGATAGATAGATAGATAGATAGATAGATAGATAGATAGATACGCTCAAAGTCGCCGAAGTTCGCTAAGAAATGCTTCGCATTTAAAACACACTACATTGTCCTTCACTAACGGAAATATATGCCTAAAACATGGAGGCAAAAAGAAAGCATTGATATGATGAAGAGTAAACAAGCCTAACCTTCATGAATGACAATGTTCATTTAGCACATCTATGGCGACCAGCGCCTAGGGGCAAGATATCACATATAGAAGAGAAGCTGCAGGGATTATATAGGCAAAATCTTCTCTTCATTCCTACATGCTCGGAACGTCCTTGCAAATGGCTCTCTAGATTCTTTCTTTCTTTCTCTTTGCTCGCTTGGTAGTTCCTACAATCTCGGATTAAGCGTGCTTCTCTACTGTCACCTCCCAGGGCCGGAGTTTGTCAAGCAATAGTAGTGCGGCTTTTTTTCCGTTACCCCCCATATTTCTTCTCCTTTATTCATGCGTTCATAGAGAAGCCATTTTCTCAATTGTGATGCGGAACCTCATTAGGGAGATTTGGATAGCAGCAGCGATAACCAGTCTCCAAACTATTTTGTCCCTTGCGTTATACATCACCCTTGACCTAATCTTCCTGCTCAAAGGCCAACGCAGCTGAGTTTAGAATGTTGTTAAGTCATCGTGTGTATCCGTCAGACCACTCTTGAGCAATCAAAGAGCAAGAGACGTGTGGCTGGCCGCAGTGCTGCAAGGAGATGACGTGCCGCATTAGTGGATAGGTGAAAAGGATTTTTAATGGCTTTAGATCCCTCTGTAAACAAAAGCGGGAGCAATAATTTTGACCTTAATTCTTCGTTTCCAGCGTTTGTGCGCCTATTTATTTCGATGCTTCTGCAGCTCTTGAGACTCTCATTCCCTGTTGTGCTGCAGGAAATAAGAGCATAGTGACAAAAAGGCTCAATGAACAAAGCTCTGCATCCATTCGTGTGTTTTGCTTTTTCCGGGGTAAACGAGCTCCATCAAAAAACGGTGCCTCGCGTAATCACGTTGCGTAATTAACATCCTGTAGGGTAGGGATACGTCACTTTCGCGTTGTTATGTATGTCCCCTATTATGATCGCACGTTTCATTGGTTGCTTTGCCTTCCCTTCCAACAAGGCTTCTCCCGAATATTTCTGCTTGTTTACTTTCGTATATTTAATACGTGCCCCTCAGCGATCTCGACAATTTCTTTGGCATGTATCGGCACGTGGTTGTGTCTGTGAGACATTTAATTGGGAGTTTACTCTTATCCACGTAAGAGGCATGTGATGCGGACAGGAGCGAGGTTTCGCGATTTACAATAATGGGCGCTCTAATTTCTGCTATGATATTTTAAGTTCAGCTTTGTTTCGTCATCAGAGCTTCGTCAGATAGTTGGGTAGGTATCAAAGTGTGATCAGGGTTAAAGACGCTCCGTAAGAGTGTTTGCTAGGCGGGGGTCTGCGTTGTTTTATAAATAATCTTCTGGAGACCCAATATGTTTTATCTCCTAAACAGGTCATTTTATTTGTCAAGAAAAGATTACGGGCAGGTAGAATTTGCATTTACATCTGCAGAAAGCACTGTCTCGTGGGAAAGCAAATTGCTAAGGCCAAGCCGGTATGCCACATTATAGTACAGTGTCAGAGCCACCTGATCAAATCTGGTATCGAAATATTGCCGCCCTGCGTAAGAAAGGCAAATGTGCATCTATTTGTCTTTGAGTATCAGTAAAACGCCACTTGCCAAGGATAGCTCTAACTGACAGCGTGATTTACGCTTCACAAATGGCGCAGCACGAATTTTTTTCTTCAATCCTCTCGGACAACACGGTTGAATAATATACGGGCAAAGCTTTTTGGTTTGTTTTGTCTTTGGGGTCAAGGCCATTCTTTCCCCATCGCGCATATAAGAGCTCAGCTCTTAGACGCCCGTTCCTGCGTGGAGAGGCGTTGCCGTTGGTGTTGTCGGCGTTGGCGTAACCGATAGAGCGAACGAGGACGAAAGCGAGCGCGGAGTCTCGATATCACGAGCCACTGGCCTTCAATCTCGCTTTCTTCCTCCGTCAAGCGAGCTGGCCCCTCAGTCGGAGTTCCTACGTAAGCACGGCCTGGCATGTGCACTGCGACCGGCTTCGGTTGTACTATCGGGGCTATCGGTATTTTGCTTGGTACGCGACGCCTGCAATGCATCAGATTTTGGTGGCACGATGGCACGTAGCAGTCGAGCGCTGGCAGTTTCTGTGGCAATACGTAACTAACGTTACACTGCAACAACTGTGGATAGCGAAAACTTCAAAACACAGTTGGCATTGCCCCAACACGAACCTGCGCTCAGAATTTGCATTATGGAGTATCGCAATCGTCGGTAAACATTTTCGTTATACGTGTTGTCCACTACGAAACAGTATCAGCCTCCATATAACAAACCATGCGTTTAACTTTAACGTAGCAGCCATCATAAGGATGCGATTATGGCATAAGTACCACGTTAGAGACGCTAAAATCACTGAGTCAGCCTGAAAGAAAGTCGACGGCTAAATACATGAGGACCCAATTCCATAGTTGAATTATAATGTTCCCCTGTCAAAATACTTTTTCTGTGAGTTTGTTGAAAGCAGAAGGATTATGGGAAGTATTTTGTCGTCTGTATTTGTTTTCTTTTCTTTCCACACCTCAAGTTTCTGTTAGTATCAGGGCACATGCATTAGTGTTTGACTTCACAGCCCACTAACTCATGTTGCAGTCTACGATTTCAGGTTCTGATGACAGGATTTTGAGAAATTGTCTTTATTGTAGATAAAAAGGTACAAATGCTGGAAAACCAATTTTCACCTTGTGTTCCTTTGATAAACTCTACTCATATTTCCTTCAATTTAGGACAAAACTCGGCCATCAACACCTATCACGTACGAGTTGCACGCAGGGCATCCACACATAATCCACTCTGACAGATGCCCCCCCCCCCCCCCCCCCGTTTCAGTCTTTTGCGAGCAGTTTTCTCGAATCGTGAATTAGATTACGAAGGTTAAGTTGCGCAAAGAGAAAAGCCGTCGCCAAGTCAAGAGTCAATGTTCTCGGGGGATGTCATTCAAAAGGCATTGTGTAACACCCTTTCTTTGGAAATCTGGAAATGCAAGAAGAGAATAGCGGTGACGAAAGTGCACCGCAGATGTTTTTTTAGCTGTTTCACTCCTTCACACATTGCATTGTAAAAACTCGCCCACCTCTCTACTTTACTTCACACATTGATTTCAAAAGCTGTGCAGCGGGTGAGCTTATCTCGAGAGGGCATTGCAGCTCAACAAGACGACTCAATTCCCACAATTTCTATAAAAACAATAGTTCTCGATTAACAATAGTTATCGATTGCCGGCAATGGAGAAGCGCCTAGACGCAGCATGCACAGTGCTTTTGCTTGCCGTCGTGATATCTTGACACGGCGACAATCCCACGGTTTAAGTTTTAAGTTTTTAGCTTCACTGCAGGAGACGCACTGACATTCCAAAGCCGCTTGCGACATTTGCTATCATCCCGACTAGACGAACTGATTGCATAACACAGTTGCCACAGACACTGAATCGCGTGGCGAAAATATTGTGTGCGTCCCCTTTTTTTAACTGTGAAACCAATCCTTAATACGACAGCGGATGACTCAATTAGAGGTTGTGATCCTTACGCAACATCATTTTTAACACAATGAGTATGATATTCTGCTTTCATTGTGTATTCTTCAGTTGATGCTGGAAGGGTTCCCTATATGATGTGGATACCAAATAAAATCCCGTGCGATAGAAATATTGTAAGGAATGAGTACAGCAGTAGGGAATTATAGTTGGGGTGTCTCTGTTGTTCCAGAGTCATCGTATGAGGTACACTTATATGAACCATGGCAGGGCCTTCGAACGGTTTTTCACTGAACAGTTGGCAGATAAAGAAGAGGTAAACGACTGTACCTCTCTAGTAGGCCATACCACTTTTTCAGCTGAACAAACCTTTTAATGCGTATCTGTGTTCCCAGGACCAGATGTTTCATTGGCGAACATTCCTTACATGCAGTTATATGTACTTTCAGTCTAGTTCTTCTCAATAATATGCGATTACGGTTTGCAGTAACATTGAATACTTATAAGAAACTTGAAAGCCGAGCAATGTACAATGACATGGATTATGGCCCTAATCGACAAGGCATATGTCATTGGAATATAGTTGTGAACGCTACCGGTACAGAAACAACAGAACTTCTGCGAAAGAAGCTACACATGAAGCAGGTGGTAGTTTACTGGTAGGAGCGAGGAAAACGAAGGTTTGAAAGAGAAAGGCCGACATATGGCAGAAATTATAGAAACAAACCTGCCATACAACTAACGATAGGGGGTCGAACGCTGCCGGAGAGACAAACCATGAGAATAATAGGCTTATGGCTGCAAAGCAACAAAAGAGCAAGCTATACAATTAAAATTCTTAAATGCAAAATGAAAAACATAGCTCGAATGATTCATAGAATAACAAGGAAGGGCAAAGAGCTAAACGAAGGGGAAACTCTACGCTTGGTACAAGCCTTCATCCTTAGTAGAGTCACATATGGACTACCATATCAGGAGCTCACTCCAACGGAAATTAAAGAGATTGACTTGATCATACGGGGAGCATACAAAGCTGCCTTAGGTATACCGCTTAATGCATCAAATGACAAAGTGGAAGCGCTTGGTGTGTACAACACTTTCGAAGAGCTTGCGGCAGCAACGCTACTTTCGCAGAAGGAACGACTATGCCTGACAAAGGTAGGCAGAGAGACCCTCATTCGCTCGGGATACCCTACTAGACCGCAATACTACCGTGAGAACATTACCACTATGGCTAGGGAAACACGCCAACACATAACCGTCTGTCCCCATTCCGCGAAACATGAGCAAATTGTACCATAGTGCGAGAAGATAGGCTAGAGCTCGACAGCTTCAAAAACAGTTTGGCCAAAGTCACGAGGTACTCTACACTGATGTCCGCCAAATCAAGCCAAAGCTGCGTCATAGTAGCAGTTCAACCACTTCCACATACCGTTAAAACGGTCGCAGCGTCAATTAAAACGATCTGTACCGCAACGGCGGAAGCAGCGGCTATTGCGCTAGCTATTAGAACTAAAGAGGCAGAGAATACCTCCACGCTGGTCCTGTCTGATTCGCAGGAGGCCTGTAGAATGTTTCTACGTGGTGGACTACCGAATGTCGCCTTGAGAATACTCGGTGACAAGCTGACACAGGACCATGCCATAATCTGGTGCCCAGGCCACGAGGGTATCTCGGGTAATGAGCTGGCGCACAGTTTGGCTCGTGATTTGAGCAACCGAGTGAAGAACGACGACGTTGAACAGTACGACCCTCACACTGCACGCGATATACTGGAGCATCAACGTAAGGCAAGACAGCGGTATGCCACACCGCACAAATCACTTAAAGTCGACGAAGCTCGCCGCCTTAGACAAATTCAGGTTAACACCTATCCACATTTGGAAAGGTTGCATCACACAAACCTCAATGTATATGTGAACCAATGTCCGTGGTGCGAGTCGAGACCGACGTTGCAACACGTCACTTGGGAAAGTCGGAGCAAATCTATGGAGGCACAGTCGCCTCTGATGATGCTGGGGGAGCCTTGGGAGGCCGTCCTCACCCGAACTGACCTGCAGACCTAAAGGGGTCTCTTGGATTAAGCCGGGCGAGCAGCGGCGGCCACTGGTGTCCTGGAATGGGGAAACCACCCTTGACATTTGCCCTTCCCATTTCTTTCTTTTTTTTCTGTTTTTTTTTTATTAATAAACGTTGTATCATCACCGACATATCACTGAAGGCAAAGAAGCTCGAAGTAAATAGGCCTCGGAACTTAATTCAATTTGATTCTGAAGAAACATATTCGTCAGACAGTGCTGAAGTGACGGCTTAGCATACGCAATCGACCATTTTGTTACCGTGGTGCATGGGCCATATGCTTACCACTCTCTGAATTTCCACACCCTGAATTAAATTTGGAGTAACCATGTCACTCCCACAGCTACTTAGCACTGATTTCGTGAAGCTCAAAGTGAAATTCACTTTAATTTTGATTGACGGAGAGCATTTTTTTCTTCACCTAACACATCTTGTAAACGCTATCCTAAACCCAACGACCCCAACAAACTCAAGGCCTGGCTGCATAATACTAAATCTATTTACTGAGGTTTCAGGTCTTCCGGTGCGGTTCTGTGCACCAGTAAATACAGCAGCGATGCATTTTTATACTGCACTCACTAGGCCCGAATAAATTTTGTAGTGAGCTTATTGCAACGCATTCTTTTTACAGCTTATTCATGCGATTACTTACACTTGACATCTATATATCATCTTTCACTTTGCCGCTTTAAGGGGAGATGCGAGTCGAAAAACCCAAGTTTTTTTCAGAAATTACATATTTTTCGTTTTTATTTGCTTTCACAAGTTTAGTTTCTCTACTTTCACGACAAAAAAACTGAAGATTGTAATTAAACTCTAAATAGGTCAAAATCGCTTTTAAAGAGCACAAGGTGGCTACTAAAAATCTAAGAAGTGCTGATTGTCTAGAGTCCCCCTGGAAATTGTCACCTCACCGCTTGCCATTGCATTTCGCATGAGGGGTTCACTAAAGTCACATGCTCAAAATAACCATGATTGCCAAGCTCTCATGATGGAATAACTCATCTTAAATGACAAATCTTTTCCACATACATGAGCGTTCACTTATACCATTTAAAATGCATTTTTTTCAAGATACAATTCTGGGCAACTTCATGAGTTTTTACATCATGTTTTTGGTACTTCTGATAGCCAGATGGGGATGAAATTTTGCCCACATATTTCTTAACATGCGCAGAGTTCAAGTGTCTACTTAAAACTTGATATCGACCTAATATTATTATTAGGAACTTAAAATAAGCAATTAGTTTGGTATGAGCATTCTAAGACTTCTCACATTACAATTTTTCTTTTCCATTCAAAATATCTTACACGCACTGTCTCGATAGTTATTTGCATTCTACAGATAATGTGGAGCACTATGAGCCAATAATGGCTGAGAACGATAAACATTTACTGAGGAAATAAGTGTCTACAAAAAGAACTGTAATTTACACATTTTCGTGGTACAAAACGAAAACTGTACAATTTACTATAAAACTAATTACATATTTGAAATCAGCATACAATCCCATATATACAGCAAAAATTTTACTGCCTTAGGCTACAGATTAACGCAACTTTTTTTCCGAATCGCATCTCCCCTTAATGAAAAAAAATAGTTGCTGACCCCGGGAAAATAACGATTATATGTCTTGGCTGTTGTTTGTACCTCGAGAACACTCAACTCTCCGTAATGTGAAAAGCTTGCCAAATACATCTGCTAACGCTGATGTACTATATACTCCACGCTTTAACTGACCAGGAAGGAACGAAGAAAACAAAAGGCGGGGAGGTTAGGCGGGGAGGTCAGGGAGGTTAACCAAACATCAGTCCGATTGGCTACCCTACGTTGGGGAAAAGGTAAAGCGGGTATAAAGATGAGAGACACAGAGAAATGAGTCAAGGAAATATGCAATAAATGCGCTGACGCGTATGTGGTGGTGACCCTTAACGATTGTCAAAGGCGTTCACAAGAGCCCGTGGTCCTTAAAAAGCCCAAGTGTGCGTTAACTGCCTTGTGAGCCAGCGAGCGTTGGGGACGGTGCTCAAGCAGCATTTACACAGAGAGCGGCCGGTCGTCCAATCGTCGCATCGCATCAGAAAGTGTTCGTCCTTCAGAGGCAAATCACGAGCAGCGGCATAGCAAGTGATTGATGTCTTCCTCGCTTTCCACAGAACTCGCATTCCGGACTATCGATACCTCCTTTAATGCGTCGCAAGTAGGCTATAGAGTTTTTATACTTAAGCACTCAGCAATACCCAGCACCCCTTGAGGCAGGCAAGGTGTAAGGCTACTGCACATGCGCGTGTAACATCTGAAGAATGATACCTAGGAGGTAGGTGTAAGACAGCAGGCATTACCTACGTCCGTGTTACGTGTATTCTTTAAGAGGAGATAATTTTTTCGTCCCTGAGTGGTTTTCTCGGAGTAGCTTTAAATTGATTCATATAAGTACTTGCGCAACTGAATTATGGTTGGCTGTACGTAAGCATGCAGTAAACCTTAGGCAAAAAGCAAAAAAAATCGGCAGATCCCACGTACCATGGGAATCGATATTATGCGAAGCCTGCGGAGAGAAGTCGACTGGTGTAAATTTTTTATTGAGCTAGACATTACGAAATGACGCTAAAGATATGTACAAATATTTTACGCACAGACATATGTCGAACAGTAGCGTGCGTTTTATATAACCAGGCATTTACAGTTGATTAACGATGCCAACAGCAATATTGGCATTACCTACACCAGAAGCGGTAAGCTGATATGTAGCGCTTGTGCTTGCGAGGATGGCTGTCCTGGCTAGTGCTACGTAGACCCACTTCACTGCATGGCGCTTAAGTGTACAGTTGACGTTAACCCGACGTGACGCCTGTAACATAGGAGTACATATGTAATGCTAATAAAATTGTATAGCTGGCACTGCGACCAAAATTGACGCTTCGCCGACTTTATGCGCCTGCATAGGGTCTCTTTCCAAAGCAGGTTCGGGACCTGGCATGGCTCTGTGGTAGAATACTTGTGGCCATGCTTTGGATCGATTCCTGCTGGCACCCTGACATTATTTCTTGGCATTCGTCGGGCCAACGCTGCAGATATCAGTTCATCTTAACGCTCTCGCATTAAATTACCAAAGTCTGTTCTGGCCATTCCTGGGGTAGATACAAACTGTCAAACACTTGTGGCGCATACCTGCATACCGCGGCCCGCGCTATACGGGTATCTGCCATACGTGTCTGGAGGAAAGGGTTTGGCGACGTACGCCACGGGATTTTCAAGTCAGACAGCCATATTGGTAAAACCTTCTTAGATCCCATGCAACGTTCGGTCTACACCATGTTAAGGAGGCAGTCACGACCGCACTCATATATAGGGGATAGAGAGACAGACAGACAGACAAACATAGATAGATAGATAGATAGATAGACAGACAGACAGACAGACAGACAGACAGACAGACAGACAGACAGACAGACAGACAGACAGACAGACAGACAGACAGACAGACAGACATAGATAGATAGATAGATAGATAGATAGATAGATAGATAGATAGATAGATAGATAGATAGATAGATAGATAGATAGATAGATAGATAGATAGATAGATAGATAGATAGATAGATAGATAGAAACGCTCAAAGTGCCTGCCGTTCGCTAAGAAATGCTTCGCGTTTAAAACAACTGCAATCTTCAGCTGTTCCTGTGACTCTGAAGGAATTCAATTCGTTGCCGTACACTGCTTCAGCGGCCAAACCCATTTCCTGAAGTTCCCTCTCACGCTAATGATGTCAACGTTTGCGTCTTGTAGGCATAAAATACATTCATGCAGATACGCCACAAATACTAGTCTGCGGCCAGGCGCTGCCCCCTCGCTGTGGGGCCGCCCGCTCTGTATAGACTGTTCTTTTTATTTTTATTGCAATAGCTCATCGAGCTTTAAGTCACAAAAGCCATGATATTGTTATAAGGGACGCTGTAATGGAGTTCTAAAATTTCGACCAGTTGGGGATCTAGGTGCACCGAAATCTAACCAGACAAATCACTAGCGTTTCCAAAATTCGGCCGCCGTGGCCGGTTTTTAAACAAAATTGCGTTAAAGAGCTCGTTTCGCAGAAATTATGGTATCGGGGACGGCGTAGGCCTTTTTGAATGAGAGCGAAATATCAGCGTCTTCAAGGAGTGAAAAGTTGACATAGATAGAAATAGATGTATAATAAAAACCATCAGTTCGAGTGGGTATTAAAGCCAGGTCTTCCGCGTGGCAAATATATGTTCTGCGACAGAGCCACACCAGTGCTTAAAACTTTTCTGCAATGGCACGTACTGTGAGGATCCTCTTTAACGCATGTAAAACTGCATGGTTCTCCCGTAGAATCGCACCAGGTGGCAATGTATGTGAATTTCGCAACGAGTATGTGGTTCGAAGGCCCACCCATTACGGAGCGTTCTGGCATACTTAATGATGAACAGCATCAACAAAATGTGCAGCTGCGCATGCATGCGTGTTGACTTAAAGGAGGCGAAGTGGTTACCTTGTCCATTCGCAAAAAGAGGGATTATTACGGTGTGGGCACTTAGCAACTGTACTTGCAGTAGGCATTCTAGGATTGCTTGAAACAACGAATGTTACGCGCATGGATATTTTTTCTTTGCTGCTTCTAAATCGAGGGGAATAGCATTGACAAGGTGTGAAATGAAGTTGCTTATCACCATTGAACCATCTTACCCCTTTTTCTACTCATCCTCAACAGCGACCAAGAGTCGTCCTTTTGTTTCAGTAAAGGTCACATTTATTCATTCATTCCTTGCAACATTCGTGAGGTATTAACCGAGATGCGAAGCTAGGCTAGTGAGTGAAAAGGTGATGCTAACAGAGCTCGACTACGCAATAGCATTCTGTTCTTAAAGACGGAGCTCAAGCGTCCTCCAAGCGTCCTCACTACCATTGTTTATGGCTAAGAACTCCAGGTTATTGAAATTAAAAGTTTTCTTCGACGGATATTGCCTAAACTGCCTTTCTTGCCGGGTTACTGTATGTATTTTAAGCTGCACTACCGCGAACGGATGTTGAAATGACGTTCTTTCTTTTTCAATATCGCCAACTGTGCCTCAAACGTTACATTGTCCTCCCACTTCTCGTCAAAAATGAGCCGAAGAGCCGAAAGGAAAGCGCGGTCAATAGCACTAGTTTCCTGCTTTGTTCGCCGTGCAAAGCTGTACAAGAAGACTGTGCAATGTGTAAAATAAATGAAGAAAGGCAATAGCACAGCATAATAGAAACTATAGAATGAAATTAAAAATTTTCTTCAGAACCATAGCAAAACACTTGGAGGACGCGCATCGACTCTGTTGTTGGAACGACCGAGATTGCGATCTGTACTGATCACCTTGCCTTTAAGGTTCGCTCTCTGTCGGTTTAGCTCGACAAGAAAATCTTCGCGCCTCGTTTGAACAGAACTGCTGTTTTTCTTCGAATATTGTGAGATTGCCACGAGATGACAACAGCGCTTCTCTGCTTTGTTGCGGCACTATAGTGACACTTTGAGACAGCACACCTTCATAGTTTCTCCTTTACATTGATGACTGTCTTCCACTGCAAGCTCCTGAGAAGAAACTCATTAGAAAGATTTAACTATGTACTTTGCTCTCCACATTCACTGCACAGCATAACGAAAGTTGCAGTTTTCCATCAGATTTCCACTTGTTTTCGCGCTCTGACTCACTTATTGCTTTACGGTGGCATCAAAGTTATCACATAGTTGTTCACCTATGGACTACTAGTATTTTCCGTTCTTCATTCTATGTTTCGAAATATGGGATATTTTCGGCGTGTGCTCAATGGAATGGTTTTCGTTGGGAAGCTTCTAGCTAGAGAACCATTCTTTTACAGCTGAACTCTTCGATTGCTCAGTTGCCAGTAAGCAGCGCTTCTCTCCGTGTGGAATGTGATACAACCATGATGTGTCACAAAACTGTAATGCCTGTGAACGAACTGGTTCTTAACTAGCTTTGTATAGCCTATCAAGCTTGCAAGCCTTGTTCCTTGTTTTCTGATGACGGAAGAGTGTGTGTAGGGGTATATATTTTTTTCAACATCCGGGGAAAGTGACGAAATACAACGCTATTATTTGGTCCACCGCAGTGGCGTGGCGGTCAAGGCGGTCGGCTGCTGACGCGAAGGTCGCGGGTTTGATCCCGGCCGCGCCAGTCGCACTTCAATGGAAGTGAAATGCCAAAAGTCCGTGTACTGTGCGATGTCAGTCTACATTGATCAGATGGTCAAAATGTTCACAGCCCTCCATTGCGGCGTGTGTCATAATCATGGTTTGGCTCACAAAGCCCCAGATGTTATTATATGAAGTTTTCTTTCTTATGTCTTGCGGCTTCTCTCCTGACCAACGGCAACGTGTATGTACCACTTGTTTCAAGCCGAAAGCCTTAAACCTTCCTGTTTCCAGGTTGTGTGAGGTACAGAAAATATAATATGAGCACGCGAGCTGCGCGTCCACATCGCCCACTTCGTCTTCGGCCGCGTTTGCGTGAGTTTCAAAAAATGAAAAAAAGATAATTCAGGAGCCCTTCCTGGGGGCAGGAGCCCTTCCTGCTGTGACAATATCTCGACGTCCTGTCGTGCGAGGTCTGAGCCTCTGTAGCTAGAGACCCTGCAGGACAATTCAATAAAGCTATAACCAGCCAGAAGCCCTTTCTTTATAGGGGCAAGAGAAGCTTCGGGCAGGTGTGCCTGGCCTACTGCTTGTCTTTCTTTCTTTCTTTCTTTCTTTCTTTCTTTCTTTCTTTCTTTCTTTCTTTCTTTCTTTCTTTCTTTAGCATTGCACAATGCCCCCCTCATAAACTAATATTCGGTTTATATAAGTAGCGGCCGTCGCCGGAACGATGTTTTCCGGTTGAATCAGCATGCCGCCTTCCCTGTTCTTTCCAGCGTTCGTCAGTCTCTAGAACGGCCCAACGAAAGGACGATCACGCGATCATGGAAACATGGCTTAGGAATTCAATTTTTTTGAAGTCCAAATTTTTCCTGATATGTGCAATACCTGTCATTGTTCTTACGCGCTCTCCAACATACAGTTTTTTAGTCCGCCAAGACGAAATATTTCAATAAAGCACCCAAAACTAGTGTGCTGTTTCCCATTTCAATAGGCCACGAAGTTCAGGAAAGCACGTTTGAAGTTCATTCTGGCGCAAAACTGTCAAACTACGTCAATACTGTTCCAAAAGTCTAATATAATCTAAACGTTTTTAATAATAAAGTCATTGTATGTGGGCGCAAACAAGCGCTAATTCGAGAACGTAATCATCTCACCCGTGAAAAAACAACAACAGAATATTCTAGTGTCGTTCAGATTATACGACTGCCAAAAAACTGCATTCTTAAAAAGTATGTCAGTTTACACTGTTGAGTGGTTTCACAGCAATTTTTGGAAAGTTTGGAAAAAGGTTGATTTCATGTATACCCGTCGAATTGCATGAAGTTAACAAGCCATTAAGTATCGTTGTACTAAGTTAAAAAGCCATAAAGAATAGTTGTTAGAAATTTAAACGGTACCTTTGTTTATAATTCCAGCGTAAAAATCAATGACATGGTTGGGTTGCGTCTGCGAAGAATTGTGACATTTAAGTGACGAGCACTTTAATGGATGGGGCTCTCGCATGCTGTCGTATGTTGTCATCTCATATCGTTGTTTGGAGACACGCAAGCACAACCATGTATAGCGTAGTCATATATTGTATAATATAGCAAGGGCGCTGGAAAGGTAAGTCAGGGTGAGGAGGAGGAAAGGAGAAAAGAGAGAGGGTAAATCAGAGCACAGCCATGTATGGCATCAGGTAGGCAAAGCCATGCACAGGACAGCCATGTACAATACTAGATAGCAAGGGCGCGGGAAGGGCAAGTTCGAGTGAGGAGGATATAAATGAGGAGGAGAGGAGGTAGAGCTTAGCGCAGCCAGCATACTAAAGCAGCTATGTGTAGAGTAGTATAGCAAAAGGACGGGGAAAGGAATTGAGATTGAGGAGGAAGGGTTGAGGGTGAGGAGGATGGAAATTAGGAGAATCTACGAGCAGGGGAGAATGTATAGCCAGCATGCTATAGCACAGCCACGTGTTATAGAATGAAGCAAGAAATCGGAAAGGAAAGTGAGGGTAGAAAGGAATGGTGTGAGGGTGACGAGTAAAAAGAGGAGGGGACGGGAGAGTATAGCATAACCGTAGACAGTGCAGTATAGCAAGGGTTGGAAAAGAGAAGTGAGGATGGGGAGGAGGTATGTGAGGGCGGGGAGGCGGGAAAGAAGGAGGGGGAGGGTAAAACATAGCATAGCCGTACATATTATAGTGTTGCTAGGGGGTGAGAAATATAAGTGAGAGCGAGGAGGAAGGAAACTAGGATGGGAGAGGACGCCACTGCATCACAAATAAGGATTTACTTTTCCGCCGTGTACCCGAGAAACCTGCAAGTTTAAGAACGCCAGCGCGTGCTTGCCCATGAACGCGAGAGTCGCTGAAGGGCATGCGAATCACTGCTTCTCACTTGCAACAGCTCTCACATTGAGCCCAATGGCATAATTTTTATTCACCTAACCAAACGGGGATCTCATTTTTCCCCCCAAACGTTATCTCCTGGTAGAAATGGGCTCACAGGGTGCCAGGGAACTGGGTTGGCATTCTTACAGAGGGCCTTGCAACTTTCCGTTGGCGTATCTGGCATTTGTTGCAATATTTTTAATGCATGAATGTACACGTAAAGGTGTCAACGTGAAAACAAATAAAATACGCATGTAATCGGTGCTGCAAGCCTCACTCACCCGATAGGTGCCTTGTTGTTTTGCAAAGCAGGGATGAAAAGATTACTAATGCGTGCCTCAAAACAAACCTAACTTGCATAACGAACACAAAGCAAGTACAACGTACACGGAGCTGGGAATACATTGACAATTACGCAAATTAGCCTGGGAGCGCGTGTTTCGAAGGGGCAGCTGTCCGATTTTCTTCGCCTGCAGATGATTCCACCGAAAGACGCGGTAAATGCGCTGAGATGCGCTGATTCTTGCATGCTATTACATCGCGTGAGTTGGCTGAATACTTTCCTTCATCGAAGCGATAATCAGCGGCACTTGCAAAGTGTGAGCTGATATCAGCGCCTGCTAATGCATGCGGCGCGATGCGCTATGGCATAATATGCAGCGTGTTTCCCGTAACCAGAACTGGAGATTTAAAAAATGGTTAACTGCAACCTAACGAAAGCAACGATATATGGGTGGCAGTCACATGGCTCCCGTTACGCTATTTTTCTGATTATTCTCCTTGACGCACTCTTCGTCGTGACAGCAGCTGTGCTTTTTTTTTTTGTCACCTATGGCATAACTGAATAGCACGCAGTCAATCATGATTTTACATGTTAGAAATTGAGAGTAGCCAGATATAAAGGTTTGTTTTCTTTAAAAGTATTGGCAATTTTTCGTGGTGTAGGAATCACCGAACAACAGAAGGCACTGACTTTTCATTATTGAGCCCCATTTGAAACAACAACCAAATGGGAAGGACGGGAGTTTGCTTTACTATGTTGTGTTGAAAAATTAACTCTGCAGGTAAGCGAAATCATGAATGTTGCACTTTCTTCTCGGTTGAAGCGTAACAATATTATACTGACTGCGCGAACTCGCAAGCACGTAGCACGATCAAGACAAAACCGCAGGGCTAGTTCGCGCTCTCAGAGTAATATGCATTTACACCTGTTCGCAGAAAGAGCTATGGTTCTAGCTGTGGCATGTCGTCTTTAAAGGCTTGTGCACCGACATCTTTGAGTCAACCAGATTTCGCTGCAGCCATAACCTTCAACGCTGCATCTCAATCTATGAATCTATTGTGAAAAGCAGCACACTGCAAGTAGTGAATGAAATCAGGAGATCATGTACTTTGCATCACGTGACTGCCTCTGATATCGCAAATGTATGTATGTAAAGGGCACACCCTAGTCAACATTTCCTAAACACTTCATGGTGCCATGTATACCTAATATGATGTCATTTCTGCACTGTCGACAAAACTGCCGAACCGCAATTGTGCAGTAGTGCAACGTAAATGTTTTCTGGGTGTCCTTGCGGTCACCGAACACGCTGCCTCTGCATTTTACTCGTTTTCTGTTTTGGCTGCGTTGGTATTTTCTGCTACGCAGTACAGCGTGTACTTACAATCTCTTTCAGTCCTCCCAGTCGGTGTTTCCGAGGAAATTCCAAAAACATGACCCTACTGCAGACAAAAGAGCGACCTCCGCAAAGCCAGCCAAAAGCCGCTTATACAATCGGTTCATAGAAATGACGTTCAGACGGTGAGCAAGTCTTATACTTAAGCCTCTTCTTGGTAATGTCACTGATATTTTATTACTTTACTTAAATCTTTATGAGTACCTGCTCCATTTTTATGTTGATTTTATGTGATAGACGTAGTCCCTAAATCCTTCAAGACCTACTGATTTATTTCAGCTGACCAAGTAGTGAGTGGTGGCAAAATAAAAAAAGCTTTTTCTTCTTAATTCCATTCTATTGACTTCAGCGGTGATCTCCAAGAAGCTATTCGACATTTCTTATAATGGAAACATGCAATGCGCAGCTCTCAAAGCCGTTTCCACTTCGCTGTATTTTCATTATCCCGAGGAAGGTTAATAATGCACGAAATTGAAGGAATTGAATAAAAAATGGGTGTTTCTCGTCAAATTTGGTTGTGTGTTGGAGTAGTTAATGTCAGCATTTCATGAAGCTTAGAACCTAGAGCACTGCCCATGGTTGACTGATCAAAATTGAAGCCGATTGCGCGCTTAGCCGTTAAGATACTGGATATACCGGCAGAACCACTTTTTCGGAGCTAATACTTGATGTCCAATAGATATCTTTGTATATGGTGGTCACATTTCAAACCAACTGACTCATCGCATCGCTGCTGCGATGTTCACGATACGAAGGCTAGCCCAAAAATTTTATGCAGGATTAGCGACGCTCGTCTGTCGATTTGTAATACGTTCTGAAGCAGCACTCAGACCAGCGTGCTTGAAACAAATCGTTCCCTACCAGCGTTCGTGTTCGCGAATTTATTCGCTGGGCTAGAGAACGCGAACAAGGTTAAAGGTTGGCACTGTCTCGGTGCTCAAACGCATATCCCGACAAGGATGTGCAGATAGTTCGTCATGGCTTCTTGTAGCTCTAACGGGGTACTTGAAACCTTTATTATTATTGTACAGCTATTCCTTGGGCCCCGCTAGTCACTATAAAAAAGGAAAAAAAATACGCTCCTAGGACAGAGTAGAATAGCCCTATGCGATTTCCTTCTTCCGAGCGGCTGTGCTTCTCAGAAAAATAGACCCACTGTGCCCTGCTATCGCAATTATATGAGGCCGGCTTGTACTTACGTTAATAGAATCTTGTGGTGTGTGAATAATTTACTTTTCGTAATTTGTTTTCTTCTTACTACCCGCTTCCATATCTTTGTCTCGAACTTCAATTCCTTCTTTCGTAAAGCCTTGGTGGGCGTCGAGATCCTCTGAGTGGCAGTGATCAGCCTTCTTCGTACTGTCTTCCTCTTGGCCATTTTTATTTTGGTACGTGTTCCTGCAGCCTATGCCGCCTTCAGATAAAATGTACACTCAGCCAGGTATATGCAACTTTTCATCACGTGCTACTGGCATTCGAGACCACACCACAGCTCCCATGTGTCGTTCATTCCGCCACACGTCTGTGGCAGGCGGCGCTGCCCACACCTGACTCGGTGAACCAGCTCGAGCTCGTTCACCAGCCGGAAATGATAGCTGAGGCTGCCGTACTCCTACATTGAGGAGACCACCCACTCACAGCGGAGGAGATCCCACGCTCGCTTTGCACGCCTACTCTCGTATATAAAGTTTTAAATGCGAATGCATTTCATAGTCGGGCTATGTCAGGCATCCGGCGTTGTCGGCGTTGTCCGGCGTTGTCCAGCGTTGTCCGCGGAGGAGGAGGAGGAGGACAGGTTGAGGAGGTAAGCGCCGGCAGGTGTTAGATGTGAAGCATCTTATCCGGTGGTGGTGGTGGGCGGCGTAACCACCCATACTGCGCATGCGCAAGCCCTTTAAAAAAATATAAATAAAAGACCTCCTCTCTCCCCCCTCTCTGCTCTAGGCATCCCTCCCCGCGGCAACCGCACCCTCACTGCGCATGCGCCTCCCCTCCTCTCTCCCCTCCTACGCTCCCCCCTCTCTCTCCTCTAGGCATCCCTCCCCGCACTCCCACTGCGCATGCGCGTCCCCCCTCTCTCTCCTCTAATACGCTCCCCCCTCCCTCCTCTAGGCATCCCTGCCCACAGCGTCCACACCCCCCACTGCGCATGCGCGTCCCCCCCCTCTCTCTCCTCTCCTACGCTACCCCCCCTCTCTCGCCTCGCGACGCCGACGCAGGCAGCGTCTGCTAGCGAGTTTCTTTGTTGAAAAAACCGACTGCTCGCGCTGCACAACCGTTCACTGTCCATCCCGTATATATGGCAATGGATCTTGACCTCCAAGGTGGTGCCGGTGGGAGATTTCTCCTGTGCGTTGTTGAACAATAAAAATTCGCAGCGTGCGCGTTAACTAAAAGCCGACTGCGGATCTCTGTGTCCAGTCGGAGTCTTCTGTCTCTCATAGCCCATTAGCAGCGATTGGCATGTTCCAGTAGGAAACACCGCTCCATCGCTGCGTGCTTTACGCATCTCCAGTTTTAAATGCGAATGCATTTCAAGTGCGTGAGGGCGCTCGCATCGCGGGAGCTCGGCGGAGCTATATATGAAAAAAAAAATTTTAAAAATTAAAAAAAAAGGAAAAAAGAACAAAAAGAGAGAAAAAAGTAAATAAAAAAAAGAAGAAAAAAACAGAACAAAAGCAAAAAAAAAAAAACAGGCGCTGCGCCGTGCTCCCGACCGGGCTGCAGAAATTAGGCGCTTTTTCCTTCTTCGAACCACAACCACCATATATAAATGGAGTGAAGCGCGCGCGAAATGCATTCGCATTTCCTCACGATTCCCTTCGGGGAGGTGGGGGGCATTTTTTTTTCTTTCTCTGTCTTAACATAATTTTTGGAATCGAAACGTGATTTCAGGATCAAGCTCTTAAGGTGTAGCCATCCTTCTACTCGGATACTGCAATTTGATAGTGTTACATCACTGTAAAATATTTGTTTGACAACGACTTTTAAAACGACCACGAATAAAACGACGCACCAATCGCCTGTGATTTGTTTATGGTTTTGTCGGTATATTGATGTAGTTACAATGTTGTTATATTGCAGCTCCACAAAAACCGAAGCTAAAGTAAGAAACTCCCGCCATGATCATGGATACAAGTAATCACGTGAGAGTGTAGTGCCATGCAAACGTGATTAAGGGTATGTAAAAGCTCATTTGAATGCATTCCAAGTTATAGAGCGTATTGCCACGCGCCTTTCTTTTACTGTATTCGGTTTCCGCCCACAAAGACTATCAGCAGTGCTCGGCGCAGACCGCGCCTTATTGTTCCAGAAGCTTCTCGGTTGTAGTAGATCGTTTTGTTAAGATTGCACGCAAGACGGTAACACTCAAGATTATTCCAGAGCCTGCGCGACGACCAGTGATAAGGCTAGAATGTTCGACGCGTGATTTATAAAAGCCGGCGCGTTCCAACGAAGTTCAGTTGATCGACGGTCGACGCTCTGTTCGCCGCTATCAGTGCCAGCGTGTATCGCTGTAATCTTACTTTCCGTTTACCGGCCACAAGTTCGGCCTAATAAACAGTTTCATCTTGGACACGTCGCCTGCTGCCTTCGTCGACGTCACACCCACGTGACATCTAGTGGAGGTGCTGCTTCTTTCATGTACCGGACGCCCCCCGTCAAGCCGTGAGCCCAGCCCAACTCAGGACGAAGACACCTACCCCGTCACGGACAGTCGAGCCAGCCGCAGACTAAAAGGACTCCCCCCGCAGCACGGACTTCTACCGGACAAGCCGAAAGCTACGGCGACGAAGACGACAGGCACGATGACGGCCGCTGTGTCCCCTGCAACCATCGTTATCCAGCCACCGAGAGAGCCACCGACTTTTCATGGATCACCAACTGAGGACCCCGAAACCTGGCTAGAGACTTACGAACGTGTCGCCACCTTCAACAACTGGGACACCGACGAAAAACTGCGCCGCGCCTACTTCTACCTAGAAGACGCGGCAAGGACCTGGTTCGAGAACCGGGAGTCCACACTTCGAACATGGGACCTGTTTCGCAGCGCTTTCCTGGAGACGTTCGCAAGCGTCGTACGTAAAGAAAGGGCCGCCGCTTTACTAGAAACACGGGTCCAGCTCCCGAATGAAAACGTGACAATCTTCACCGAAGAGATGACACGACTTTTCCGACACACCGACCCTGACATGACCGAGCAGAAGAAGGTCCGTTTCCTCATGCGAGGGGTCAAGCAGGAGCTCTTCGCGGGACTGATGAGGAACCCACCCAAGACCGTCCATGAATTCCTGACAGAGGCAACCACAATCGAGAAGACACTGGAGATGCGCACCCGGCAATTCAATCGCCGCTCGACGACAGGCTACGCCGACATTCAGTCCCTCTGCTCAGATGACCTGCGCGAGACCATAAGGGCCGTAGTGCGCGAGGAGCTTCGTCGAATGTTCCCGTCATCCCAGCCGCAGGTTTCCTCGATCGCAGATATTGTTCGAGAGGAAATCCAGCAGTCGTTGGGTGCCCCTGAGTCGCAACAGCCTCAGCCGCAAGCCATGAGCTACGCTGCTGCAGCCCGACGCTACGCTCCCGCTCCACGCCCCCGTCAAGACACCACACCGCCGCAGTACCGCCGCCAGACTCCGCCCCCCACCGCCACCGGCGCCATACCACCCACCTGCCAGCCAGCGCTACCCTCCGAGGAAGACCGACGTTTGGCGCGCCCCTGACCACCGCCCGCTATGCTACCACTGCGGTGAAGCCGGGCACACGTACCGCCGCTGCCAGTACCGGGAGATGGGACTGCGTGGTTTCGCCGTAAATGCGCCGCGTCCGCAGCCTGGCGAACGACCTCGTGACATCGCCGACTACCTCACAGGAGCGCAGTGGACACCCCGACGACCTTCCCGTTCACCGTCGCCAGGCCGCTACACCTCACCGCATCGCAGGCAGTACACCAGTCCGGCTCGGGGCCGATCTCCGAGCCCGTACCCGGAAAACTAAGGGCAGCAACCGATGGAGGTGCGGTTGCTGTACGTCGAACTACCGAAGATCCTCCGCCGACGCCGACGACGACGCCGCGACGACACCTGCTGAACACGACGCGAAGCAGACAGAGCCCTGCCGACGAAACCTCGCGGACCGAGCTACACCTGACGACGCAGCAAGATGGAAGCAGCGCAACAAATCGACGCAGCCGTGACCCGACACCGCGAGCTAACCGCAACGCAAGGCGACGGACTAGCGACCTCGACGTTCTCATCGACGGCCACAACGTCACCGCTCTCGTCGACACTGGGGCCGACTATTCCGTCGTCAGTGGGCCATTCGCCACCAAGCTGAAGAAAGTAAAGACCGCTTGGAGTGGACCCGAAATCCGGACAGCTGGAGGTCACCTGATAACGCCAATTGGAGTCTGCACGGCGAGAGTCACCATCAATAGCCGGACTTATCCTGCGAGCTTTGTAATTCTACAAAACTGCTCCAGGGATGTGATACTTGGAATGGACTTCCTAAGTGACCACGGCGCCGTCATCGACCTGAGGTCTGAGTCGATAACACTAACCTCAGACAAAGCGCTCCCGCCCCACGCGACGCCAAGGAACCATGCGTTGAATGTTATAGAAGAGCAGGTGACCGTTCCTCCGCTCTCCAGCGTCATCATTTCCGTCGGCACCGAAAAACCCGTAGACTTCGAAGGCGTCATCGAGGGCGATCAGCACCTGCTTGTAAACCGTCAGATTTGCGTCGCAAGAGGCATTGCCGAGTTGCGTGAAGGGAAAGCAACAGTGATGCTAACGAACTTCAGCAACGAATACAAGCACGTGAGCAAAGGCACGACGGTCGCCTACGTCGAAGAATTTGTGGAAGCCAGCACTGCCCTCGCCCTCGCCGAGTCTGCCGAACACGCTACGACGAACCAAGGTCATCAACTAGCTTTCGACGTAAATCCGAGCCTGCCGACGCATAAACAAGGACAGCTCAAAACCCTGCTCCGGCAATACAGGGACTGCTTTTCGTCGTCGTCAAGAATTCGACATTACCGTCGTTTACAAGTCCGGAAGAAAACACTCTGACGCCGACTGCCTGTCTCGTGCCCCCGTCGACCCACCGCCGCTGGACGACCAGGATGATGACGGCTTCCTGGGAACCATAAGTGCCGATGACTTCGCCGAGCGACAGCGAACGGACCCAGAACTCAGGAGCCTTATCGAATACCTCGAGGGCAAGAGCGCCACTGTTCCTAAGGTATTCAAGAGAGGACTGGCGTCGTTCTTCCTGCGAAACGGAGTCCTCCTAAAGAAGAACTTCGCGCCCCTTCGAGCCAAACACCTTCTCGTGGTTCCATCAGCAATGAGACCAGAAGTCCTCCAGGCCCTACACGACGACCCGACGGCTGGACATCTCGGTGTTTCCCGCACGACCGCAAGAGTACAGGAAAAGTACTACTGGCCGCGCCTTGCCGCCGACGTCGCCCGCTACGTAAGGACGTGCCGAGACTGTCAGCGACGGAAGACACCGCCAACAAGACCAGCAGGCTTCCTTCAGCCGATCGAGCCTCCTCGGCGACCGTTCCAGCAGATCGGGATGGACCTCCTGGGGCCGTTCCCAACGTCGACTTGCGGAAACAAATGGATCGTCGTAGCCACCGACTACCTCACCCGCTACGCCGAAACAAAAGCCCTGCCCAAAGGCAGTGCCGCCGAGGTAGCCAAGTTCTTCGTTGAGAACATCGTCCTTCGACACGGCGCCCCAGAGGTTCTCATCACCGACAGAGGCACGGCGTTTACGGCTGACCTAACCCAGGCGATCTTGGGATACAGCCACACAAGTCACCGCCGGACCACCGCGTACCACCCACAGACCAACGGCCTGACCGAGCGTCTAAATAAGACCATCGCCGACATGCTGGCCATGTACGTCGACGTCGAACACAAGACGTGGGACGCCATCCTTCCGTACGTGACCTTCGCATACAACACGGCCGTGCAAGAAACGACGCAGATGACGCCATACAAGTTGGTCTACGGACGGAGCCCGGCAACGACGCTCGACGCCATGTTACCAAACGTGACCGACGAGGAAAACATCGACGTGACCGCCTACCTACAGCGCGCCGAAGAAGCACGACAGCTCGCCCGCCTGCGGATCAAGAATCAGCAGACGACTGACAGCCGCCGCTACAATATTCGACGACGCTTCGTGGAATACCAGCCCGGCGACCGCGTTTGGGTGTGGACGCCCATACGACGACGTGGACTTAGCGAAAAACTTCTGCGACGATACTTCGGACCGTATAGGGTGCTTCGACGTCTCGGCACACTCGACTACGAGGTCGTGCCCGACGGCATTTCGAACTCTCAACGGCGCCGTGCGCGACCTGAAGTCGTCCATGTCGTGCGCCTCAAGCCGTTTTACGCGCGGTAGTGAACCAAAGGACTGTACTTTTCTTTTTTTTTCATTGGACTTTCTTGCTTGTGCGTATTGTTTATTCAACTTTCTTGATTTATTGTCGTTATTTATTATTGCATGTATTTTTTCCCATGTGTTCTGTTCTAAGCATCGGGACGATGCCTTTTCAGAGGGGGGGGCATTGCCACGCGCCTTTCTTTTACTGTATTCGGTTTCCGCCCACAAAGACTATCAGCAGTGCTCGGCGCAGACCGCGCCTTATTGTTCCAGAAGCTTCTCGGTTGTAGTAGATCGTTTTGTTAAGATTGCACGCAAGACGGTAACACTCAAGATTATTCCAGAGCCTGCGCGACGACCAGTGATAAGGCTAGAATGTTCGACGCGTGATTTATAAAAGCCGGCGCGTTCCAACGAAGTTCAGTTGATCGACGGTCGACGCTCTGTTCGCCGCTATCAGTGCCAGCGTGTATCGCTGTAATCTTACTTTCCGTTTACCGGCCACAAGTTCGGCCTAATAAACAGTTTCATCTTGGACACGTCGCCTGCTGCCTTCGTCGACGTCACACCCACGTGACAGTATATATCATCGTCATGTACATCGGCTTACGAAATTTCTTTTTGCTTAATCTATAATCTTGGTCCGCCGTGGTGGTATAGCGGTTAGGGTGCTCGGCTGCTGACCCGAAGGTCGCGGGTTCGATCCCGGCCGCGGCGGTCGCATTTCGATGGAGGCGAAATGGTAGAGGCCCGTGTACTGCGCGATGTCAGTGCATGTTAAAGAACACCAGATGGTCGAAATTTCCGGAGCCCTCCACTACGGCGTCTCTCATAATCATATGGCGGTTTTGGGACGTTAAACCCCAGATATTATTATAATCTATAATCTTGTTTAGCGCTTCATGACGTCCTTAAGAACATCTTCTTACCATCTTGCGCATTGAAGACCGAGTTATTTCTACTTCCAACTTTAACTGTAACAAATTTACAATCCTGCCAGCCACTCTAAATATATTTCTGAAATAAGCACGAACAGGCGGAACTTACTGAGTCAAACAATGGACAGTTAGGGATTTATATATACCTATCCTTTAATGAAGGGTTATTTTAACTTCGCTTCTTCGAAAGTCACACGCTGTAGGTGCTTATTTACATAATGGGTGCTTGAAGAAGCTCAAACCAAATTTCATGTTCTTTTGATTTCTGTATATTCGTTTGTTCGTCCTCTGAAGAATTTCCTTCCGATAGAAAAAAGGAAAAAGATGAAGTAACTTCTTAGGCTCTCCTTAATGACGTCTTTGCTACTGCTTACAAAACAGCGGGAAACTCAGAGTGGCCGCTACAGCTTTGAACACAACTTGGACAGGTGCATTTCCATTTAATTCTTCCTTTTTTTTCTTTCTTTCGGCACTCGACTATTCTGAGACACAACAAAACGCTGATCGCGCATCGGCAGCGGAACGCCGTGGATGTGAAATATTGATTTGCAACTTGCTGCCCCACTTTGAATGCTTCCTATTAGAAGAAATGTTCGTGTAAGAAAAAATTATCTGTATATATATATATATATATATATATATATATATATATATATATATTGTATGTATGAATCTTTGTATGGGTCTTTCCCACTGGAAGTTCTGAGCGCATCGACCAGAGCCGACCCACAAAGAAGATATATGTCTATGCAGGCGCTGACTATGAAATACCAGGAAGACCTTTCATGATATGCTTAAATTTAAAAAGACCCTATGCAGGCGTAATGTCGGTGCAGCGTCCATTGTAGTTGCAGTGCTGGCTACATAATTTTATAACAAAGCAATAAACATTACATATGTACTCAAGCGTCATGTCGCGTTAACGACAACTCCAGTTCCAGTGTTGGCTCCGCTTCTATGGCAGCCGTCTAGTAAACATTACATTTTTATTCTTATGATTCAGCAAGCTATATTCAGACGTTATTGAACTCAGGAGGAGTACGCTAACGAAAGTTCCCTATTATATTCATATCAGTGCACTGTAAAGTGCACTTCGTGTCGCTAATACTGACGTCTTTGCTCAAACGTGGGTGCTGACGTTACGCCAAGCCATAATTTACACTTTAAAGGCCAGTGTAGTCGACGTTCCCGGTAAACCACGATGTGCACAACACTAATACACATACAAAATTACGTCGATACACCGAGTAATCCTTCGCTCTAAGCCAGAAAATTCAGCATAGACAATTACTCTCCGACGGCTTCGTGTGAAACCGATTCCCACAAGACGTGGGATCTTCCGAAATCTTCATTATTGCTTTAATTATTCATGTATATATTTATTTGTTTGTTGATATCTAATTGCTTCATTTGTTATATTATATAGCTTCTTCATTGCGCTGCTCTTAGGAGATACCAAAAACTTCATAATAAATTGACTTAAAGTTAATGTGGACCCTTGGCCCCGAGATTATGCCTACGGTTCTTGAATGGATAACGTGTAACCGCTAGTGCTGTTATCGTACACTGTGCGCTTAACTGAGGCAAGGAGACATGTCGCTTATTCAGAGAGTTGCGTAAAAGCGCCAATTTTGAAACCTATATAGAAAAAGTCCTTGGTATATCTGCGCCGAGAAGGAGGGGTCTTGCTAATTTTTAATTTACCTTCCCACAGGGAAATGCATTACTTTTAACAGAAACAGAAATTTGCTTGGAACTATCACTGTAGGACACTAAAGATACGCATTGATTTTTTTTTTCATTTTTCACCACCCGCATATAAGTCAATCGCTTGTTTTTTTTTTTCAATTGCAGGATATCTAGCTGATGTACGTGCAAATATATTTGCGTCATTTATATTTCAGCAATATTGTTCCAGCTTACATTGCGTTTGCGTGCATTCGACAACAAAATTCTGTAGTCGCACCTTCAACTCTGTTATAAAGCCAGCATTTCGCCGAAAATATTCATAGAGACAGGCGCACGAAAGGTACCTGTCACATTTCATTTATGTCAAAGCAATGCAAATACAAGTGGTAACTGCGCCCGTCCGAAGAAAATAATGTATATGCCTTGCACCATCCTTCCTTACGTCACAGCTGCTTCATTAGAAGGGAGAATAATTTCACGAATGGCGACACAAAGCTTACTCCGATAATGAGAATGAGCCTACGAATCCCTCGTATCAGAAAAGAACCTGAGCCATCCACACTGCTCCTTGAGCAATGCTGGCCCATTAGTGGTACTCCGTCCTATTCCTTCGCCCTTAGTTACGGAGATTGCCCTGGACGTTGCGTAGGGGCTGTGTCAAGGCGAAGAAAAAGAGTGCGCAGAGAGGAATACGGGAACGCTCGTAAAGAATGCTAATGGAGAATGCCTGCTCGACTCCCGTTCCCTCTGGCAACAAGAACGGAAATGGTAGTGCTGACGAGCTACTTTCTGTTTGCATGCATGGAGCCTTTTTTTCCGCACCAAAGTGGTGATTTGAGGTGGGCATCGCTTAGCCGTATCAGTTTTATTTTTCCGATGCTCTCGCGTCCAGCATTATTTAGTTTCCGTAATATACAAAGGTAAAGGAAAGGAGGTTAACCAGGCTGTACCTGGTTCGCTACCCTATTGAGGGAGGGCAAAGAAGGAGAAAAGTAACAAAGAAAAGAAGAAGAGAAGAGAGAAAGAGGGATACGCGTACAAACATATCAGGGTTTACCACCCATACCCAGAAGCCACAGCCAAGGAGTAGTTGAGTGTGGCCCCTCGGCGGCTGTCTTGAAGTAATAGACTGAAATCAAACATATTAAGGGATGACCCCTGTTCAACACAGTAGTAATTTGGCAGAAACAGCTGACCTGCGGTTCTGCTTCGTTTACCTTGTATTTTAGGTGTGGAGCACTTTAGGGGGGCCGAGGGCCGTCGTATGCTGTGGTCCTATGTTGTCGTCGTCTCTTGGCGTAACGCGGGCAAAACCACATATAGCATAGCCATCTGTTGCATACTGAGGGCACGGTCACGACAGAGTTGTTTTCCTGGTCTTGTTCTTCGAGCGTCTTGATGATGATATTAACGCAGGCAAAGCCACATCTAGCACAGCCAACTGTAGCATATTCAGCATGCTCACTCCAAAAAGAAGTTTTCTTCCTTGTGTTCTTTATGCGCCTTGATGATGATATTAAATCCGGAGCACTTCAGGGGCCCAGGCAGTCGTATGTTGTCGTATGCAGTTGTCGCTTGGGCATAAGGCAGGCAAAACCACGTACAAAAATTGAAAAACCAGGCAAGTGATTCTTACAAAGAAGCTGATATTTCAGCGTTCTAAGCATTCAAAACACCACAAGCAGCTTGAAATGAATATTTTATTTCTTGCCTACTGGGGGACTGACTCCGAATATCTAGTAAAGCCTCAAATTTTCCAAGCAGCTTGCACTCACCTACTTAGAAAAGTTTCGGCCGAGAACCTTGTCCTAAGCTTGCACTAAGCCACGCAATGCTTGAAAGAGAGATACTGGAAGATTCTGAAGACTAATATGGTTGCTTCTACGTTGTTTCTAGGTCGTTGCTAATCTTTAGCTAGGTGATGTTTGGTTCTTTTGACGTTGATGCTCAGCGCAGAGATGTTCTAGTCTCAGGCACGACATGGATGTCCAAACTCCAGAGGCAGCTCGCGCAGAAACCAAGCATTCGCACCTCTCATAGATCTACGGGCACGTCGTCATCTTAGGCCTTCCATCACTTCGGGGTCTTCTCGCAGCCGCCATTGCTTTTCCCGTTCCACATTATTTTGTCGTTGTACGTACTCGAGGTTAAGATGATGCTAGCATTGTTCCAAGATTCTGGTACCTTGCCGGTCAAGAGACACTTCGCATACAGGGTGGCCAGTTTTTCCAAGACAATGTCAACCATATTTCAACAGATCTAGTGTTACCTTATCCTCAGCAGCGGCTTTGTTGTTTTGCTTTCCCTCCAATGCTTTCCTTACTTCCCCTTGTTGTTACTGGCAGTATGTTCATTTCCTGTTGGCTACTACTACTTCTTACATTATCAGCCTGATTGTCTCGGCTACTGAACAGATCTCTGTAGAACTCCTCCGCTACTTCAACTATCCGATCCATATATTCGTATTGACTTTGCCTTCCCTGTCCTTTAGTGCATACATCTGGCTTTAGCCTATGCCCATTTCTTAGGAGCGAAGCTCCTTATGCCTGCACCCCGCCGTCGCCGTCGCCGCCATCGAAGCTCCCCGTCGGAACCAAACACAGGTGTTACATATACCGTACATAGAGCGTTCATAGCGCTCATGTAGGTTTAAAAAAATTGAAGGACACTTTGTACAATCCAAACTGTGTTCGGCGAAAGCGTGTGACCATTCCACTGATTATGCCATGTCTTTTTTTCTTTTACACTCTCCGTGGGAAAACACACAAACCGAATGTGTGCGTGCTTTCTTTTTTAATTTCTTACCGCGAATCGCAGTGAGACGCGAGACTAATCTTCCTCCGTTCGCATGCGTTAGTATTTTCTCGCGCTTTGCGCATCGTGCAAACGCCATCCGCGTTCCAGCTCTTAAATTGACGGACCCTTTGTAAATTCGAAAGTGTATTCCGTGAACGCCTGGGTTCATTGAGACGGCATCGGTCAGAATGATTGCAAACTCTGGGCACAGCGACGCTACGCAAGCAAAGCGCCAGCGCTATAGAGTCCGACGCGACCGGCGTCCATTTGCGCATCCCGGCGGCCACCTGGCTCCGTGCCAGAGCTCGGATGGATGGACGGACGGACGGACGGACATGGACGGATGGGCGGACGGACGGACGGACGGACAGACGGACAGATGGATGGATGGATGGACGGACGGACGAACAGACAGACAGACGGACGGACAGACGGACGGACGGACGCCGGACGGACGTCGGACGTACACCGGATGGACGTGAGCATGAGACATTAAAGGCTTTCGCCTTATTAAAGATTACACCATCTCCCGCTAAAGGGAACCATGTGTAGATGCGAAGCAGCGGGCGCTAACGCTTACACTGGCGGCGGCGTTCACGCTGGCGCTCATCGCAGCGTTGCACAGGAGAGAAACCTGGGGGGCGCAAAGCAAGCAGTGATTGACCGGTGTTTCCTACTGGAACATCCCAATCGCTGCTAATGGGCAATGAGAGACCGAAGACTCGGACTGGACACAGAGACCCGCAGTCCGCTTTTAGTTAACGCGCACGCTGCGAATTTTTTATCGTTCTACAACGCACAGGAGAAATCTCCCACTGGCACTACATTGCAGGTCAAAATCCAGTGCCATACATACGGAGTGGCCAGTGAACGGTTGTGCAGCGCGAGCAGTCGGTTTTTTCAACCAAGAAACTCGCTAGCAGACGCTGCCTGCGTCGGCGTCGCGAGGCGAGAGAGGGGGGAGCGTAGGAGAGGGGATGACGCGCATGCGCAGTGCGGGTGTGGACGCCGCGGGGAAGGATGCCTAGAGCAGAGAGGGGGAGCGTAGGAGGGGGGGAGAGGGAGGGGACGCGCATGCGCAGTGAGGGTATGGCCTCCGCGGGGAGGGATGCCTAGAGGAGAGAGAGGTGGAGAGGAGGTTTTTTATTTTTATTTTTTTTAATGGGTTGGCGCATGCGCAGTGGGGGGGTGTGGACGGACGGACGGACGGACGCCGGACGGACACCGGACGGACGGACACCGGACGGACGTGAGCATGAGACATTAAAGGCTTTCGCCTTAATAGACCGTACTCTGTCCGTGCATCTGCTTGTCCGTCTGTCCGTCCGTTCTTGCATGCGTCCGTCCGTCCATCCATCTGTCCGTCCATCCGTCCGTCAGTGCATCCGTCCGTGCGTGCGTCCGTCCATCCACGGACGGACGAATGGGCGGAGCGATGGATTTCATAAACATCCTTTATATCGTTTATCATTTCGTGAATGCAGATTCGCTCCATCATCAGCATTGCAAGCAAGCGGCACTTGCTTGGGAGTTTACGGCAAGAAGTTTGAGGGTACAACGGGGCAGCGGCAAGCGCAGCACCGGGTTGATACGATGTCCAAGTGGCTCACGTCCCGACGCTCAAGCTCAGAGCTAGTCTCGCCAATGTCAAAGTTGGACAAACAAGACTATCCCGGTGTAGTATACAAAATCTCATGCAATGACTGCCAACATGTACATATTGGAGAAACAGAGAATTTCAGAAGAAGACACTGGGAACATTTCAATGACGTCAAGAAGAAGAAAGTTGCTTCTAATGTCATTGCAGAACATGTAGTGTCTACTGGACACGAAATTAACTTGGATAACGCCTGCATCATTGCCACTGAAAGAAGGTTGTTCCCGCGATTACACATGGATTTTTTGGCTATTCAGACCACTGCGCACACACTAAACAGAAATATTGGAACACTTCCCCCCTGTGTATGCGTGATGTCTGGAACACATAATAACACGTACACTGTCAAGTTTTATGAAAGAGAACACGCGAGCGCGTGCCCTGGACGCTCCGGCGGCTACTTGCAGCGCGTTCAAGCGGGAGCGAGAGCAACCACAGCCTCTTCTCACGTCATCTAGTGGCGAGCAAAACAAGCTTCATTGCTTAATCGCCTTCAAAGTGGAGGGGATTGCAATCTTGCCGCCGGTTCCATATCGCGAATGACTGCTTGTTTTGCTCGCCACTAGATGACGCGAAAAGAGCCTGTGGTTGCTCTCACTCCCGCTTGAACGCGCTGCAAGTAGCCGCCGGAGCGCCCAGGCCACGCGCTCACGTGTTCCCTTTCATAAAAATTGACAGTGTACATAAGAAGCGCGTATTACGTCGTTTTCTGTGAATGAGAACAAGACTCCCGTGCGGAAGCCAAAACGTCTTCTTTTTCATTTTTTTGTACCTTTTAGGCACCTTGGTCGGCATTTTTATTTCATTCCACTGTCGTTCTAGGGCTATTAAAGCAGCACTCACAAATACCGAAATTACGGGGTATGCCAGCAGCACTTTCTCTTCTGGGACGGATATCTAAAAATTGTTCAAAACTGCGTTTTCGAGTATATAAAAAAAGGCCCTAGACTCGGCACATGGGCGAAGAAATGATTGCGATGGCAAAAGATTACAATGTTATAAGACCAAGAAATGCTAGCAGCTGCTTTGGCATTCGTCTTCGCGTAACTAAACAGAACGCTGGCATAAGGAAACGAAGCCGCTGCAGCGAGTGAAGCGTTCTTCGTGCTATCTGTCACTTCTAAGCGATCTGAGCTTTGAGAGCAGCGAACTTACAAAAGCACGAGCCGTCTGCTCATCCCTGTCACGCTGGGACGCGCGCGACCACGTCCCAAACTTGCTTTCAGTTACCGCGTTGCCCCTCGCCCCCCTCTATGCAGTTGTGCCTTTGCTAACGTAATGAAGTGGAGTCGCCAGAGTAAAGCGTTGTGTACACGACCGAGCACGTTGTTGCAACATAGTGCCAAATATGGAACTTTTGCGAAAGCAAGAACAAGTGTATATTAATATGGAAACACCACATTTTTGCTGGGTTATTCTCACATGAATAACCCGCAGTAAACATCATGCCGATCAGTCGCAATTGCTTATCCGAATTCAGAAAACATGTAGAGAGGATTAGATTATATTTACAAGAATAATGCATCGGCTCTAGTGTGTCTAGCGAATGGCTGTTTTCTTTCTCTTGAGAAATAGTGATATGCAAAGATGGTCTCGGGACACCCCGAGCCTACCCAGGTGGTATTCATCCTTCGTGACAACATTAAATAACTGCGTATTTGGTACCGTAGAGCTGTAGTATCGCGCAATGCATAAATGTCGTTTACATTATCTATTAGCCTACAAAACTTTACTTTTTGACGTGGGGATAGTGAAAACAAAATGTTTTACCGTCAGATGTACTATTGGTATTCGAAAATATTCGAAAAATATTCGGCTCAATTGGCTGTTTGTTTTCAATAATTTTTATTGCTTGAATTAGGTTCGAGGTTGAAGATCTTATATCCGCCGAGCCCTCAGTTCAAGAGTTTTCGTCGAAGCGTAATGAAGTGAGCAAATGTTAAGCTTGCCTTTTTGTGAGCGATAAGTTGTGTGTTTGCGATACAATTCTACAATGCATGTAAAAGCATCAAAGAAACTTTCGTATTGATGGCTCAGAGGAATTGGTACTTGAATTCATCATTTTTTACCTATTGTGTGGAATAAATAACGTGCAATAGTCAGTCCCTGAGAAATGCAGTCTGCTGCCAATGTGGTGCGTGTCGTTTATAATTACCTTATAATTCCTGTCGCGTAGTTCGCGATCAAGAATTAGCTTCCCAAATCGTCTTTCGAGCATCGTGGAAGCTGCGTGTTACATTATAGCATGCCGTATTACCTCGACGAAACTCCGAAGGTGAGTGAAAAAAATTATTTTAAGGATTCAGATACGAATCCTGCTACGCACTCGATATGCCAGCGGCAGGCCCGTAGCCAGAATTTTTTTTCGGGGGGGGGGGGGGGGGGGGCATATGTTGAAAACCTTGAAAACCCCTTTTTTCATTACTTTTTCTCGGTAAAACACCCCCCTCAGTCCAAATTTCGGGAGGTGGGGAGCGGGCCCCTATCCCCCCCCCCCCTGGCTACGGGCCTGGCCAGCGGCATTGAGTAAGCGCTGAAGACGGTGTCGTACGAGATCTAGGGAAGGAAGTACAAAGTTTCTAATGAATGAATAGTCAATCAAGGTGGAGCATTCCATGTATTAGCATTCACTAAAATTACAGAGCTGCAGTGCGCGAATGAGCACGATCTCACAGGTGTGCTACACAACTCGCGCTTTTGTGCGCCGACGATATTCTCTTGTCGAGTGGCCACGCGCAATGAGTGCGCCTATAGAACCCCTGACTTTGGCTTTCATTGGAGAGACCGCATCCACCAGTCCCGGACGTGACGTAAGGGTTGAGAGGAAACAGAGCTTCCTGTTGCCTGAACGTTCGAAGCGCGTAGAGTCGATGGAAGATCTTGAACGAAAAAAGCAATGGAAGGAGGAGAAGGGTTGTCAGAGGAGGCGGGGCTTCGTTCTTGTTCGGACTCCGATGCGCCCAGAGTGCAGACCGGTGTCGCGGTCCGAGTGCACGGAGCCGCATCCTTCCTGTACGAGAAGTGCGAACGTAACACGTGGAAGCATCCGGAGAGTGGCAATGTCTACTGCACGCTTTCAATCCCGGTCTGTCCCGACGGCTACCACAGTGTGGCGCGGTGATTCCCGGGTCACACGTTGGGCCATGTTACTCGTGTTTCTTGGCACAGGCTTGGCAGATGTCTTAGCCGTGACACCTCCTACGGATAAACTACTTTCTTCGTTTATTGCGGCGGTGATGCTTCACGTTTTTCGGTCCATAAATGCTGCCGTGTCGCCGGCGCACAGCTCCTTGCGTATGCACACTGACGGACAACCTGCTGGCATGAAGGGAGCGTCATGGGAGCAGACAAGTGAGAAACCTGCGGGAAACTTTACCTTGTAATTGCTCCGGACTAGTGATGTACAGTAACCTTTGCTAAGAATCGCCGCTGTTGCTCATCCTCCCTGCAGTTAAGCTGCTGAGCGTGAGGTAGGGGTTCGCTAGGTGGGTGATTTCTGCTTTATTTTAATGCGATAACAGTTGTGCGTCTTTGCGACTGTGAATATTAAAGACCTTTATTTTGATAAAGTTAATTCAGCCCTGTGTACATCTCTACCCCTTCGAATTTCCCATTTTCCCCCGTCAAGATTTCATCATGAATATACTTTCGTCACTTTCGTTTTATAATATAGTTGGCGCCCCTGCGAAATGAGACACACGCAAGAACGGCAGAGTCCATTTTTACGAGCACTGAAGAGCTCGGTTATGGAAAACAAACCATAGCCATGCGTCAAACATTTAGAATGTGTACACATGTGTATACATAGAAATGAATGCGCAGCAGCCTATCCTATAGCTTCTATATCTTGATTCCGTGGTATTTTGACGCTGGGGATACGCGTAAATTTGCCAATTTTGCGGAGATAACGCAGGACTCCTGGCAACTCCTCCTGTTCATACATTCGTGAGCTCGTGCATTCAAATGGGAAATGCGGTTAGAGCCACCAGATGCGGGATCAATTATGGAGACAATCGTGTGCGCGCCGCGCTCAGGAAATGGTGGGCTGCGCGATACCATAAATTCTTGCACGCTTTCGCGTCAAGCATTTGTTACGGCTTGGGGGACAGAGGCAACAAAAGGTTGTGGTATTTTGCCGCCACACAGACGCTGTCCCACAACATGCAGCAACGTTTCAAGAGCAAAGCTGTTTAGCTAATCGTCGCCTGTTCACCCCGTACCAAAAAACTATCACCATCATGAACGGGCATGTGCCACAGAAATGTGGCACTTCCCACTACTCACCAGTGGTGCACTAAAAATGAAGAACGGTTTCCCAACAAACGAGTATGTGCCACAGAAGTTTGTGAAGCCTATGTTAAAACTATCCTCGTAAGAAACGGCTATGTGCCACAGAAGTTCGGTAAAATCCGCTACACACAACTTCATCGCGTTCCACTTATTATGAAGAAAAACTATTTTATCTCCAAACCAAAGTAAAACACGTAAAAGCCCGACGTTCCGGAACTGACTTGGTTCCTTCCTCAGGGGGAACCAAGTCTGTTCACCCTGAGGAATGCGCAAGGACTACGCCCCGCGGCAAAACGTGGGGTCATTAATCGCCGCGCAAGTGCCTTCAAGACGCCGCTGCAAAGTGGCCGCAGTCCCTCCTGAGGAAGGAACCAAGTCGGTTCCGAATCGTCGGGCTTTTACGTGTTTTACTTTGGTTGGAGATAAAATAGTGTTTCTCTGTCTAATGTTTACCTTCACTTATTGTTAGCATATGGCCAGGAATTTGCAATCAATTCTCAAAATTTTGTCATTCCCCTCTCTGCGTAGCTTTCAGCGCACTCGCTGGTACGAGAGGAGAGAGAAAGCGTTTGAAGCGTGCTACAAATGCCTGCTACTCCGCTCGTACTTCACGGATTCTCAAAAAAATTTGTGGCAGTTGGTTCGTGAGGTAATAAGCTTTTTTAATGGAGCCGGCCATTTGACGATCCCATGGAAAAGTGTTGCAGGGCCCTTTAACACGCGTGGTTGTGACACCAGTGATAACTGATTGGTTCCTACCTGGCACGAACGCCTAACGCAATACCGTGTAAGTGATAGTTGTGCTTTTACGGAGCTTTTAGACTTTCCTATGTGAAACCAGGGTTGGGATTCTTATCTCCTTAACACGCGTGATAGGGTGCATACAGTGTGATGATGGTAATTATTTCAACCGCATTGCTATGCCGAGTGGTTGAGTAAATTGGTCAAATGTAGCTTATTTTGAAATATTAGTTTGTTAAAAAACAAAGTATATGAAAATATAGTTTGTATCAAATCAATCAGAATTAATGTGAAATAGTTATCTCTTTTTTTTTTCTTTTCTACGTTCACTCGCTCTTCCATGCTCGTGCTTTTTATTTTTTATTAGAGTATTAAAAAAACAAAGCATAAAAAGTTAGGCTACATTAGAGCCCGCTATCACGTCAACGCGATAGTAGTGTTGAAGAAAAACATCAAAACAAGGAAAACTAGAACGAAGAAAAGAATAAGAAAATAGCAAAATCATGAGAAGCACTAGGTACATCTACGATATGTGGCATATAATGTATTAGCAGTCTAAGGCAAGAGTCCAATATGTAAAGTTCTTTTATCTTTGGTGTTTCTATCATTCGTCTTTAACATTTGGTCGGCATCGTACCTTCCTTCCAGACGTGGCTATGTGTCAACTTCGGTTACTTTTTGACTTAAATAAGAACGTGCAACACTTGAAGCTTACTCATGAAGAACATGAAGATTAGGCTCCTGTGAAATCAACGTTTGTGGTGTAATAAGCAAGCCGTAATTACTAGTCGCCAAGACTCGAAAAGTGTGGTTAGACTGAAAAGCAAACAGAGTGCATGGGTCGTTCGCGATGAAGGCGTCAAAAAGACCTGACATTAACGAATATACACTTCCCTCAAATATACATCATGGCATTCAATAGCAGAAAATGTTCCAAGTCTTCACGATCGTCCTGATTCTCTTGGTCAGCCAGCTTTCATCCCAGTGGATCCACTCGTCGTGACTTTCTTTTAAAGACGATAGTCTTTCTTGGGATACCTAAACGAAGAAATTTTGGTCTGTTTCTCTGTTTGTCGGCACGGCGCACGATTCAGCTGGCTGGCCAAAGTTTCAGCCCCTGCCTTACGACCTCCAATCTTTACCGAGGAGCATGTGTTCATACGGGTGAGCGGGGGCAATGAAAAATCAAATATTACGCATATCTGAGGCACATCATCAATACCTTAGTACTATTCACAGTGTTCCTTTAAAACAAAATCTATAGATACGTAATTATAAAGATCCTAGTGTTTAATACGCGGCGCTGAAAATGCGCCGCTGTGTATAAAACAAGTCTCCGCCCAGTGATTTAACTTCGACGCTGTAGTGCTGCCACCTGGCAGCAGCATAGTTCAACACAAGCCGATGTTCCCCGATAGCGCTGCAGATGGCGTCCACTTCTGTTTTATCAATGCCAGCCAGATGCGGCTGATTCAACGTAGAAAAGCGCTGTCTCAGGCAAGGCAAAACATATATGGCCGCTTGATGAAATACGATCCACTCAACAAGACATGATCAGAGAACGCAGAGAAAAGACCGACGACCAAATTTCAGCGGAGAAGCGCCGGCGTCCGTCTCAAGCGTAGGGGGGAACCGTCCGAAAAACGAGCCCGGCGGCTAGCCCAGGTATTAAATTGTGGTACTCATGCAGTACGGTCGGCACAAGACTATCGTCTTTCGACGACATTTGCAGCGAAGCACGCAGATACGCGGCCAATTTTTCCATCCAAACTAATGCAATAACAGTGCACATATTTTCGAGGCTTTAAAGTTCCACACTTTCAACGATGATGTTTTTTTTTCATTTTTAGGCAGAACACACAGAAGCACGGCCAACGCTGTCAGTGAATCGAACGGTACTTCTGCGCCTGCCTGTCAGCTTTACGAGATCCACTCAACGCGCCTTCCAAGCGCGATCGATCGCGAAGCCTCCACGTGGCACACTGTAACGTGGCATTCTGTAACGTTTATCCGCTTTTGCCCAAGTCTGTTTCTGTTGTCTGTTTCACCGAGTTGAATGCCTGGAGGGAACCTGTATGGTCATTTTGTTTTTTCTGAGTCTTTCAGCTAACGCAGTTTCTTCAGCGCAAAACTATGTGTACGCTAAAAAATTACACTATCTCCCGCTAAAGGGAACCATGTGTAGATTCGAAGCAGCGGGCGCTAACGCTTACACTGGCGGCGGCGTTGACGATGGCGCTCATGGCAGCGTTGCGCAGCAGAGAAACCTGGGGAGGCGCAATCCCGCAGTGATAGACCGGTGTTTCCTGCTGAAACATGCCAATCGCTGCTAATGGACAATGAGAGACAGAAGACTCCGACTGGACACAGAGACCCGCAGTCCGCTTTTAGTTAACGCGCACGCTACGAATTTTTATTGTTCAACAACGCACAGGAGAAATCTCCCACCGGCACCACCTTGGAGGTCAAGATCCAGTGCCATATATACGGGGTGGCCAGTGAACGGTTGTGCAGCGCGAGCAGTCGGTTTTTTCAACCAAGAAACTCGCTAGCAGACGCTGCCTGCATCGGCGTCGCGAGGTGAGAGAGGGGGGAGCGTAGGAGAGGAGAGAGAGGGGGGGACGCGCATGCGCAGTGGGAGTGTGGATCCCGCGGGCAGGGATGCCTAGAGGAGAGATGGGGGGAGCGTAGGAGAGGTGAGAGAGGGGGGGACGCGCCTGCGCAGTGGGAGTGCGGACGCGGCGGGCAGGGATGGCTAGAGGAGAGAGGGGGGAGCGTAGGAGGGGAGAGAGGAGGGGAGGCGCATGCGCAGTGAGGGTGTGGTTGCCGCGGGAAGGGATGCTTAGAGGAGAAAAAGGGGGGAGAGGAGGTTTTTTTATTATTTTTTAAAGGGTTTGCGCATGCGCAGTAAGGGTGGTCACGCCGCACACCACCACCGGATTAAGCTTCGCCATAAGATGCTTCACATCTAAAATGAAACGGGCGCGTTTCCGCGAGAACGTTATGTCGCTGACAGAACCGTCAGCGAGGCTAATATATAGTACCTGCGGGATTCCGCTTTGGGAGCTAAGGGAAAAAAAACGTACTTCGAGCAACCTTTATGATGCTATTGGTTGCTTCTTTGAGTAAACGAAATGCTTTGATTGCAGCTCTGAATAATCAGTTAACGGCGTTGTGCCTGATCCCCGTCTTTTTTTTTTCTTTTCGTCAAGAAGATAGAAAATTCATTTGCACAAAAAATGCACTAAAGATTACGCGACTGCCTGATGTGAATTCTCAGCGCAGCTTCATGTTGGGGAGCGCCAACTCTGTCTTGGCGTTTTGGCTATCCGCAGTTGTAGCAATGTAACATTCGTTAGACATACACAGAAATTACCAGCTCTCGAGTGCTGCGAACACCACTCTGTACATTGCAAGCGTCGCGAACCAAGCGAAACGCCGACAGCCCGGTTGCTATGCCTCGCCCGTCTTTAAAGAGGAAACGCCTCGCCCGTCTTTAACGAGGGTGAAAAGACGCGAGGCGGGGGGGTCCCTCGAGCAGTAACTGCGACCTTTGATTTTACGAGCGCGGTCATCGCTGGCACGCGCATTATCTCGCTATCTCGGCAGCCGTCAGCGGGTGGCTCGCATACCCTTCTACGTGCTGCGCTCTCAACGCGAAGAGTGTCCCTGGAGCGGCCGTATTCTCTTAAACCATCGTTTTGTAGAGTTGCGTGAGATCGAAACCAAAAGAGTTAGGTGCCAGCCTCACTTGGTATAACATTACTACTTGTTGCTATCGCATTCATTGCTTCACGCTTGCGGAGAAACGGTGACTTTTTTTGTGCTTACCACACTTTCACGCAAATACAAATGGAACAGTCTCAATGCTGGTATTCTGATTACGATGCACTGACTCTGTCTCCGAGCGCAGAGGGAACAGTGTCCTGGGTCGGCACTGCGAGAAAAGGGTGCAACAGCGTGTAATTACACAACTAATGGCATTCCGCTTGCATGTGCTTTGCGCATGCCTTTCAGTCGTTCAATATTGTTTTTCATATCATTGCGGTTGTACGTCGAGCTCATTCAAGACTTTTTTTTTCCACTTCTTAAGTTTGCATGTTTGTCGCGTTTATTTCATCCGCAAGGTACGCTTCGTGCGCTTTATTGTAACCATATTTAATTTCTTTTTCGGGACAACAACCAGGGTGTCTATAGCGAGCAATCCCGTTAAGAAAAAAGAAAAAAATAAATAAGAGAGAAAGAAACCCAGTGTATTCCTGCACTTCGGGGTTGTTAGCGAACTCTGGCGCTTTCGATTCTTCACAGCTTGATGGAGCGTAGCGCTTTTGTTACATTGGCACGCCGTGTTCGCCGAAGCGGTGCCTTCCTAATTAACGTGGCGTCTCCTCTTTCTATTTCTGCAACGCCGCTGCTTCTCTTCCCAAGCCGCGCTTCTATATTTCTGGTTTATGTCATTCTTTTATTTACGGTATCTTGATTTGATCTTCGAGTCAGAAATGTAGATAATTTTTTTTTCCTGTGCATATAGTTGTGTTATAATTAAACTACCGAAGTTCAACAAAACTTCATATGGTTTTGTTGAAAAAGAAAAGGGTCTTATGTTTGAGTAGGCTTGATATTTGAGTAGACAAGTTCACCCTAGTGGAAGAAGCGGAAGGGGAGAGAGAGATGTAGAGCTTTGGCTGAAAAGCGAGGGGGGAGAGGGGCGCAGAGCTGGTGCCAAGTTTACTTTATACGAGATAAATTTTGCGCACTCGGCTTGCGTGCATTAATTATCCGCCATGCTGTGAACTCTTGCGTAAGTTGCATTTTTGTGCATTAGCTCACAGGCGCATGCTCATACACGAGCACAGATTATATTTCGTGCCAATCAAATTAAAGAATTTACTTTCACCCATCACCTTCCTTCGTATTCCGTGTGCCTAGGCTTGGCCGGGCTCCAGCAAAAAATTTATCCTATACGTCACTCTAGCCATTCTTTTTTTTTTTTTTCATGTTGGAAACAGTAGCAACAGTAGCAATATGCGTTTGCTCTGAAATTAAGTAGACAATAACTTCGTTCCGCATTCATATGTCATCTTTATGGAGTTAAACAATTCGGCGTATTAAACGTGGTTCTGCTGTTTGTATGTTAAAACCAGTTTGGAAGTGCCACGTTTAGTATTCAATACTCTTGCGATTTTTTCATAGTCTGCCCTCGTATAGTTCGTCATTCCCTCTTGAGCACTCACGTGGAAATCATGAATGCTTTCGGAATTCTCCCGCATTTTCTTATTACCAACAGCTCAAATGCTGCGAGTCTGCAAATGACAGTAAGCGTCGCAATGCCGGTGACCATTGCGGAAAGGAAGCGCTTATTTTGCCGTGTTTTGTCACTTTTGTCAACCGCGTTTCGTCCGAGTGAATGCAAGCTGCTGTAATAAATTTATGAGAGATAAATGCAAGCAAAAATAAAGAAATTCAAAAATTAGCGACTATATCGCAGTAGTCTACGCACAACTCGTCGCAACATTTTCGCTTTTTCGCTGCTCCGTCTCGACAAGAACGCTCTCAAGCGTAAAGGTTATGAATGCTCCAAGCGGGGGGCTTCAGCACTTCCGCGGCTACCAGTTCAGCAAAGCAAGGCGAAGAAAATAAAAAGGCGCACAGCCTGGAGATGTGTGGAACTTCGCGAACTAATAACACTAAGATGCCGGCTCTTACCCATATATATATATATATATATATATATATATATATATATATATATATATATATATATATATATATATATATATATATATATATAGTTCTTGAGCCCAGTGCACTAAGCAAAAAGCGAATAAAAGTTAATAAACAGAGCCCGCAAAGCTGTAAACAAAGAAGAGAGGCATTTTTCAATTGCGCAGCAGACGGAGCTTCTGCTCGTCGCTTTTAGAATAGACGCCTTTTGTTTGTTTAAATATTTGAAGTTTTAGGCAACATGCGGCCTTTGTATTTGTCTATTCGTTCTGTCATATTGCAGCTAAGGAAACAGGACCGTAAAGCGTGCCCGCGTGAAGACGTGGTTCCCGAAAAAGGACAATGATGACATTTTTAACCATAACGTGGGTGTCGTAAACGTTACTGTCGCGATGTTTTGCCGAAATTAAAGCAATGTTTATGAGTTCGCTCTGTTCGCCATCGTGCCCCTCCGCCGCCTCCGAGCTGTAATATCTACCGTGTCGCCTTCCATACAGCTGTTACGTCTCCCCTAATAACATGCAGGAAGGGTCATGGTAAGGCAACCGTCATTATTTTTTTTCGCATTGTCATTCTCCACATGGTTATCCAGCTCTATGACACGGGAAGAGCCTGAAATTCCGAGCCATTAACACGATGGTTGCTGCGTAGCTCGTTTTGTTTGTAGACACAACTGCTTGTGTGGTGTAGAGTTAGTTACTCGTCCCTGGCGTACGTTTACTACAAAGTAGGATCAAAACACACTGCATGCTAGTTGCACCCATTGAAAAATTTAAAAAAAAAAACGTATGAAAAGGGCATCATAGAGCTTACACACGTAAAGGAATGATAAATCAGCACAGCTCTGCGATTTGTTCAACATGATGGGACAGCATGTATTGAAAATTAAGCTCCTGAGCTTTAGCTTACGTGTCAGAGCCATGATTCAGGAACGGAAATGATAACATGGATGGCGAAAGAGCAAGACAGGACACTCTTTCGCTGTCCATGTGGGAGAATTCGGATGAAATATGACAACCCGAGTTTCCTTGAAATTCACCTGCTCTGTGACCGGATGTTTTTCGTACCAGTCTCCTCAAGCTTAAGCAGCGTAGTGCCTCAGCCGCCAAGCGACCACGGTGGGCACATCATGCATTCAGTGGAGTGGAAGTCGTCATAGGGTCACGTGAATTCAGTCTCCGTTGAACTTCATGTTAAGGACCCATGGGAGAGCAATATTATCGTGTCTCTACAATGTGGCAGAGAACGCTAATGAAGAAATAACATAAGTTATGCCAGCGAAATCTTTTTTAGCGGTGCGTTTGCACTTGTGGGTTTGCACGTGGGCATATTGAAGTGCTTAAAAATTAAATTTGCGGTGTAGTTACGCTTATTGTCATTCTTAGACCTATGGCCATCCAGCCATAAATGAAATGGCTCTGCTGTCTTTCATGTTAAGGAAGTTCTACCCAGGAGATGGCGTGTTTTATATCTCGACATAATAAAAATGGCTGCATTATTTTCTTAAGCCTCTGAATAAATGTTTATCGCGTTCTCTGTATATATTTTCTGATCTCGACGGGACTCGTTTTTTGAGTATGACTTCTCTGCGTTTTGAGAAGCGCAAATCCATCCCTATTTTAATTACATTTAGCGTAAAAGCAGTTGAACACCTGCATAAAGCAATATGAAGGACTTTGTGATAAAATTAAATTGAGAAATTGAAGATCATTTTTATCATGCCTTCTAGACTGGTTCCGTTTTTTTTTGCCAAGCTAAGTGCAGCCGTTAGTGTAGAGCCTTTTCTCAGTGTGGGGATGGTGCAGCTTTCAATCGTTTTATACTTTGCTTAGCAGAGAGAGAGTTAGCAGATTCCTCGCACAGCCTATATGGTTATATTTATTCTTTTTTCAGCTGCTTTTTTTTGACACACTGCTGAAAAGCAATGAGGTCGTCTTTCAAATCGCCATCACACAACATTTCCCCCAGCAGCACGGAAACAAAACCAATGCTGTTAATTCTTTGGATAGTATTTGTTCAATGATCCCCATTACGATCGATCCCAACTTTGTGCCATTTTTGCGGAGACGCCTGACCGAAGTCAGGGGTGACTCCGAGGCCGGCAAGCTGAGGCGGCTAACAGCTGCTTTCGGGACGAACTCCCGAAGTTGTTTCAAGGACTTTCAAACTGCGGAGCAAGGCCTTGCTTCAAATTTTGGGTGCTGTAGTAAGTAGGAGGAATAAGAAAGCCATTTTTCTGCTTTCCAAAATCACGGAGCCCTGAAAACCTAATTTGACACCATGTATGTAAATCTAGAAATAATTTCACAACTCGGCCCATCTCTCGTTTGTGGTCTTCTGAGGTCCTAACCATTATGAAAATACACAGCAAAATATCCTCCAGCCAAAATGAAAAAAAATACAGGGCTGAAAATGTTATGAGGGTAGCAATACCACTTTCCCTCTTACCTTAACATTAAATATTTTGGGCAGCGTTGGTATCCTGTGTACTTGCTCTAAGAAAACGAAAGAACAAGAGAGTCATTTCTCTTTTGGAATACGGTTGAGAGATCACGATGAAATCAACACTTCACCTTTCTGACATAGACTACAGAATTTAGGAGAATAGAAACATTTGTATTTAGTAACACTTTCTGTAGAAGTGCCATATAATAATTTTGCCATTGCATCTTTTTTTCATCTATCAGTTTGTGATACTTACCGAAGTGCATCTGAGCTTGGACTTTATTCTATAAGTCGCACCATTACGTAGGCAGTGCAAACATGTGTGGAATGTTTGAACTGGAGGGATACATCGAGAAAGGCAGAATAAAGGCCAGATCAACCTTATGTCTGCGCCATCTTCACTTCTTCGCCTGCGATTTCTTTTACTGACATTTGACATTTGGAGAATCCATGAAATTGCATAACGAGGTACCATAACCAAAAAGTGTCCCCTTGTCGAAGTTTCACTTACCCATAAGCTCAGGTTTTACGTGTCCATGGCCTGCTGCCTCGCCTTTTTCTTCTTTTCCATGTCGTCTCGTCAGTACGTGATTTTCGTTATACATACGATAGAACTCTCGCAACTTGTCGCGTTAATTGCGTTTAAACCCATCTATTAAAGTGCATTATGCATACTTCTAGTACTTGTGAGTGAATCGTAGGCAAAGATAACATAAAAGGAAATTGGCAGTGCTGTCTCTAATGGTACTTCGATTCTTGTGACTCAATTATGATAAGGTGTAATTCATTGTGCACCGTTTCTTTTTGATATAATGCTTTTTCCGGGCTAATTTTTAGCCTCTGTGGTATCATCTGAATCACTTTTAAAGAGCATGCGTTCCATCTGCTTCTCGCAAGGCTTCGGCCTTTTTTGTATTTACTTCTCGATGCGAATGCCTGCCTGCGGCTCTCTGTTGCTCGATTCTAGAGCTGACGCCTTTCTTCTTTGTGAGAATGCTGCACTAATTTACATAGCAAACTTCAAGCGTTCTGCCCTTGACTCAAGGGCCCTTCCAACGGGATTTACCAGGAACACTCACTGACAAGACGTTCACGCGAGGTGACACAGCAGAAAAAAAAGTGCCTAGTTCTTGCACAGTAAAAAAAATGCGGGTGTTTGCGTTAAAATCACCCTCTTATGAACTCCCTTATTACACCCTTATTTTCAAAATCTGGGTGTTGGTAAGTAAAACACCCTTGCAACACCCCATTTACACCCTCATCTGAGGGGTGTAATGAACAAGGCTACAAATGTACGAAATTTTTGGGCAGGTTTTGCTTATATATTAAGTATACATGAACCGTCTTGATCATAGGCGTGCGCAGGGTTCCCCTTCAGGGGGGGGCGAAGGTTCATCTCAGCGCCCCACCTCCCTATTATGTCAATGTATGGGGCTGACTTTGCACCCCCCCCTCTGAGTCACAGCGCCCCCCCTCTCCCTATTATGTCTGCGTGTGGGTCTGACTTTGCGCACCCCCCCCTCTTAGGTGACTAGGGGGGGCAGCCGCCCCCCCTGCCCCCCCTCGTGCGCACACCTGTGGTCTTGATACCAGCAAGGCCCGTCCTACTATAGCTGCTTGCGGTTCTAGTAACGGATCGAAGTAGGAAGTAACGTAATGCAAGCGAAACACAGTGTTCGTTCATAAAGCGCGCGAACTACAAAGACGGAAGACACAAGAGGAGCGCCGCTTATCGAATAGGATCAGGGCCAATCCTGTTGTATGTGTTCCTCTCGTCTTTGTCATTTGCGCGCTTTGTGAATACTTTAAGTGAACTATCCCGAATCAAGGTAATGTTGCGCACAATCGCCCCCCCCCCCCCCTTTCCCCCCCTTAAGAGCGATGATCTTAAAGCTGGAGGTAAAACATCTGCCATCTGCAAAATACCCTCCGCGCAGTTGACATAGCCATAACCTCGACGGAAACGGGCGATCAGGTCCCTTAAAAATGCACATTGACGTGATGCATTTTGAGCCGGACACCAAATGCATCAAAAAGCCATTAGCTCCGCTGTTTCACCAGTCTTCACGACGTTAAGCAAGTAAAGCTACGCTAAATATTGCTCTTGAATATAACATTCGTGCGCTGTGACATGCAGTCCTTGCAGTCCTTACAGCATCGTCGCAATGCACACTGCGATTCGAATACACTGTTAAAAAAGCATAACGAAATAGGCCGCAGAAATAGAGATGCGGCCGCGCAATCCAACAACGGCTGGAGCGAACGTTCGTGGGCGCCGGGTCGTCTCGTCGCCTAGGCAACCTCGGCGGCCATGACCGCCGCGCGTGCGCAGCGCGCGGGCGCGCGGGACTATGTACCACGTGACTCAATGCGCTGGCGAAATAGTCTCCGGTTTTTGTGCGTGTGGTGTGGTGCGCGTCGTTCTCCATTAGTCGAGTTTAGCAGCCGGTGTTTTTTTGTTTGAAATGTGCCTGCGCTCTGTGCTCGTCCTTTGTGTTCTGCCAGTGCTGCTTATTAGGAAGATGCACTGTACTGAAGGGGAGGCCTGCAGCTTCATATCATGGAACACTCGAAGTGAAACGGTATGTACCGCTCTCATGTTGCTGTGGTCAGCGCTTTGTTAACTGCGTGAGCGCGATAATAACGCCGTCAACCGAGTCTTTCTTAACTAGTGGACGATAAATCAGCATTTGTTTACGTAGCGAGCATATTTGTGTGTATTGTTTCATCGAGATGATGGCAAAGTTGTGTTATGTTAAGTGCGGGCAAACTTTTCTTTCTTTGGAGTTGAAAGCAGAGTGCGCATGCGCGGCTGTGATTCGGCGAGGGATTTGAACAGAGTTGTGGCGGCGCCCTTCTCTGTTGTCAGTGGTGTTTGGTGCCCCGCTCGCGATGAACCTCTATTTTGGTTTAATAATAGTTGAGTGGGGATGGCGCCTGTTAGCTCTAAGCGTAAACCATGTCTAAGGCGCGTATTCTTGGGCATGTTAATTCATGTGCACTTTTTTTTAGCGCACAAAAGGACCAAGCGCGTAGTGTCCACGTCGTTCTTTTCCGTCCATGTTCGTTTTGTGCGCTAAAACTACCGTGATACTCGGGTTGATGCATGTGGGTGATAACACAGCATATTGCTTCGTGTTAGGTGCGCCTCGCCAAGCTCGCCTACGTGCTAATACATTCCGTTTCGTTAAATTCGTACCGATGTTTTCATTCACCCGCAACGTAGGTTGCGGGATACTACCGGAACCCGTGCACGTGGATCCGTTCGTTGAACTTGACTTGTGTTTGAACGGATCTTTTATTGGGTGTGTGTGTGACCAAATAGCCGTACCTTAAGTGTGCAAGCGCTAGTATGAGCATAAGTGCTGGCGTTCGAACAAAATTTATTTTATTCTGTTTGTTTCCACCATGTGTACCTTTCATTACCTTGTTCTGGTTATTAAGAGTTATTCACTTCACCCCATTTCGGTGTTTTAACTGCGCTAAGTACTTTTACGTGTAGAAATATTATAAAACGCAGTTTGTACCACCACCTGCAATGACATTTTCTGATAAAAGCCAAACCTAATAGTTTATCCGATATTGTAAGTTCTCTAGTCATACGTTACAGATGTTAAAGGGATTTGCGCTGTGTCAAGCATATCAATATTTTCTTTGTTGTACAAAACTCGCGATAATGTTATACATAGTGCACGATATGCATGCATGTGTTGCTACTAAAATGTAAGATTACGCAGCGTATTTATCTGAGAACACAACAAATATAGAATGCTTTTTTCGGGATCTTGGCATTGAAACAATTAAATAACTTAAGCAATCTGTTTCACCAAGTGGTTATTGTGTATTACTTAATTCCGGTCAATAGCTTTCAGGATTCTGGTTATTGGCGATTGTCGGAGAAGCTTACATACTTTTGCTTACGGCTTACAGCGCCCGTCCTCATGTCACCTTCCTTCGTCCTGTCTTTGCGCTGTTTTGTCAAGTTTAAAGTTAAGTACCAACTAGCCCACCTTTCGCCGCTTCTACAGTTTACATACTTTATTGTGATGGCATGTGGTTCATGATCTGTGCTTTGTAAGTCTCGGAATATCTGCCTCTTCTTCCCCGCACAGCCATTGAACAGCCTATGCTGCATTAGTAAGGAGTTCTGCTTTTTTACCTGACGAGGATCATTGAAACGAAGGACCATAATTTGGCAGTATGCAATAGTCATTGAGCGAAAGTAATTTTTACATTATATAATCGTGTCAATGTGAGCCAGCGTGAAGAACACTACTTCAGTTTTATTCGCAAGCAAACACATAATTACACATAACTTAATTTTACATGTGACCTGCACTGAATACATGATGAATGTAAATACCGTCGCGTATGAGCAGTGGTATTGTGCTTTTGTGTAATAAATAAAATATTTATATGGTGCGCATAGCATTGCATTCCCTTTAAGAAACACATCGTATGAGTACCATGGTATATCTGCAGAAATTCACATATGCCTATGTGGATGCATACTTATGCATAGAACTCAACGTTCACTTAGACGTGGTCGATGCGTAAAGCTAATGGGGCATCATCGCCTAGGAGCTGTATACCTTTGTATTGGTGCGCGAGCAGGTTAAAAGGGTAAAGTTCAGATCTTCGTCTTTTAACTGAATAGGGCGCGTACACAGACACGGACACTAGAAGAAGAAAACGCACACAACACATGCGATGTGTTGCGTGCGTTTTCTTCTAGTGTCCATGTCTGTGTGCGCGCCCTATTCAGTTAAAAGATGAGCCGATACCAACTAGCCCAATTAGCCGTGCTACTTCAGATCTTCGGGATCAAAGGTATAAAACGTTCTGCCACAGCATGCTTCTTATTGCATTTATTCCGCAGCATATCCTTTTTTTGCGTTTGTCACTGTCTGGAGTCCGATGCCACTGAATATGCTGGCTATGCACTTCATTTATACCTACATATAACCAAGAAAGCAATTGGTCATACTGTATGTTACACTCTTTGCAAAATTTTTGGTCATTGCTCCTTGTGTATTTATTTTAGGTTTCCGGGAACGAATTTACTGTACAGAAAGAACAACCTGGTCCCACTGCTGTCGAAGGAACCAGTCATCTGAGCAGATGAAGATGGATTGTGCAACCGGCAGTGAAGAGCTGTGGTTTTGTAATGTGCAAGTGTATGAACAATCACATTACGTTAATCTAACCCCAATTACATAACCTTGTCAAATGTTGTGATAGTGTAATGTCCAAGTTTATACGCTGTTACGTATAGTGGGCTGTAAGTAAGCCTTCAGCAAGTTTGTAGCCATGCCTTTTCGCAGTGTTTATAGCGCGCACATGCTAGAAATAGTACATCTCACTCTCTTGTATAGTTATTCTACTTTGTGGTTTTTGACTCGGTGATTTGTGACTTTTTTGCAGCAGTTATAACAGATCATTTGCTGTTGAAATTTTAGCTTAAAGGGACCGACAACTGCCCAGAACATGAAATGAGATGACTTCCATTCATGGAAAGATTGTCCGCTGTATTGACTCAAACCAACCCTGTTTTTTTCGTGAGAGGTGGATTTATATTTTTATTTCTTCGTTGAAAGTCGTGAAAAATGATGTTTGGCGCCTCTGGCGGCAAAAACATGAACGAACCGATGTACCTGGCCACGTGACCGTTGATTGCTGTACGCGGTCGACGATATTTTTGTTAGTATTGAAATACTGTTCGTTTCTTTATATTAGGAGATATTACTTTATAAAAATGTACATATATGCCTGCGTTAGTATAGTATGCATTCAAGTGGCGCTGTCTTCGCGTGACGTAATGATCCCATGCTCGTCAAGCGCGTTTTGAGCAACTTTTCAGCGTGCTCATGCAACCGTGCACGTAGTTTCCAGGTCGCTAAGATTTTGGAGCGACATAGTTTTTCTACCTACACTTCGTCTAAGAAAGTACGCGCACTGCTATTCGCCGCGGCCGTGCATATGCGTAGTGACGTTTTTGGTGACTTGGCTTGGCTCGTGCATCGAGAGAGTAACGACGCCGGTACAAGCTACCCAGAACAAAGGCGCAAGCAACCTTGGGCGCAGGCACACACAACGCGGTACAAACACAGGGAAGGTTTATAATGTCACATCATCTCATTGTAACAGCTAGTTATTTTCAAAAATAGCTGAAAATCTCAAAATAAAGGTGGTTAAGCATAGTTACAGGAACTCCAGCGAAAGCACAACGACGACAGCTTTCACAAATCGCAAGCAGGGCTGGCGGCATCGCTATCAATTCTCAGCGTTGCTGGAGGAAAGGTACATGTGTGTTTAGAGCCTTTCAGATCGAAAAATACTGCTTGTAAAATAACTACGTGCTTTTGAGATTAACTACTGCAGCTACAAACACTACGAAGGGTGAGCTTTCTGTCGCGCCGTAAAAAAATGGGTCGAGAAAAATCAGTTGTCGGTCCCTTTAACAAAACTGCCAGTACTTCGAATATTGTTTTGGAATTTATTTTGGAGTTTTATGACAAGCTTTTAGTTTTGTAACGATTTATTTTAAAAGAAATAAATACTCATATTTCATTCAATTGCCAATGATTCTGTTGTCTTTGCTTGGAAACGGATAATCCTTAAAATATATCTGAGCATGCCTATGTAAAATTTCATTCTACTGCTGTGCTGCAGGTCATGTTTCTGCAGTGCGGTCGTGATGATACCGTTCCTATTACATGCATTTCCTGCATATTATCGCATCTGACATGCAACCCATAGTCAGATTGCTCACCCGTTTTTGTTGCAGCCACAATCCATTGCTTCTGAGTAGGTGGAAAAGTTTCATTTCAGCAATGTGCACAGTCTTCTACTACACTGATGTACTTTCCCAAAAAAGACATATGGAGGCCTGCTGAGCAAAACGACATTCTGAGTCCTTATAATGTTGCATGAGTTGTTACGGGGAATCGCTGCTCGTGTATCAGCTACAGCTGTTGGATGGCAGCGCCAAGAAAGTCGACGACAGCCACACTGATGTGGGCACTGCTGCAGTTTTGGAAACTCTTTATCAATCCATTATTTGTCAACGGATTGCACATTTCTGAATCATCTCCTTAACAGGAGAATTCTTTCTAGGCTGCACCTGAAAGGATTGAATACACGCTGAGGCCTGGAGTGCTCCAAGGGGGAGCTGACTGGGAAGAAGTATCATGTGGTTCCCCCTTTTACTGCCACCCTTTCAAGGGTGTTTTTGTCTATTACACCCCACTCGAACGGGTGTAGCTTATTGTAACACCCATAGTTTAGGGGTGTTCATAAACACCTATTAAAGTAGGGTGTAATCTTTCCTTACACCCTACGTTTTTAAGGGGTGTTTCTAAACACCCTACGTTTAGGGTGTTTCTAAACACCCTTAAAGGGTGTTGCCCATGGGACAAAATAAATACACCCTTAAGGGTGTAAATTTTTTTACTGTGTGGGAACGGTGCTTAGTGAAAAAAGAGATATCACACAACTTTATGGACCGTGGACCATAAGTGTTAATCTTCAGTAGAGTGCACGCCTATTATTTATACCCGAGTGAAGAAGAACCATTGACGTACGCATACGGACAACTCTAGAAACAAATGATACATGAAATTTGATAGCTTTAAGGGCTAAGGCGACAAAGAAGAATCGTATCCTAACAATTTTAATGCTCGCAAAAATAAACTTGTGCCTATCGTTTGCGCCATTTTTCTTGCAATAAACTCTTAAGGTGGAGATATACAAACAATCCACGTGGTGCTTGCTCTAATTAGGATTCTCACTTGTGTATTATATCGGTCTTTGACAGGTATCTTTATAGTTTTGCCCATATGTGGCTTAAACGGCAGCTGAGTTCACACGTTTCTAATTGCTTCACTGTTTGCAAACACCATGTATATTTACTGCGATAACAACTATTTAGCCATGATTGCATTTCGCAGCGCCACCATCGTGATGTTCATAACAACCATTCATCATTTATCAAAAAGGTCCGCTAATCTTGTCTAGTTCAACAAAGTTCACATGCCAGGTTGATTATTCAGTAGAAGCATGTCCTAGTACAGATATCCTTACTCCTTCCGCTATGTCGACGCCGCCTTGCTCAGATGCTTCGCAGCCACTATAGGCACTGAGGCCACGTACGAAGTGCGTGCGTGCACTCCTGCATCTGTCCGCGTGTGTGTGTCCGTGTGCGTGTGCGTATGTGTAATGGGAAGGCGCAGCGCAACTGAGACAATGGACGAAGAACGCGCAACACACACGAGCGCTGACCTTACAACTGGATTTATTTTGCACCACACTGGCCTTATATATGCGCATAAACGTGAAAAATGACAGATCAGTATTGAAACAGAAATAGTCCTTTATGGTTTATCAACCGAAATTCACTAACATGATTTTTTCTCTTTCCAAGGGCCATTTGACCTACATAACTAAAAACAAAACCCAGAAATGGACGGTTATCAACACGTGGCTACCGGCACTATCCCAATGCACACATTCGTATATTTATTGAACAAGCAGGCGCAAGAAGGAAGAATAAAAGGGACAAAAAAGAAAGGGAGAAAGCATGAACATATGCATTGGTGAAACACTGATCAAGCTAAATAAAACCATCAAGATACTCGATCTCGACATCATTCAGTAAAACGGAAGGCCTGCTTGCCCAGTTCTCAGACGATTTGTTAATAAGGAAAGCTTCTATGATTTCCCTCTCCGTCCTGTCAATCGATTTCTTTAAAAACTTTGTAGTGGGAAAAGCCGGCGAGCAGCCACACATCTTGCCATGATCCGCTAAAAAGCCTCCGGACTCATTTCGAACGTTCAGGTGATGCTCCTTGGCGCGCTCATTGAAGCCCTTTCCTGTTTGGCCGATGTATCGGCGACCGCAGTTCAAGGAAATTTCATAGACTACATTTGCCACACTCTGTGAATCTGTTCCTATGCTTGTATTGTGCAGTGTGGCAGCTTATCCTCTCTTGTCATTGCACATATTTTTTGACGATTTGCATGTGGAACATCTTGTATTTCGGCATGACAATTTTTAGTCTTTCGGTAGCCGTGCCTCACCGCGTTATGTGCTCCAGGACATGAGCAGATTGCATTTCTTTTTTCTTTCTTTCTTTCAATTTTCAACAAAATTTTTGGCATTCGATATTCGACATTTTCGGCCACTATTCGACACTATTCGATTCGCATTCGATTCGAGATGAAATTTCACTATTCGCACAGCCCCTACTTTATTGACGTTTAGCTATTACTTCAGGCACAGATAGCCAGCCAACTGCGTTTGCGAAGAACCGCAGTTTAGCAAACAACAAACTCCGTAAGCGTCAAATGCAACAGCTTTGGGGAGCAGCAGCACTTAATTCTGTTAAATACGCACTGGGTCTTCACTAGGGCTTTCTGTTCGCTGATCCATATATAGCGATGGCTCACGTTTTTACAGACTATCTTTACGGTAGCAGATCGAAGAATCGGCGACCCATGGCATTCTCCGAAAGTCCACGTGCCCGGAACGTGGTAAAACTCGATTTCGAAACCAGCGATATCGGGTTTTCACCGGCACTGACCCAGAAGTAAACATGTACGATGGCGAAAATCGAATTGTAAGTTAACATCTTTACATGCGTCTATGGACAGCGAGTGCTGAAACTTCGCGCGCGACCAGCATACAGGGCTTTAACAAATTGCCTATTAAAAGCGGAGGAATTTCTTTAGAGTGGAAGGAGCAGCCAACCGAATGCTTATCTGTTTAATGTCGCATTTGCTCAGCTTATCCAGTAAGTTGGCAACGCCGTGGCAGAACAACACGGCAAAGGCGCTCTCGACAACAGTCATAGCCATATACAGGGTGCGATAGCTAACTCTAGTCAGAATTTATGCAGTTCACTCTATTACAACGTCACCAAATGCATTTGAGAAGTGTGCGAACTTGAGCTTGTTGGGTACATATTCAAAGTGAAAAGCAGGGAGAAAGAACAAAGACGAGAAAGACCAAACAGGACTAGCGCTGAGTACCAACAACTGCCTTTATATTTGCAGTACAAATATATACGCATTCTGGAAAGGAGAATAAACAGAGGAGAGGGCTGAGCGTTCCATGCAATTATGGCAAATCACGACATGTGCTTTGAAAATCTTCTCTCTCTCTCTGTTTTAATTCTCTTTCTAGAATGCGTATATATGTGTTCTGCAAAAATAAACGTAGTTGTTGGTAGTCAGCGCTAGTCTTGTTTGATCGTTCACGTCTTTGTTGTTTCGCACTCTCTTTTAGTATGATGGAATGCATCTTCCTGATTATTGCACACTATTTCTGTGTTCTGCTTACTTGATCAATTAAGCAAGATTAATGAACTATTGTGCAATGAAGCTGGCCAAAAATTTCCATAGGAAAACCTGAACATCTATCTTCAGAACGTCCTAAAAGACAGTTTCTTACTATCTCTCATCAACTATTATTGTTTTTATTCTTACCCAGATGCCCGCGATATAACAAAAAATTACTACGTGAAGTGTCCGGTCGCTCTTAGCACGTGCCCAACACAAGGACAGTTTCATGCTCATTGCGGCACACCTACATATGAGCGCAAAGTAACTACGTCACAGTTACCAAGAATGCCCGCGTGAGACGGGACACGCTACTTCTTGAATATATCGCAAAGGCCTCAACCGACTTTATGAAAATGTGGTGTGATTATGATAAGATCGTCAAATCATTCTTCATTTCTTTAAAACTACCTTATCAAATTACTTTCAAAGTGATAATAAAAAAGACCTGCGGTAAATGCAAAGTACATAGCAAGCGTACAAATTTATTTATTATTAGCTGAAATGAATGCCCTTGTAGGGTTGTATTGCCGCCCTGCGATCTAAGTATACGTTTGTTTCATTACTGAAACAAGGTCAGATTTTTAGAAAAAACTAACAGGAAAAACAATATATTTATCACTTGTCTACTTGTATTAAATGGTTATGCGAAGATCTGACATCTGTTTTATTTTAAGCATAAAGCACACTTCGTTAAAATGATAGAGCATGTTGCATTTACAAAGATCGTGGTTTGCGTCAATGTTGCGAAATGATTCATTGTGCGAAGAAACGACGACCACCCAGGTCTCGTAATTTATCGTCACAATGGTATAGTCTTATAACCTTTTCTAAATCAGAACTCTTATAAAGCCGACTAAACACGTAAGCGTCAATTGATATCCTCGTTTACTGTGGGAGACAGACAAGCAACGCAGTAGACCGGAGTTGGGTGCCTCGCAACGTTCGCGGTGAGGCCACCGCCAGTCCGGAGCATACTCGAACGACGTTGGCGGTACGTGAATATTCATAACCTGTGAGACAGCTAGGCTATACCAGGAGCACGCGAACGATTTTCTTGCCTTGACGTGACTGCATGAGATTAGTATCACCGGCCGTCTCATTACGTCTGGCAGGAGACAAGACAGAAGGGAGGCGGTTAAAAGTTTAGACACTTGCACAGCTTCGAATAGTATAATAACGATGGCAGAGAACGGAATGTGCTTGGCAACGAGCCATAAAAGTGTGGCGCATTGCGCCATGATTTGCCCACATTTCACATGCGTCAATCAAGGTTCACCATAGACAGCCACTTTGATGGTCATACAATGTTCTTTTGCCAGTATTCTGCTAAGGAGCTGCTCATCAGCCCATTGCACTGCGCTACTTGGATCACGCCTTCACCAATGTTCGCGATATTTCAGCTGTTGTATTAAACTTGCCACAAAGGCTAATTAATGTTGAGATATCGTGGCGAAAATAGCGGACGTTTCCTTATATATACCAGGTTGTATTACCCCACGCAACAAGCCCAGTCACTCACCTTGCTTACATTATACCGTTTTGTTAAGCCTTGTTCCAAAATGGTGTTTAACCACCTAATAACGGGTTTTGGTGGTCCTGCACAACTTAAGATTCTTGGTGTCTTATCTCTTTACCCAGAGTATTGCAGCGGTTATTCCCAACTGGCAAACGACCATGCCTCTCCCATCTTTCTTCTTTCCTTCGCAACATAAAATCAAGAAAAATTATGTGGAAGGTCCACATAAAATCCGTCTATTTTCTATTTCAGGGTAATCAAAGTTATTTTTCTCAGAAATCTTCAATCGCTTTCTGCGGCCATATCGTTTAATCCCCTCTTTGGGTCCAGCCTTATGTGTTATGACGTTCGAAATTCGTTCGACCTACGCTCTTCCCGATAGATAGATGGCCTGGAAGCTAAGATTAGTTTCTTTCAATTTTGATTTTTGTTTTGCTTCCTCTGCTTACTTCCGCTGGTCCCTCACTTCAATCACTCTAGCCGAAAAGCTTTCCTTTCATTCCTACGTTCTTCTCAGTACCAAGGAATCTCTCGCAGACGCAATAATAAAACACCAACCATAAATGTGCTTTCCGTTTATGGAGTGAATGCGTTTTCCGTTCTCGATATTTGGAACTGAGATTCAAAGTTCTTCTCAATGCCTGCTCGTAAAAATATGACGCTAGCACGGAAGTGGCAAAAGTGAAATGCACTTACATTTCGTTGAAATCGTTTGATACTACCGCGCATCATACTCTCAAAACGTTTCGAACCACTCGCTTTGCAGCAGAGCTGTTATGGTCGAGGTTTGCCATGTGTCGTAGATGGAAAATTATCAACATCATGAACCGGCATGTGCTCACTCACCACCAAAGCACTCTGCACAAATGGTTAACAAGAGTATAGCTGAAACACGCGCCCCCTAATCGGTGTTTACCGCCCGTGTGTTCCCTTGTTTATTTTTTGTGGGGAGTAGTAGTATTTGCCAAATTTCAGTTGCACATCCGCGCCGTAAGAGTTTTACAGCAGACGTGTAATGGTCGATGAGTCGAAACAGAAGCGAGAGAACAACTACAGACGGAGAGACAGAAAGAAAGACATAGAATGAAAGAGAAAGAGAAATGAAGGCGATATAAAGGGAAGAAAGACACAAAAAGAGAGAAAAGACCGAGCAATAAATAGACATACAGAGAAAGAGAAAGACACAGACTCAAAAAAGAAGATAAAAAGAGAGCAGCGTAGACACGTATAGTATAGCAAGGGTTGGGAAAAAGACAGGTGAGAGGCAACATCCTAGCCAAGCCTGGCCCACCTTGGAGTCCACCAGCTGTGCTGTGACCCAGCCTTGCGCGACTTAGTGTAAGCTGTGCAAATTTTTTTTCGCTGTATTTCTTTATGACTTTCTGTTCTTCGTCATCTGGCGTTGTTTCAAACGACGAGTCGTCTTGCTTTCATTTCAATGTGTTAGGTGACGTAGCAATTCGAGATCCTTGTGACTTTACTTATATATGAAATCACAGGACGTTTTCTTTTTATTTCTTCTTTTCACTTTGGTGTTCCGCATTGCATGATTAGTGCAGTCAACTTCCTCAACCACCTGTGCTTTTGGTTGGTCGGGCACGGCTTCACGTTCCCGAGCACATGGTCGTTAAATTGGTCCCATTCGTGAATCAATTGTTACAAGGGCAGTCGTGCACGGGAAAGAATCGCATTTTATCAGAATTAATGAGGAGTCTTGTAGCATAACGAATATCAAAACCGCGATATTTTAACGTAAAACGCTCAAAGAAAAATAGGTGTGTAGGTGAATAGCGTGGACACTTTCAACGAGTGGCAGTGTGATACACCGATTAAGCGTTATTCGCATGAACAGTCGAAACAAATATATTTGTCCAAGATCAGTAACGCTGGCAATGCTTAGCGCCTCAGCGTACTTCTGTTAAAAAAAAAAGAATGTCAACACATGGGTCAAAAAACTTACTCATTAGTCGACTCACTCAGGCTCTCAGATTCAGATCGAGCCATAAGTCGGTGTCTAAGTCCGTGCGTGCGAGTAATATTCTGGTCAGTTCGAATCAGAGTGAGTTAGGGCGAGAAATATTTTATCGAGTGATTCAAGAACAGCTGCCACCGTACAGCACAACTGGTAGTGCATTGCACGCGTAAAGCGAAGCTTATGTATTTGATACCCAACTACGCTATTTCATTGCTACGTCCACATTCATTATCCTTCTTATCACAAACACGCGTCAACTGAGAGCTGCCAAAAACGATTCTTTGCTTTTTGTTGCTTAATACCGTTATACTTATAAAGTAGCTTCACAAGAAGGATTTCCCCGACTCACGTATCTCATGCTTCGATCTAGCAGTGTCAGAGACCATTGGTGTTGCACAGCATTTTTAAAAACTTGATGCACCAAAACTATGTGCAACAACGATTCTATGGATAGTTTCTATTTACGCGTTGCGCAATGCTCCCCGCGCAACCATACACACAGTCTGCAACACCCTCATCTCACAGATGGCTGCACAAAGACGGCCTGAGATTCCATGCTGCACTGGCAAAAAAATATACCAGCAAAGTATGAGTTTAGCGTAAATCGATGTCTCGCGCCACTTCATGACGTGGAAAGGTCACCGGACAGCTGCCATTTGTCAGGACTTTCCACTCCGTTGATCTGATGTTCATCGCTTAGTGGCAAAAACGCCCAGGCCAGAGGCAGAAAAAGAGAACCCATGGCGCTTCACTTATGTAACTTCTGGATAGATATCTTCTATGCTCCTCGGTGGTGGCCTCCGTTGACGTCACGCAGCTGTTCCCAAGTGCCGTATCTGTATAAAGTGTTGATTAAAGCGTCTGGGACTCCCTGACTGTCTCCTCATTCTTCTCGCCCACATGCAAACGCGTACTGTTCCGATAATGGCATCGTTTTTGCTTTTCACTGCTTACCACTTCATTACGATTTTTGATCGCCGAACTTGCCAAATATTTTCATTAACAGAGCTAAATTTAGGACGCGAAAAAAGCCGTCGTTCCAACATTTGCGTCATTCTTTCTAAATCGTTGAGTGTGAAAAAGAAAACACTATAACGCACAACCAAACACTAGTTTCATTTCCGGCCCTGGTTGCGTCATTTTGACGATGGCGAAGTCTAAAATTCTATCTTACTTAAATTTAAACGTCCTTTAAATAGTCACAGGCACCCAAAATTATCCCAGATTCCTGTCTAAAAATGCTTTATTACAGCCTCATGAGGCAGTGTAACCGGAGAAGGTAGATTTATTCCACAGTTCTACCGCAAGAAACTCGCGTTGCATCGGTGTGATGACTGCTTTATCTTCGAGCCTTTATTTCACTATGTGTGTCATGCACGATACACTATGTCACAGAAGCGTACCTTTCTGACAAAACTGGAAAGAAAAGCAAACGAGAAAGATCGGCCTACATTATCATGATTCTGGGAACTATGTTATAATATAGAATGAAAAGGACCCTCAATGGTGGTCTAGTGGTTATGGTGCTCGTCTGCTGACCCGAAAGGTAGCGGAATCAAATCCTGGCCGACGAGGCCGGAGTTTAGATGCAGGAGAAAATTCGTGAGGTCCGTGCACTTGGATTTCTGTGCGCGTTAAATTGCCCGACGGGGTCGAAATGTCCGGAGCCCTCCACTGCGGCGTCTCTCATGATAGTACTGCGGTTTTGTGACGTGAAACCCCAATAATTTATCAATTGCATCAACACGGCCTTTTTGGATACGTGGTGGATAGTCATGATTAAATATTAGTGTGGAGCGAAGCAAACGCGCTGATAATGGAAGCGACAAGACACCTCGTCTTCGGTAGGCTGCAGGCGAATAGTTAATCATGCGTAATAACAACCCTCATTCCATGAAACTGCCCATATTTCGCTTTGAACTATTAGGCAGTTAAACTTACAAGCCTTTGGTATCGTTGTCAGAGCTGCTACACCAGAAATATGGCGCTTCTTTCATGTTACACTTCAAAAGCTTTTTAGAGATCGAAGCAAGAATACCATTATTTTCATTTCAAAGTTACCTTTAAAGGCTACGGAACCTTTGGGGTACTCGTCCATTGGAGAGTCCAACCAAGCCATTCATGCGCGACCAATAAACCGCAGCGAAAATTTTGTTGTCGCGGAAGGGCATCTCATTTTTTGGGGATTACATTCGGCCAGAAACAGGATCGCTTTAATATCAGAAACATCTCATTTTAATACGCTAATATTTTGTTCTTAGATAAGTTATTGCAAACCTAAGCCTATTGAGACTCTCTTGTATAGTGACGTCGACAGAGCGTAGCGAGCTTTATTTATTTCGTAGATTGCGCTTTGCCGCATCGCTTCCGTTCCGGACGTTAGACCTCATGATTTTATTTTAATTGATTCTTGCATAACGGAATAACTCTGTAGCTGGTTTATGACTCCATCTGTGGAATTGATGTATTTTATTTTTAAATCTTCACCGTGCTTTTTAATCCCAGTAGGTTAAAAAGGACAATGGAAATAAAGCTGTCACGTATGGTGGTCAAACACTGACTGTTCAGGTTTTTCTAGTAGCGCAGATCTGAGCAAAACAAAAAAAAACTGTTATGTGAAGAGACGCACGAACGGGCATTAAGCTCAGAGTTGCATCTCACAACACTTGAATATTTGATTATGACGAATTAACCTGGTTTGATTCTAGAGCATGAATGTTTGATTTCACGCTGTGCTCTTGGTTTCTTTGCAGTGCAATCGATTTACGCCCTTTGACATTTCTTGCTGGTGTGATGCTCAAAATACGTGGCTTAGAAATTGTAAAATTGCTAGAGGGGGGCAGGCGGGGGGGGGGCGTCATATTTAAGAATAACATTTTGTGCGGCTTTTTTTAGGATGCCCTTAGGCCTGAAATGGGTGACTTTGGTAGCTTCTTTAAGTTTTCCTATTTATGGTGGGATATTCTGCCTTTAGCATTTATTGTTCTATCAGAACTACACAATAAATGTGCAGCGTAATCAACGACAAACATTTCACGCTCAATAGCTACGGGTTATTCAAAGCATAGCTCATTCGATTGTGTGTAACTCATACGAAGAGAGGTAATGAAGTTGATTTTAGTAAGACGAGGCTTTTAAAATACTTGGAAGTTATTGGCTACTTTAGAATCACGATTTACATTCCATACGATGAGAGTATTGAATTATTTTACATAATATTTCTGTACCATTTAGACAATGCAACATCCACGGATTCTTGAAATTAAAAGTGCCATCTATTAAATTATAATAGTCAAATTCAATTTTGACGTACCGTAGCATGCAACGTATTAGTTTCTTTTGTTGGTTTGTTTTTCACGGTAAGAATTCCTTTGTTTGACGTTTCTTTCCAGCCGATCTGAAAGCTGGCTAGCCTCCCTCCCTCTCCGTCTATTTCCTCCTCCTTCACTAACCACTAAAATTGCTTATCTGCTTTTCAACGTGCAACAAAGCGCTTGTTCTACAAAAGTTAGGCCTGTGTACGCTTACCGCAAGAGTTCCGCAAAACCCACGCTTCGGCCAACTCAGTAAACATAACGACAGCGTACAATGTCTCGTATGTGACGGAACAAAAAAAAATCTTGCGTACCAAAACTTTCGATCTTTCCGGTTTCCTCCTATCGCGCGTCCGAGAATTGATTGCTACTTTGCAAAAAGCCACCAAGGAGTATGTCCCATTGTGAAGGAGCTTTTAGGCTGTGAATTATTTGCGCTGACACATGATTCATCGCAGAAGATGCCACGCCGCGTAAAGATGCAATGTTTGCGGCCTGCCTTTGACAGGGTGACCGAAGTATAGAAAATGAATGACAGCGCATAACGAATGCAGCTCAAGTTTATTGTTTTGGCACACCTGGCTGTCACCGCTTTTCTACAGGGAGGCGATGGTGTCTTAAGGAAGCGTACTTTTTCTCTTGCCCGCCAAGTGTTATAACGGATGGTTAAGTATTATCAATTGCAATAAATTTATGAAGAAGACGTAATAACTTAGCTGTAAAGGTATTGAAAAGTTAGGCTTGAGGAGTCGCGCTTGATTATCGACCCCCGTGGCCGCATTTTCATACGAATCAAGTGCAGAAACACCCATGTAATGTAGTCACTTAATTGCGTGTTAGAGAAGCACAGGTGGTCAAAATTAGCAAAATTCTAGCGGCAACGTGTTTGCTAATGACTCGTTCACAACTGCAACACCACAACTGAATTTTGACCTCGGAGTAGTTTAGGGGCACTATAGGTCAGCCCCGCCCATTTCGCACGCTTCGTGACGACAACAGCAACAGCGGCTGCAACGGCAACATCACGCGTAGGGTAACCTTGGTTCTGGTCTACTGCCTCACACATGGGCGAATGGAGAATAGAGTACAAAAAAAAGTAGAGATAAATTATGGCTGAATACAAGCAAGAAGGAAAACGCAACTCGAATGTCATTAACGAAAGTACGCAGCTCACTTTTTGCACGCTTCGCTGAAGCGAAATGAGCGACTCCTGTTGCTGCACTGCATCACTGGAGCGCATACAGCGTAATTAATTTCCCCTGTCTGTTTTTGCTTTGCTTTCTCGTCATAGGACTGTGGCGGACCACAGTTTTACCGCAGTTTGTCAACATTCATTTTTTTCTTTTGTTATGGTAACCATTATAAAACCTGCGCATTAAGAATTGTGCTAGGTTATCGTGTACACCTTCCTCAAGCTAGTAAAAACTAAACGGGAGATTCGTTTTTGCTCTTTCACGTTTTTGATAGCGCTAACTGGAATAACTGTGGTCGGTAGCTTTACGCATATTTGCAGCGTGACATTGGAAATACGGATAACCCCACAGACACGCCGTATTAAAAGTCGTCTTTGATTGAACAGACAAAAGAATAGAAACTGTCTACAGTTTGAAAGTTGTATACTGCAGTTTCGCCCATCTACGGGGCCTTTACCATGTTGATGACTGGTATTTATTTATTTATTTATTTATTTATTTATTTATTTATTTATTTATTTATTTTATTATTTATTTATTTATTTATTTATTTATTTATTTATTTATTTATTTATTTATTTGCATACTACGACGCGAAGTATTATTAGGCTTATTATGCGCATGGAGTATAGGACTAACTAATATTTTTTCGTTACCGTTTTATCCCGACACAACAAAGAATTTTAATTCGACGATGGCTCATATTCGATGTTGTGGACACAAAAATAATCAGAGACGAAAGCTTGAGGACAACTACACAAAGTTTTAGAAATCTTATGAATTTAAGCAAGAACACTTACTCATTCGTCGTAGTACACCACCGTATATTTTTATTCATTGCACTGCTCGTCTTGACTATACAATATCTGAAAGTTATGGTTCTCGTAAACACTTCAGACATACCTCTTGTCTGTGTTGTTCGGAAGTGCTAAATAAACTTTTATTTTTGCTTTTTCTGCTACCATTTCTGTCATTTTTTTAGCACCCTAAAGTTTCCGATAGATTTCGCTTCGTTTCCGGCGCCAGACTTCCGTCTAACACATAGACATTGCAAACAGCTCTCTTGAAAGATAAGTGAGTTTTCCTTTTTCGATTTCCGCGAGTGAGATTTCCAAAATTCTGACGCTGGTGTTCTTCGGCCAACTCACTCTCACGAGCTCTTGTGATACCTAAATGCCTTGAAGACCCTGAAGGTCGTAGTCTTGCTTCTTTTTTTATTTCCTGTGGTATAACTGCCATATTTTCATGGGATACTATCCCTGCGTTTGGTGTTCTTGTGTTCTTCTTCTGATGATACTTCTCAGCCTAATAACAATCTCGCTATTAACGATTCTCTCAACGGCCTTGTCTTTTAAAGACTGAATGCTTACTTCAGTGGCACTTTCACTGCGTTGGTGACATTGCATCTGAGTATTCTGCATGCGCAATTTTTGTAACAAGAAAACCATAAAAGAATGCAGTCAGTGCCTAAAAAAATTGAAGGACACTTTGTACATTCCAAAGTGTGTTAGGCGAAAGCTTGTGGCCATTCGACTGACTATGCCAGGTCTTTTTGTTTTGTCGGACGGACGTACGGACGAACGGACACGGATGGTCGGTCGGACAAGGACGGACGGACCGACGGTCCGATGGATGGATGGACGGACGGACGGACGGACGGATGGCTGGACGAACGGATGGACGAACGGACGGACACGGATGGACGGACATGGACGGATGGACGGACACGAACGGACTGACGGACATAGGGGCACACGGACGGATGGACGGACACGGGCGGATGGACAGACACGGACGGATGGATGGACGGACATGGACGGACGGGCGGACGGGCGGACTCGGAGAGAACGACGGACGGAACCATGGACACGGACGGACGGACGCCGGGCGGACGGGCGGATGGACGGACGGAAGTGGCCATGACACATTAAAGGCTTTCGCCTTAAAAGCGGTGTTTTTCTTTGTGCAAGAAAAAAACCCACCTTAAGGTTGCGTTCCTATCAAAATGAGCTAAATGATAAAGTGACATACCTATAAATACTATTTACAATATTTTCTTCTCAATAGCAGGCATAGTAGGTTCTCCACAATTTAACTCACGATGTGGACCTGAGATGCTTTGATAAAACAAACGTATTCACAAAATATTGTTCCAGCAAGCAGCATGCGTTGTTAGTGGAAAAGAATTGTGTTTCTTCCAAGCTCTGCTTTAAGGGGATTTGCCCCTCTCAGAAAAAGAAAATTTCCTGAAGTTTAAAATGTAGTAAAGACCCTCAGCGCAGAATTCGGCTCTGGCTGCATGCATGTGCATACTCAATGTAAACAAAAAACACCGTCCTTCCGCACCCCCACTTCGCTTCGAAACACTCGTGCCTTCTCCTTGAGTTAATGCTGTGTGTGAAAGGATTGTGAACGGACACCCGAGGATGTCATCCTATTGATTATCCGTAATCTCTATATAACAAGCTGCGTTTTATTTTGAGAGCATATCTAATAAGTGTTCGCGTTTCACAAGCCCTTTCTGGCATGTGGCCCCAAGAAACAACATATTCGTAAATGAAAATATTGCAGGCAAGACAAAATGAGAAAAAAAAAGCTACCTGTATTTTCGAAACACTGTAACAGATACGACAATTTTTAGCACAAAAGTTCGAAAACAAAATTTTCAGAACGAATAAGACAGTGCATAGGGCAAGCGCGAAGTGTGTGTGTGTGTGTGTGTGTGTGTGTGTGTGTGTGTGTGTGTGTGTGTGTGTGTGTGTGTGTGTGTGTGTGTGTGTGTGTGTGTGTGTGTGTGTGTGTGTGTGTGTGTGTGTGTGTGTGTGTGTGTGTGTGTGTGTGTGTGTGTGTGTGTGTGTGTGTGAGAGAGAGAGAGATCCGAATTCTCTTTCCTCCCCACATGTTTTGCCGAACGTATTTAAAATAATCTCTCTGCCTACGCTTCATGTTCTTCTATAATTCCAACCACGCTCCGCAATCTCATTAGCGGTCATGGTATATGGCAGCCACCGCTCTCTGACTTTAGTCTTGGTTCATATTCCCGCTACAGGAGAATTTTGTTTTCTCAGTAGCAAGGTTTTCAGTAAGAGAGAAGTTCCTTTGGGCCTTAGTTTCAATGTGTAGTCAGGGGTGGCAATTATATCTTTCAATAATAATATTGTCCCGTGAAAAAGTGCGAGATACTGATTTCCCAAACACGTGATCTAAACCTCACACTAGCTGATTAAATAGTAAATTGTGCGTTTCAAAGAACCACTAGATTCGGAGGTAATTCCGAAACGTGGGCATTGTTTCTGACGCCGTGGTTTCCACTTGAAGGTGTTGCTTAGACGTCGGTGCTGGCGATGTAGGCGCATGGATTTCTCTCTATTATGTTTTCTCGGTATTTATGGCTAACCTGTTTTCCGTAAACTACTTATTTGTCATTGCCATTTCTTTCTTTATAACGTCTTGCAATGACAAAAGTGAGTCACCGGAGTAAAGTAACGCTGTGTTGTCAGCATACATTTAAACTTTTGTAAACTTAAGAGCATGCGGTAGATCATTCACGTATAAGGAAAAGAGAATGGGACCCAGAACCGATCCTTGGAGTACTCCGCATATGGCATCAGTGAAAGTAGAGCGATATTTGTTAATTACTACTTGCTGTCTACGTGCGTGGAAATCGCTCTGGATGAATTGAAGCGCTTCCTACACTTTTCTTACACGCCGACAAAATCTATAAAACTTTCGTTACCGCTTTTCTTTTATACCTCCATTTTTTATACAGGCATTTTTCTTATCAGCAATAATCTTCTTTTCGCACTCGATACCGTGAAAACCTCCTAGTGTAGATACACTCGGGATCTAATGCATCGGTGCATTTTAAAATATCGCCAGCTGCCATTTCAGTATACTTGGTTCTGCTTTCAACAGAAAAGCAGCACCGCAAGCATGTACTTTGAGAGTGCAAAGTTTCCAGGAGGAAAGAGCAAAAGATGCGAGTGCGCTTCCGATTCTTGACGATTCCTACGGAGCCCCGAAGTGCTGAGTGAAGAGTAAAAGAAAAGAAAACAAAATAAAAAAAACATCCCGGCTTTTAGGCGTTCCACCACAGATGGCTATGATCCGCTTACACAGAGCGTTGACGCCTCTTTTTCAACTAACTTTGTGTTTATGTATTTATGTGCTCGGGTCTGTACGCCCCCCGCTATACACAGCCCGAGAAAGCAACACTGTTTTCTCCTCAATCTGCTCTCTTTCTGTATTTTTTCAAGCTTATTACCAGCACAGTCGAACAGCATTTTCTTATTTGACTGTGGCAACGTCGACGTATTAGGTCACCGGCAATGGTAGAAAAGTCTTCTTCACCTCACGTCAATATTCATGGGCGTAGCTTTGCGCGCAGCGTAACTTTCGCTTCCATTTGATATTGTGTATTCAAACCGCTTCTCCATTCTCACGAACCTTCCCTCGCTGATTGGTTTTTGATGGTGAATGCGTAACGTGTTTTTTATTGGACAGCACTCTCTTGCGCAGTGGCTTTTGTTGCTATATATGTAGCCCTTCAATGTGGTGGCGTGAATTACAACTTATTCTGTGATGTACAGTAACGTGAGTTGATGTCACGCATTCCAGGAACCGTCTCGGTAGCCCCGTTTCGATGAGAGCAATGCAAGAATACTCCAAAATGATGTACTATGTCGCATGTTACAGAACCCTAGAGGATGTGCAAATTAATAATAGGCCCCTCACTACGTCATGTGGCGAGGGGTGCCCAAAATTGCTGTCCTACGCGTCATTATGTCCACGGACACGATTCACTGAAACCTAGCCGTATTCGCGAATAACGTAAGTGAATACGTCAGGCAGCGCAGACAGCGCGGAAAAGGCTATGTTGATGCCCATGCAGTAGACGGCATTCAGCTTTCAGAACGAATTAGACAGTGCATAGGGCACTAGTTGTGGTTCTGTCGGATGGATGGGTGGTAACCATAGAAATAAAAATGCATTGCGAAGTAGTTTTTCTAAGTATGGCTATGCACGTCGGCGACAGTGATGGAATGGTATCTTTTCACAAGCTTCCGTTTCGTGAGTGAATGGCGAAGAATGGCGTAAATAACCTATGGCGTATTGGCAAAGGGACTCTGACGATGCTTGTTTGACCTCGGCACTTGAGGAACAAGTTATGTGCCGCTGTGCTAAACTATTTTGCACTCTCCGAACGACATCAACGAATCCTATAGATAAAACTGCTGAAGTGAATCGCAGTGGGTTTTGGGAACGTTACAGAATGACTCTAGCTATGAGAGACGCCGTAGTGGAGGGCTACGGATAATATCGACCAGCTGGGGTTCTGAAATTGCACGGTGCGCGTGCGTCTGGCATTTCGCCTCCATTGAAATGCGACCGCCGCCACTGAGATCGAACCCGTGTCTTTCGGGTCAGCGTCCAAGCACTGTATCCACTCCGTATCCACTATGCCACAGCGGCTGACAATATAGAAGTCATAGTGTTGATGTCCGGGAGCTTGCTGCTTGACCTCAAGGCAAATGACACTCGCTTTATCAGGACGTATGGTTTGGTATGGTGGCTTTGTGCTTTGCTCTTCAGATGTTGTGCGCTCGATTTCCTTGATTTGTTGCACGCGTACGGGGCTGATGTTTCATCGCAGGGTTCAGGGAGCGATGAGAGGGCCGCTTTACACCGACCTATAACGACACACTGCTGTAGCAACAGGTAAGCAGAGGAATTGGCGGGCACCCCTATTCTGCAGACGTATGGGGATCAGCTGACACACACGCGCACAGACTGACAAACCAATAAGGCTCTGCGCATTGCAACAAATGGAGAACAACTTTCCTGCAATTTTTTTTTAGTGGTTGGTAGCGAATCTTTCTCTCCGCCTCTTCTTGCACATGATACCTTGTTATTGCGCTTATTGTACCGCCACCGCGTCATTCCTTAGATTTGAATGTGCACAAGGACGCGACATGTAAACGGCAGACTAAGTGGCTGCAAAATGATGTCGTGTCACCGCCATGCTGAAGGCAATCAGCATTTGATAAACGACGCCCACTGTCAGCTACCTAGTGAGTTAGCCCACCTACCTACGAAACACTGCCGAACAGTTTGCCTGCGTTGCTGATTGACAAGGCCTGTGACAGTACAGCACCACTTACCTGGCAGTTGATGAGAACGGCTGATATGCCTTTGCACTTCGTTCAAAAGGCAGCAGTGCAGGAGCATCGGCAATTAGTGAATGCAGGCTCAGGCAAAAAATCTTCTCAGCCCCGGTGAGATATATTGTCCGTCTGAATTCACGCCAGACGTTAACACGAACAGAGGAGCAACATCTATTTCATCGTTCACTTTGTCTTTTGCGATAGCAAAAATGAAGCACCCGATGCGCAAGGACACTCTCACCTTAGACAAAACCCCGCGTTTTGACTTTGCAATCCACAAAACGCAATATTCCCAACAGCACCTATCCACACATGGACCTCCTTACAGCCGCCATATTTGCCAGTGTTGCCTAGCTTCGCAGCGCCCCCTGGATTTTGTTTTATATGCCAATACAGCCGCACCGTAATCAAAGACCTTTCTTGCTCACTCTGGCAACTCCTTGCCTTATTGGAAATGTGTGTATGAATTCTTTTGCAGCTCCATCATTATGCTGCTTCACAGTTGTGATTTGGTTTCAATTTCGTTCCTTTCCGAAAATAATTAAGCGCACAAAGTTTTCATTCGCCCGACAAAACTGCTGCGTTGGGTTCAATTATTCGGAGTCCGACAGCCCTCATGTTTTCTTGCACAACCCTTTTAACGTAGATTTTCTCGATTGGTCGCGTATTTATCAGTCAAAATAAATTTAGTAGAATGACATACTGCAGTGTTCACGCAACGCAAAGCGGCCGTCAAGTGTGACTACTGCATTTTTTTTTTATTTCATACAATGTCCGCAAAACACTTCCCACGGAATTTACTGCAACCTGAACAATATCTCTCGAACGAAGTTTAGCTGGCTGTCTTCATCCCAAGTTTAATACAGCATCTCCTGCAAGCATAAGCGTGAGCCGTAATATTTCTAAACAAAGTAAGGAAGGTCACCGATGTTACATACCAGTGGCCGCGAGGCAAGAAGAATATTAAGAGCTTCATGTATTGATCGTGCCGAAAGAACTCGTCAGGACAATGTTTTGAATTTTGTGGTGCACTCGTTGTTTTTTGTGAGGAAACTTCAGCTCTTAATTAATAAGTTATTTTTCTAATAGTGGGAAATTCGTTTATCAGGTTCCACTTTTAAAGTTGAGAAAAAAATGACTGCGAGTGCGCAAGGGCTCGCAAGGCGCGCTCAGCAATTGAGCACAAAACTAAAACATTTGGGCAGCTTGCAACTCTGGTGCAAAGTAGGACTAACAGCTTAGCTTGTGGCTGACCTAGACTATTATCCGGGTCTTAATGAGTAGTTATTTTATGTGTTTTTTAATAATTAAATAGGTGATTGATAAGAATGCAGAAATAGCCGCAGTTGACTATGTGGTAGCTTTATAGAAGATTGCTTTGGTTGGACCCTTCTTATTTCACTCATGTAGTATCCATGTTATATATGCCACCAGGGCATTTTTTTCTTTCCTAGCGAACGCAACAAAAACTCTCCATTTACGCGCAGTTAATTTCGTGATTCTAAATTATGAGTCTAATTGGTGGCTTCTCTCTCTCGAGAGAGAGAGAGAGAGAGAATAAGAATTTGCATTGAGTTATTGTCTAGCGACGTCATAGTTGCAAGTTTCGCTAATAATAACAAGACATGGGATCGTTTAATTTTTTTTTGACGAGTCGCTTGTAGAATTTCCCAGTCTCTTGTAGCGTTTTTTTTTTGCTTATTTGCATTTTCGCAGCAAATATAGTTATTTTAGTGATCGTGACGTTCACCAATACACGTTTGGCGTTCGGTAATAGCGTATTTGTCGATGACAGAGTAGTTCAGTGCTTAGGCGTGCGCAGGTTTTCCCATCAAGGGGGGGGGGGGGGGTCAGCCGAAACTTCATCGCAGCACCCCCCCCCCCCATCCTACTTAGTCAATATATGGGGCAGATTTTGCGCCCCCTTTAGATGACTAGGGGGGAGGCTACCCTGAAGACAATGTTAAGAAGTGTGTTTTCGTTCATAGGTTAGCATATTTTCGCTTTGCAAAACAATTAGGTAATTTGTTTTACTCTCCTTCGTATTTGAGTGAGTTTTTTTAATCATAATCGAAAATAATCTCAAGAATAGGAAAATTCATTATGTTTCCGCTTCTTTTGTGCTTCTTTTGTGATGAGTATTCGCTTGTTTGCTCGGTAACATCTGGCAACACTAGATTTGCGTTTTCATCAGGGTGGTCGGTCCTTCCCAAGACAGCAATCATTCGTATTTAGTTAGTGCCCCTTTTTTCTTTTTTATGGAAAAAGAACACCACAATAGTCCTGCATGCGGCTCGGTAGAAAAGAAGTGCGGCGGTCACAGGTGCGTTACAATCTTTATATCTTACACCATGGTTACAATACAAGCTACTAACTTTCTGTATTAGGTTTGCTACACGTAAAATAAGCGCATGGCATCATTTAAGTTGTTACTATATGCACGTTTGATTGTGTGATTTAGCTTGTGTGCTCTAATGTGTTGTGTGAGTTTTTTTTTTTTTTTTGTTACTGACCGATAACACCCCTGCTGCTTTCGTTTAGTTGGCATTTTGCTTACAAGGTCCTCTTAATGGGAAAGCACGCTTAACAGACATACTGAAGACACAGCGCAGTCTCGGGAAGAAAAATAACCCGCTATAAAATGCAGATACCTTAGTATCTGCATACAGACATGATTTTGCATTTAACCAAGTCACTTGAAGAGTGTGCTGAAATTACTTTGAAGGGTCATACATTTGGGTGCTTATACGGACACCGAGATATGGCCGGTGTCTGCGAAGAGTAATTGGCTTCGCTGTCTCGTTACGTGGAATAGGAGATAAAAGGAGGTCCGGTAAACAATGCGGAAAGTTAAGAAGAGCGAGAAGTTGTGATGGCGGAAACAAAGGAGGGAAATGCCTTTCGCCATGACTCGTGACAGCGTGGGCTATTTCAAAGCTCTCCGTCCACCACGAGCAGGTTTTAATCAGGGCTGACGAATGAGGGTGAAACCGATGGTGTCGCGCCGTTGGCCTACCCCGTTCCGCCTATATTAAGGAGTTTCCCGGCAGAAAATTAGGCCCTACTACCCAATTCTCCCTTTCGTTTTTTTAAGTTAACGCAATCTTATGAAAGTCTTAAAGTCGATGTATCCTCGTGGCACATTCTTGTTGGCGGTTCTAAATTTTCCTTGAACTTTTCTTTGCGACACTTTCGTGTGTCGTCTTCTACAAACAGTTATCAGGCCCTCTCAGTGTGTAACTAAAGCTGGACTCATTTGGATTGAGAATGAGGTGCACAAAATGATTTGTGATTGTTGTAATCATAATGTTGCAGCACGGCGAGAACGAGGAGAATGTTAAGGCACACACAGGACGGGAAACAGCGCATAGTGCAGAAAGAACGGTGTCTGAGAAACAGGTTAAACGAACACAAATACAACCTGAAAGGAATCGCCACATGGTCTCACTGGCGCCGCAATGCAGAAATTGTGAGGACAACGCATGCCATTCCCTTCTCGACAAAGCCACTTGTTTATGCGAACACAAAGATAGCATATCTAGAGAAATCATGGAAGAGTTTCACATCAAAAAAGATCGAAGGCAAGAGAACAAGTCAGCCGTCTTCCACCTTCTAGGACAGCGAGATAGCAATTGAAGACTTTGAATGAGCAGAAAAAAAAAACTCTTCACCTTTTTCGTATCTAATTTTTGCATGTTTGAACGGTAACTGTGCACGGGCGCGCAAGTTCAGCTTTCCCTGTTGGAACACGTTTCTTGAATAAAAAACCGGCAGATCCCACGCACTGTGGGAATCGATGTAATGCGAAGTAGCCAGCAAGGAGCAAATCATGTTGTACATAATATGCATTTCATGATTTACATGTTAGGACCTGTCATTTATGTTCTTCATACAGTCACGTCACGCAATACGAATTTTGCTGTATATCAAGCTAGCGAACTGAGCGCAAGCGCACCATGAGCGTGGCATGTAAATGGCATTGTAGATGCAATGCACGCCAACATTTTCATGTTACCACCTGCCACTTATGTTCGCTATACAGTCATGTCCCGCAATTTTGGTGTATATCAAGCTAGCGAAACGGCCGTGAGCGCGCCATGCGCGTATTTCCCTTTTACCACTTATCATTTATGTTCGTCACACAGTCACGTCACGCAATACCAAATTTTCTTGTATATCAAGCCAGCGAAACAGCCGCGAGCGTACCATGAGCGTGGCACGCAAGTCATGTTGCACAGGACATGTCATGGTTTCCATATTACCACTTGTCATTTATGCTCGTCATGCAATCGCGTCGCTCGAAAGGACACTTTGTACATTCCAAAGTGTGTTGGGCGAAAGCTTGCGGCTATTCGACTCACTTTGCCATGTTTATTTTTACACACTCAGTAGGATGGCACACAAAAGGAATGTGTGCGTGTTTTCTTTTTTAATTTTTTACCTCGAATCGCAGTGAGACGCGAGACTAATTTGCCTCCGTTGCACATGCATTCGTATTCTCGCGCTTTGCGCATCGTGCAGACGCCATCCGCGTTCCAGCGCTTATATTGACACACACTTTTTCAATTCCAAGGTGTGTTCCTCGAACGCCAGTGCCCATTAAGACGGGGTCGGTGAGAATAGAACGCGGTGCGTGCGTCTCCCTCCTTGCATGAGTAGACACGCTCGGCACAGCGACGCTACGCAAGCAAAGCGCGAGCGCTGTAGAGTGCAACGCCACCGGCATCCGTTTGCGTGCCCCGGCGGCCACCTGGCACCATGCCAGGGCACGGCCGGAGGGATGGACGTGAGCATGAGACATTAAAATTTTCGTCTATATCAAGCTAGCGAAAAGGCCACGAGAGTGTCATGAGCGTGGCATGCAAGTCATGTTACACATGACATGTCATGATTTCCCGTTTACCACTTTTCATAGTCACGTCACGCAATACCAAATTTGGTGTATATCAAGCTAGCAAAACGGCCACGAGAGTGTCACGACCGTGCCATGCAAGTCATGTTGCACATGACATGTCATGATTTCCATATTAGCACTCGTTATTTATGCTCATCATACAGTCACCTCGCTCAATACCAAATTTTGGTGTATATCAAGCTAGCGAAACGGCCACGAGAGTGTCATGAGCGTGGCATGCAAGTCATGTTGCACATGACATGTCATGATTTCCATATTACCACTTGTCATTTATGCTCGTCATACAATCACGTCGCTCAATACCAAATTTGGTGTATATCAAGTTAGCGAAACGGCCACGGCAGTGCTATGAGGGTAGCATGCAAGTCATGCTGCACATGACATATCATGATTTACATCTCACCACTACTCATTTATGCTCGTCATACAATGACGTCGCTCAATACCAAATTTGGTGTATATCAAGCTAGCGAAACGACCACGAGAGTGTCCTGAGCGTGGCATGTAAGTCATGTTGCACATATGCAGGTCATGATTTTCATATAACCACCTGTCATTTATGTTGGTCATGCAGAAATGTCTCAACGAACCAATTCTTGGATATATCAATTTAAGAAAACGGCCTGAGGAGCACTATGGCCATGGCATGTAAATCATAGTTTTCATGAAAAGTTATTCATGATTTTCATGATATGAACAGTGATTCATGTTCATCTTACAGTCATGCTATGCCATACCAATTTTGGTATAAATCCCATGAACGATACGGCCAGGAGAGCACAAAGTCGTAGGCGGCTAGATAGATAGATTGTGGTGTGCGCGACAACGAGCGGGTATGCCTGTGTGTGTGTGGCGGCGACAGAAGACGACGAAGACGAGGACGTTGATGCACGCGCAGAAGAGAGAGGCAGGAAAAGAGTCGCGTGCGTGGAAGAAAAAGAACGGGCAGACGGTTTTGGGCGTTCGACACAGTCGGGTGAACGGGCCCGAGTGCCGACGTTCTCGGACGCGACCACGAGTTGAAGTTACGGGCTTCACGTGGCTGTTGGCATCTCCCGCCTCCAACGCTTCGCCTCTTCAAGCCTCCGGGTTGTTCGTGTGCCTTCTCAAGCCGTCGCTGTCCTCCTCAAAGCCACCCTGCGTCGCTCACCAACTCGCCTCGCACAACGCATCCGGCCTTACTGTGGGTGAGCCTCTGCTGGCGTTGACTGACTTCTTGCCGCGACCGTTCAGGGACCGTTATTAGTGTGCATTTTCTTTTCCTTTGTGTTTTGCGCGGTTTTCTCGTTGTGTGTGTGCGTGTGTGTCTTTTCCGTGTTTTCTATAAAGTGTGGTTCCTAAACTTGCAACCAGCCTCGTCGATTGGTGGGACCGTTTGCGCTCCCAACCATAAGTACCTTGAGAGCCACCCGTTCTCATGACAATGGCGTCCGCGACAGGACGAGGCTGATTGTAGGTTTCCATTGATGTACGAAACATGGATTTGAAAGAATTAGATTTGGCGCGCGAGAAGGCCGAACGCGAGGAGCGCGCACGGAAAGCAGAATTAGACTTGGCCCGCGAGAAAGCAGCGTTAGAGGAGAAAATTTTGTTGCTTCGCCTACGTCTCACAGAAGCTGAAGCGGGTCCGGGTAGACGCGAGGAACCGGCCTCCGTCACTGATCGTTCCATGCCACTACAAATATGCCCCCCGGAATTTTATGCCGGCGTTTGACGAAAAACGAGACGATCTCGATGCTTACTTCAGGCGTTTTGAAGTGGTGGCAACAGGGCAGGACTGGCCCAGAGATAAGTGGGCTACCGCATTAAGCATGCTTCTGGCGGGCGAGGCCCTCAAGGTGTTTGGACGGCTGTCACCCGCGGACTCGTTGGATTACGATAAGGCAAAAAGGGCTTTGTTGCAACGATTTCGTTTTACGGCAGACGGCTATCGGGAGAAGTTCCGCTCGTGCAAACCCGACGACCTCGAGACAGGCAGCCAATTCGCCGTTCGGCTTCAGGGATACTTCGACCGATGGATTGAAATGTCCGAAATAGACAAAACTTTTGATGCCATAAGGGACCTTCTTGTAGCCGAGCAGTTCTTGAAGAGCTGTCATGTCAAGCTGGCCGTGTTCCTAAGAGAACGAAACTGCAAAACGTTAGCGGAGATGTCTGAAGCATGCGACCATTTCATGGAAGCACAGAGGCAACAGAATTTGGGCCAATTCCCAGAGACGCCTGGCGACCCAATCACCAAAGAGGAACGCAAATATGACAAGGGCTGTCCGAAGCCACCACAAACGAAGTGTTTTCTTTGCGACCGTGTCGGACACGACGCTTCGGCGTGTCGCTCGAAGAACAGGGCAACCTTTTTGTCAGATTTGTGACAAAACAGGACACCTTGCTGCTGACTGTAGGCGGAGTAGGCACGTGAATCAAGTGGCATGCATGCTGACCGAAGGGCCAGGGGATGCGCTTACACCAAGGGAAGGCATGACACAGGAGCGAGCCAACACAAATGGGCCTCCGATCACTGAAGCATCGTTACTTCTCGGGGTATTAGCAAGCGGCAAAAATCATCAGTTTCGAGGAGGCTTTAAAAAAAGTTGATGCCGACGTCTGTAGGCTATGTTTGTGGGCGAAAGGTGACGGTGCTACGTGACACGGGCAGCAACACAGCAGTAGTTCAGCGAAATTTGGTACCTGACACGGCGTTAACGGGAGATACCAGTACAATTATTTTGGCGGATGGGACGTCACTTGAGCTCCCAGAGGCGTGGGTGTATCTGTCATCGCCATACTATACAGGGAAACTGCTTGTGAAGTGCATGGAGCGTCCTATGTACGATGTAATTGTCGGTAATATCCCGGGCGCTCGATGTGCTAATAACCCCAACCCTAAATGGCAGTACGAGTCACAACGAGAGCCGCCCACGCTAGTTGGGAGAGGAGTAGGACGGAACGACCATCTTATGGTCACCGACTTTGACACGAAACATGGCTCTTGGGCAGCTGCTCTACCTACAAAGTCGTGTGTCTTTAAAGAAGACCTGCGGAGTCAATGTCAAGAGCACGCGTCTCTGACACCCGAGTGTGATGCTTCTAGAAAGTACAAGCGTCGGTACCCTGGAGACTCCTCCGAGAAGAAAAGCGACGTGAGAGGTATTTTCCAAACGGGTGAAGATGAAGCCTGCAAACAAGACGCACCCAGCTTGAGCCTCAGGACATCAACAACCAAGGCAGGAAAGCCGGTTAACACCCTTTCTCAAAGTCAGCAGCAAAGCAACACAATATATCTTTTACCCAAAGCCCGTTCATCCATAGCAGACAAAAGCGAGGAAACTGCTGTTCTCGAAACATCCGGACACGAAGAAGATAATGTCATTACTGGCACTGAACGGCCTCTGAAAAGACTTTATTCGGATGTATGCGAAGATAGCCGAACAGCGAGTCCGAGCCACCTTGAAAGAAATAAAAACCATAACGACACGGAGGCACGAGAGAGCGGTAGCGTCCGTAGGGCTCTCGCATGTACGAGCAATGAGAAGAACTCTAGATTTCTACGGAACATTTGCACAGCGGTGCAATGCTTTCGATGTAAGAAAAGAGGCAATACTGGTGAGAAGACATAGGGGGACATAGCATCCCATGCCTTACGAAAGCACGCAACTACTCCCACGGAAAATGTGGAACAGTATAGCAGAGAAGAAAAGCTTACAAGAGATTCATCGTCCAGTTTGGTCTCTACCTTGCGAGTGCTCTCGAAAAGTTAAATTTATGCACCGCAAAGTGTTAGGTAGGGCCTATTGCTGAAATAGATAGTTTTTCAGTGCGGCCTAAAAGGGTGCAAAAAAAATCCTTCTGGTAAAGCCAAATGATGCATTTGCAACCTGCAAAGACAAAGCGTTTAAATTAGCTATGGTCCAGTCCCTTCACGCGACCGAAGCACAGACGTGCGTGCATGGTGCGGTGGTCGGCAACGCTTGTGCAACGTGTCTTTTGCTTCGAGTGGGAGCCAATAGCTTTAGTGCTGTGTGAACCGACGTCTGTTTTTGTATTTTGGCTGACAAATGAACGCACTTGTTGATAATAGAAATATGTAGTTTGAGCCTCCATATGAGGCGACATGTTGACTGACCGGCTTGCACGTGACTTGCAAGGTGTTGCTCATTGGTTGGTGGAGAAACTGTATCGTGGTGTCGTGTGGTGTCATGTGGTAAGATATTGTGTAGTAGGATGAGATGTTATTGTGCCTTAATGTGACGCGCATGTTTCGCCTTTTGTTCATATTGCTGAATGAACAAAAGACTTGAGTGGGGGCCTGTGTGGTGTGCGCGACAACGAGCGGGTATGCCTGTGTGTGTGTGGCGGCGACAGAAGACGACGAAGACGAGGACGTTGATGCACGCGCAGAAGAGAGAGGCAGGAAAAGAGTCGCGTGCGTGGAAGAAAAAGAACGGGCAGACGGTTTTGGGCGTTCGACGCAGTCGGGTGAACGGGCCCGAGTGCCGACGTTCTCGGACGCGACCACGAGTTGAAGTTACGGGCTTCACGTGGCCGTTGGCATCTCCCGCCTCCAACGCTTCGCCTCTTCAAGCCTCCGGGTTGTTCGTGTGCCTTCTCAAGCCGTCGCTGTCCTCCTCAAAGCCACCCTGCGTCGCTCACCAACTCGCCTCGCACAACGCATCCGGCCTTACTGTGGGTGAGCCTCTGCTGGCGTTGACTGACTTCTTGCCGCGACCGTTCAGGGACCGTTATTAGTGTGCATTTTCTTTTCCTTTGTGTTTTGCGCGGTTTTCTCGTTGTGTGTGTGCGTGTGTGTCTTTTCCGTGTTTTCTATAAAGTGTGGTTCCTAAACTTGCAACCAGCCTCGTCGATTGGTGGGACCGTTTGCGCTCCCAACCATAAGTACCTTGAGAGCCACCCGTTCTCATGACATAGATAGATAGATAGATAGATAGATAGATAGATAGATAGATAGATAGATAGATAGATAGATAGATAGATAGATAGATAGATAGATAGATAGATAGATAGATAGATAGATAGATAGATAGATAGATAGATAGATAGATAGATAGATAGATAGATAGATAGATAGATAGATAGATAGATAGATACGCTCAAAGTTGCCGAAGTTCGCTAAGAAATACTTCGCATTTAAAAAATTCACTTAAAAGTCAGCGCTCTGTTGTTGTTGTTGAATAAACTTTATTTTGCCCAACGGTTGTGCCCGGGGCTAGGCTACCAGGGATCCACCGTTCGAGGAACATCTACCGAGTTCCTCGGCGACAGCCCTGGCCCGCTGGACGGCCCACTCCTGGTCTTCGTAGACCTCGCTGAGGAGGGCGGCTTGCCATCGCTCAGCAAGGCGCGCCACTTCAGAGGGTCCTTCAGCTTGCGTCGTCCGTAATCGTGGCCTCTCGTGCCTTGCGCATTCCCAGAGTACATGCGCCATGTCTGCCCGTTCGTGCTCGCACCAAGGGCAGCCAGGCGACGGGTGCAGCGCGGGACACAGGCGGTGCAGATGGTAGGGGTTGGTAAAAGTGCCCGTCTGCAGTCGCCTCAGGTCCACCGCCTGCGACCTGTCCAGGCGCACGTGGGGTGCCGGATACTTCTTGCGGTCTTTCCTATAATGTCCAAGCACCTCGTGGTATGTGGCCGGGAGTTCTTCGGCATAGCAGTCGGCACAACTCTGTTTACTTGCGTCGTGTGTCCCAACTTGGGTTGCCGCAACAACGGAGGTGGTGGTGGTGGCAATAACGGCGGCGCCGGAGCCTGTGGCCATCGCCGTTCCTCCGCTGGGGTCCCTCCCAACAACGGTGGCGGCTGCTCCTGCGTCGCGGCGGGTGAGTTGCCTCGCGACGAGGTGGGCGCGCTCGTTGTGATTGGGCGGTATGGTCGTGGGTCTTCCGTTCTTGGCGTCGCTGCTGTTGCTTTTACGGCTGTTGGTGGTGAGAGCGGCAATGTCCCCCCATGTGCGCGGGGAACCACTTGAGGGCCTTGTCCGTAATTTTGCCTGACACGAAGTCCCCAGCCCTGGCGTTGAGCATGCGAGCCACCTCCTCCGACACCCAGCCTTTAGTGTAGTTCCGAATCGCTGATTTGGAGTCACTAATAATCAAGGTGTCGTCTGCACCTCCGTGGAGTATCGCGAGGGCTATGGCCATCTCTTCCGCAGCTTCGGCCGACGGCAACCTTGCCGAAGACGTGACCCGGATCTTTCCCGTCGTATCCACGACCGCCATGGAGAAGGCAGGTGCCGCCGCCGTCGGCCGGACTTGTCGCTGATGTTGCCGCTGACGCTGCCGCCGTTGTTGTTGCAGCAGTAGTATTGGTGATGGTGTTTGTGCCTCCAGTTCGTCTCCCCCGTTCTGTTGTAGCGGTGGTGGCTGTGGTCGTCCTCCGTCGCCGTCGCCGGCGGACCGTGGGTACCTGGCCGCATCGACGAAGAGGACGCCCTCTCGACTGCCGTGTTCCTTCAGGATCGCTACCGCTCTGCACTTGCGTCGTTGCAAGTCGTGAACGGGGTGCATGTTCCTGGGGATGTTTTCCGTCAGTATGGCGCCCCTGACTTCAGGTAGCAATGATTCCTTCAGTCCGCGCGCCTCGTGATATCGAATCCCGAGCAGGTCGAGAATGCGTCTTCCTGTTTTGGTGCCGGACAGCCTTTCGAACTGTGCGATTCTCTGCGCCTCGGCGATCTCGTCGAGCGTGTTGTGCATGCCCAGCTCGAGGAGCCTATGGGTTTCTGTGTACTGGGGCACGCCTAGGGCTGTCTTGAACGCCTTGCGGATCGCCACGTTCAGCTTGTCGGTTTCGCTCCTGTTCCAGTCGGCGTACGCGGCGACGTACGCTATGTGGCTCAGCGCGTACGCATGTATGAGCTTCGTCACGTTGTGTTCCTTGAGCCCTTCCTCTTTTTCGCTACCCGTCGCACCAGGTGCGTGGCAGCGGCCACTTTCTTCTGCAGTCGCGCAACCAGCTCGCGGTTGGCACCGTTCTCTTCCAGCCATAGGCCGAGCACTCGTATCTTGGGCACCGTCGGTATGCGAGTCCTCTCCCTCGTCGTGACGTGAATGCCCAAACGACGGGCGTCCACAACAGCCTGCGGGTGAGGTCCTTTCTTACGCGGTCTATGGAGCAGGATTTCCGATTTATCGGGACTGTCCCTTAGCTTTTTCCTCGTTCTTCTCGCGCTGTAACATAATGAACCAGTACCAACTCGCCAAGTTAATTTTACTCCTCCATTGTGTTAATCAGAATATAAGTGTTTCTTTGTGTAACGATCATTTCGACATGACATTGCGTGTTTTGGAACAAAATTTACCCTAAATTATGTCTTTTTATACTTCTCGCGGGGGAGGGGGGCCAGCCTCTGCCCTGTGGACGTGTTCTGGGATGGCGAGCGCCCCCCTCCCCCTATCCCCCCCCATAATTGACGGGTCCGTCTCCACCAGCTGAGTGCTCCTGAATGTATTGCCATAGAGAGATCAATCACTCTTACGTTGTTAGTATAGAGCGCTTCGACGGTTGTAGAATTCAGGGGTGCACAGCGCACTTTCTACCAGCTAATGTTTCCAAATACTTGGCAAATCAGTTACCTGTCCAACAGGGCTTGCGGGTTAACTTGCCGTTAGAGAGGCAATTATACTGTGCAATGCGCAGTGCTAGTGCTCCCACACTCCTTGAGCATGGCTGCAGAAACGTGTCTAATGCAGCAAAGAAGGCCTCGACCTTAAATATGTGCATAGATGACAAGGAAGTTGGGGAAAGTAGTGCGACTGTGTGGATAAAGGAGCGGCAGAGAACGGAAGCGGGGATCAGTTCAACTTGTGCGGTTCGCAATTAGGTCATTAGAATTGATTGATGCATGCACTCAAAGCCATTTGCAGGACGGCTTCTACACAATCTAAATACCCTAGTGGGGTCACGAATTTCCACAAAGGCTTTTTGGCATAAAAATGGAATAAAATGAGTCGTGGTCATTGCGTGTTCGCAAAGCATTGGGATGTTTCCCAAAAGAACTCATCTATTAAACACGTGAAGTTTAAAGCCACGCTCCTGAGATCGATCTGGCAGCCATTCCTAATATGCTCAGCGTGTTCTTTGTACTGCTGTGTTTTTCTTGCTGCTTGCTTTTTTTTAAAATAATATCTTGTGCCGCCTCAAAGCTGTTTTTTTTAGTGTCCGGTTTATTGTGCCTTGTGTTATGCAGATGCGTTTGATCGAACGGCCATGAAAGCGATCGAAACAGCACCTCATACGTCAGGTTGAGCCGTGCTTTGTCTTTATCGCAGGATCACAAGCAGCTTGACGAACCCATGTTCTGTTATGCCTGTTACATGTGTTTCCTATAAACACTAATATGGAGTTGGTGGATCAGGGTGCAGATATTGATAGAATGAGGTGCTTGTCAAAGTAAATAGTTTAATCACAACAATGTTTGTCATAAAATAATAAACATTTTTAATGCAGTCTCTAATAATTATGTTACATTAGGATCATTATAATATATGGCAGTTTCTGCAAATAATTTTTTTTATGTATTCGAAGAACTAAGATAGAGAAACGAAAATGAAGTGCACGTGTCCTTATATATAACATAAAAAACCGCTAGAAGCTGAAAATTGTTTTTTTTCTGCGGATTTGTATGTGTTGTTATATTTAGAGAGGAAAACAATTGCGCAGTGACTGCCGGAAGCAATATTTTTGTTTTTTTTGGTTTGGGAGCTAATTCTGCACAAATTTTCAAAAACTTGGTGTTTCGAATACAAACGGGAATTTCACAAAAGCCTATTTCTCTATTGAAAATGAACGCTATAGCCCAGAAAACGGGATAAATTGGAATATTCAAACAACGGAAACGTGATTCAATGTTTTGTCATGTTGCATTCCCTGAAATCTTTACAATGGTTTTGTAAAAGCCCTTCTCACGTACCAGCGAAATAAGTATTTTAGGTCGGTTTCTGTAATGGGTGGAATTTGCTCGCATGGAATGTATTAATAGGAATAGTTGATATATTTTTCATGATTTTTTAAGCCGATGTGTGGACTTTTAAGCGGCATAGTATCATTTTTTTCTTGCACTTTGAGAGTTCCTGTATTTTTTTAATACACAATCTACTCAAAGAATGCGGATGCGCCCAGCAATCATATTATGAGTTTTTTTTTTTAACGAATCTGATTGAATGTGGTGCAGTCATTGTCAAGTCAAACCAATTCTTCGTTTCCACGTGTTTAGACCGGAACCCATAAGCTAACGCTTATTCTTCGTGCTCCTTTTACGCCTAGGAAATATTATTCACGGTTCTCTCAACGGCACGGAAGGACAAAGGAGCATTCCTTCACAATGTCCATGTGTCCTATAGCCATATCTTCATGCAGAGGAAGTTCGCTAGAGTATATAAGAAAGCTTTATTATATTTCCCTTGTCTAAGGCGCGTTCACAGTTTTGATGCTATCGCAGTTCAAAAATTCCTGCGCTATTTGCGAAACGGGAAGGTCGTCACGATCAGGATCAGTGCCAAGATAGAATCAATGCTACCATGGAAGAAAAGTAAAATGCCCTTTGGGGTTCTTTTCTTTGACAGTCCTTATTCAAATTTCAGAAAGAAAAGAAGACGCCGGGTGGCTTCTTGCTGGGCTGCGCAAACTTCCTGGTAGTGAACCAAAAAAAGGAGAGGACTAAGAGTGCCCTGAAATGTTCAGAGACGTGATTCCGAATGCGCGAACGGGATTTCACTGTCCCAACGGTGGACAAAACAAGGTGCCAGAAAGCCGCTTTCAGAGATCTCCGTGGTTTTGTAGGAACTTTATGAACGATGTTAAGTTTGGAAAACGTGAGCCAAAATTCAAGGTGAATGCAAATAAAATATGAAAATGCTTGATCCGGGTGAGAATCGAACACAGGCCATCTGCCTGGCAAGCAGGTGTTCCAACACGGGCCAGTCCAGTGCTTAAAACTGCTTCGTAAAAACAGGATGTAAGATTGTGATGTAGTGGGTGAAGTCTTCTTAACGCCTTTAATGATGCGTGGAATAACCGTACGATCGCACTATAGGCGTCAAAACAGCAAATTGCGCAACGAGTAGGTGGTTAAAGGCTGTCCACCCATTTAAAAGCTCTGCAGCTGAGCAGGTGCACTGGCACTCTACGGACAAATACGGGAATACATTGACATTTCGCAAAATGGAAGAATTATGACGTAGTTGGCACTTAGCAACTGCACATCCAGGAGACATTCTAAAATAGTTTTCAACGACACCATGTTACGCACACAAACGTTCTTTTCCTTGCGGCATGGTTGAGGGCGATGAGCCGGGAGCCCGATTATGCTATCTCGTTCTACTGTTGAAGGCGAAGCAGAAATGTTCTCCAACGCTTGATTGTTTTTTTTTATCTGCATGGATTTATTTTGACGAAAACAGTGTGAGTTCTAGATAGTTGCGCTATTCCGCATTGTTAGTATAACAAAACGCAAATCAAAGGCTTTTCGATGCAGTGCTAGCTTGTGTTGTCATCAAGCTTAGAGGTAATATAAACCTTCTCCCTTCGCATTCTTCTTCGTTAATTCTGTTGCCAGATATTGGCATCTTATTATGTCATATGCCTATATTCAGATGCTTATGTAAGAGAAAGAACAAAAATCAAGAGACCGTGAAGAGATCATATTTGTTTTGAGATGGTTGGTAATATAAACAAAAAACCCTATGGTGAACACATGGCTATTCATCTTCCTATTCTACTCCATCGATAAGTGCCACTTTGTGAACAATTCTTTGATTCCTTGATCATACAGTCAAGTTTTATGACCGGCGTTAATGCGCACTATATATATTATATTGTGGAAAAGTTATATTCACTGAATACATTTTTTTCCCTTTTCGTTTCTTTCTTTCTTTTTTCTACTGCGTGCACTGTCTCAACCCGACTTTTGTTTCACTTCTAGACTGCACAAGAAGACTAAAGGTCTAAAGGACATGGACATGGTGAGTAGCACTAACATAATTTGATGCTCAATCAGCAGTCACTGTAGAGTGTTCTTAATTATTTATCATCACAGTAGGTGAGTTTATGCTATTCCATAACATAAAGCTGTACACTGAGTATGAGCAAGGCGGTAATGCAAGCTTTCATGCTAAATTTAAATATGCTGTTTTATTGGGATAGCAATTATATTGACGCTCTCGACGGGTTTATGCCATCGCTGTCATGTTCCGTATTAAGTCCAAATCGATAACTTCGCCCCCCCGCCACCTATGACCTACATGCGAATAAAAGCTTGCGAGCGCTAGCGACAAACTCGGATAAAGCAAAGATGAAATCAGCCTAACATTTCCGTCCCACAGCGGGTGCAGGCAGCATCATCAAACCCTGTGCGAGGTCTGCTGTCGATTTCTCCTCAAGAAGCGAGAAAACGCCTCAGCGGTAGGGTTACCAACTTTTCGATGAAGACATTCGGGACGGGGGGGCGAAGGGGTCGGGGTAGTCTTATATAGGGAACCAGAGAAATCAATTTTCTTCATTGCGGTATCTTCCAATCAAAGCCACTGTTTTTTTTTTATTATTGTTGCGACTTCTCGAAGAACTGACTATGTGCTGTTCGCAACACTTTCTCTTGCTGAAGAATGTACCAGTAAAAGTTGACGCTCTTCACGCGGAAGTTGAGCTTGAGTAGTCAAAGCCCTTTTCAGCCACTGCTAGCCACCCCAACACCGCTTCGTGCGTGCGATTTGGGAGACTTTCGTGTTCTGAGGTATGACGCGCGTTCTTTGGCGTGCTTTGAATCACATAAAAATTTCTAACTGGACGGTTGGGAACAAATCCGGGACATATAGCTATCCCGACAGGAAGAATGCGGGAGTCGGGAGGCTGTATGAAAAGTCGGGACAGTCCCGCAAAGCCCGGTACCGTTGGACTATACTCACCAGTCTTTCGTAAGGAGCATGAGAGAACGCCAGGGGAGGGGGGTTGCGTCGCTCGAGCAGCAACTGTGATCTCGTATCGTAAGGACCCGGTCGCGAGTGCTGGAGCGCGCGATATCTCGGCATTCATAAGCAAACGGACTCGTATACCCTTTTACGTGCTGTGCTCTACCCGCCTCGCGTTGAGACGACAGACCTCACGAAAAAAAAGGACGCTTGAATTTCGAATTCAAAAGTAGAACGCGATATCGCAGTCGGACCGTGTTCGCATCGCCTTCTCAATCGCTAGAATGGCTTCACTGCTTGGTGGACACTTACACTGTGCCAAAAATAGGAACCGACTGTGTGTCTGTAAATTGACCCTTCCTTCCAAACTATCCTGGAATCCATATTGCAAGTACTGTTCCCGAGTGCATTCTATGCGCGAAGTGCATTCCACTACAATATAATTCTTCATCTTGCTAGTTTGCGAGGTACCCACTACATGTCCGCAAGGGAACACGCGTGCGCAGCTGCACGCGTTGTTAGTGCTGTTGTTGACAAAATGATAATTAAATATGTCTACGGGCTTTGTAATTGGTGAACCATTAAACCACCCACTCGTGCTGCAATTCACATGTTTTGACACCTGCTGTCATTCTACGCATCTGTCACGCAATATTGCATCTGTTTTAACAGGACAGCATTAAAGGGATCGTTTCACAGCAATGTCGGCGTCGGCGTCAGCGCCGTTGGTTGTGAACGAAAACTGAGCGTTGTCCGTGATCGAAAAGTCGAGAAAGATACAAATAAAATAAATATTAAAATCTTTCCTTCGAGTGATAATCGAACCCAGGCCCTCTGTGTGGCAAGCAGGAGTTCTTTCACAGAGCCACGCGATTGCTTGAAACAGCTTCGAAAAAAAAACTTTATGGATATCATGTAGCGAAAGCAGTCTCCGTGATGCATGTAATGATGCGGGGCAGAAGCGTAGAATCGCACCAAGCGTCAGAACACATGAATAGCACAGCGAGTGGCTGTTTTAAGGCCGACCCATTACAAAGCACGCAAGCATAATTAGTCATCATTATTAGCAACGGAATCAACAAATTGCGCCGCTGCGCAAGTGCGCGTGGCACCTTACGGACGCATAGAGGTCCCATCCGAACAGAACTTGGAGTAGGCATTCGAAAACAGTTTGAAATGTCCAGTGTTACGCACGCAGACGTTCGTTTTCTTGCCGCACGGTTGGGTTGTAGACCGAGCAGTGAAGCCATACGAAGGATTGAGAAGACGACGCGCACGGTGTCCGATTACGCTCTCGCGTTCTACTCTTGAAGCCGAAGGTCAAGCTTCCTCAAACTTTTTTCTTCAAAAGTCTGATTCAATGGTATTATTTACATATATACATTCCATGGAAGTTTACATGTCAAGACGACGTTGAGGACAAAGGCAAAAAAAAAAAAACTGAGCGCGCCTAGACTATACCGTAACAAAAATTCGACTTACAGTTTAGTAAAATAGCGAAATTGAGTTTGCATCGCCGTAATGGAAATGATAAGAAAAACCTTAAAGATGTTGGGGAACGGGTTTTGAGAAACAAAAGACGAAGTACTCCGATTTTCTCATGAGCGTCCTAAGGAGCCTTTTCATGCTGTTTTCCATAAACACTGACTTTTCTAATGTCTTACCTGAACAACTAACTTCACGATACATCAAGTTCTATTGTCATAGTTTTTAGAGGTGCCGCTTGCATCGTGTTAACTGATGCAAGCGTAACTGAATCCAAATAGGTACTATAATAATAATAATAATAATAATAATAATAATAATAATTTGTGGGATTTTACGTCCCAAAGCCACGATATGATTTTGAGGGACGCCGTAGTGGCGGGCTCCGGAAATTTTGACCACCTGGTGTTTTTTAACGTGCACTGACATCGCACAATACACGGGCCTCTACGATTCCGCCTCCATCGAAATGCTACCGCCGCGGCCGGAATCGAACCTGAGACCTTCGGATCAGCAGCCGAGCACCCTAGCCACTGACGCACCGAGGCGGACAACCAAATAGTTACGAAGAGGTAAACCTCGACTGAATAAAAAGAACCAAATGGTTTACCGTCATGTGGCTCTCGTTAAGGTGTTTTTATAAATCGCTTAATTTGTTAATTAGGTTATAGGAATTATGCAAAATTTCTTATATTCACTTTAGGGCCAAGTGAGTTTCGTTACGTTGAAGAGGGCATTCCAAAACGACCGATCTAACTTATTGTGGATGCGTTTCTGCTATGTAGTTTTTTTTTTCCCGGTGTTTAAAGAAAGCCGGTGAAATATGACCATGTTACTACCCTCGTGTGCTACCACACTGCAGCACACTCAAACGTGATTTGAGCTCAACAACCGGGGCGTGCACGGACCGGGGTGAAAAGAGCGGCTGCTCCACAGTGCATCCACATTTCTGGCTGCCGCTCAAGGTAAGAAAACGCTATCGTTCCTGAGAAGCGATGGTCCGTGCACGGGTTGATTCACTCGAAGAACGTTTCAGATCACTTCTGTACGGTAGCGAATCAGCGCAGTCACGTGGTTTGATTCTACTTTTCGTGGCCGCTCTTTAAAACAGAGATGATACTTACGAAGTAGCACGTACGTCGCTAAAAAAAATGGAATGGTCGTCTTTAAATTCGCTCTATCACGTGACTAAGCGCACTTGGTCCTAAAGTGAGTTTTAAAAATGTTGCATAATTGCCCTTCAATTTTTAACCAATGAAACAAAAAAAGACAACGAGCGCCACATGACGGTGAGCCATATGCCGTTGGTTTCATTATTCACTGCGATTGTTTAGAGCGGAACCGCGAATCCTACTTGCCTTAGACATATTCCTTTTTTTCTTTTTTTTTGGCCACTGTAAAGTTTTTTTTTTTTTATTTTTACAAATCAGCAGGTAAGTGGCAATAGTGTGAATAGCAGTGATATACTATGACGCTTTGTGTCACAAGGATATGTGTGAGACGTTTCAGGGCGGCACACATTCTCTCACAGAAGGAAAAGCTAAAATATTTCACGTTAGTGAATATGTCGCAAAAGAACGCTTTACGCCAGCAGATAAGTAGAATATGAAAAATCATTGCAGTTTAATGTCCTCAGTGAGCTGTCGGAGCTGACTCTGTAGTTGTCGTCTTCGTGCGATGCATCACAAAAAGTATCGCTACCGGCGTTGTTGCTGCACTGCGCCTGTCGGGTTCTGCGGTATTAAGAAAGCGTTCAAAGACAAGGTAAGACTGCACAGCGGCGTTTGCGCCATCGTGCGGAGCATTGTTGATGACGTTCTTGCAAGTAGATGGCAACTCGAAACTGGTCGACCAAGTAGAGCAGCAACACCCATCAAATACAAAAGTGTCAAGCAAAAGCCGCTGACAGTGCAGCGTACAAAGAGCTGTTATGCTAAGCAGCCAAACAAATCCAAATAAGCTGTTTCGGAATGAAACTAGTACGTTTTGGGAAGGAAGAGACAGGCCTTTCGGGAAACAAACATATAGTTCATTAGAGTTAAACAAAGTTGTTCGCAGTTAAGAAATGTTCAAATAAATATTTTGTACATAGGTCTTTCTGCGTCATTATATAGGTCTTTAATAGCAAGTTTGCCGCTGTATCGAAGTATCATGAGATGCAGTTGGGAAGTACCTATCGGATACAATAATTCCCGAAGTACGGTATATCATATGTATATGCAATATTTCTTGCCCGAGTATTCTGTATTGTATCGCGATACAATATGAAACTGTCTTTGCCCAGCCGTTTCTTCACCTGAAGGAGTGTGCTTCGTCTGTAGTTGTTTCAATACGCAGTAGTAGGAAGCATTCCTAAAATTGAAGTTTATATGTTGCATCTCGCGTTCGCGGTCGTCCGCGAATGCGAGATATCATATCAAATGTACATTTGATAAAAGAACGCAATGCAAGCCCAATAAATAGCATTGTCCAAGTTTTAGGCAATAATTACCCGCAAAACATACCATATATATACAGATACAAGTGAATGTTTAACCTGATTAACCCTTTGTAGGTCGTCCTATATTTTTGACATGATGATATAAAAACCGGCTGTGCTTTATTGATATAAACTAGAAAGAAATAGTATGAAACAAATTTCATCAAAATTGAGCCAGTAGTTTACTGAAAAAAAGTGGGACATATATGTCCCACTGACTCATGAGAGTGTTTTCAAAAAGTGGGAAAACACTGTCCCACTGCCTCATGAAGGCACCATCTCGCGATTGCATCAACGGGAATTTTGGGATGAAACGGCCGAAGCAAGTGGCACAGAGTATCACTCCTAAAGTTGTGTAGAGAAAAGTTGTGTGGACCTCATTTCAGCAAGAGATACGCCGCCTGCAGTTGCGTCTCTTGAGCCTTCAAAGCGCTGTGGTATGTTCCTGTAAAGCTTACTTCACCTCATGCATCAACCACTTTTTTTTGTCCATTTGGCTGTCCTTGCTTTTGCTGTCAAAATTTTCGAGTACAGATGTTATCCCTGAACATGTGCCTACATTTCAAGAGGTATATGATATGAAGAAAAATATTTCCACCCGTTAATATCCGCAATTGCGCTACGGGATTAGCGGCATAATTTTGCAGGGGATTGATCAGATCAATTTATCCGTCAAGTTATTTCACAAATTTACAAAAACACGTAATGACTGGAAGCTAAGATCACCTCTTTCAAAAACGAGAAAAAAGAGGAAATTATCCGGCATTTAGATTGGTAGGTTCTATGTATCTCAAGAAGAGGAAAATTCAGAAGCTATGAAAAAAAAATTGACCGAAACTCAACGCTATTGTAACACTACATCCGTCCTTCGAATGCGTGGTAAAAGAATTTTTTTCGAGATTACGAAGACTTAAGTAAGATATGAGTGACTTAATGTTGCGCTAATTGCAACGGGTGATGTGGGAGAAAATTTTTTCTGTAGGCGGAAAAGTGGGACGTATGTGTCCCACTGCCGCACAAAGGGTTAAGCAATGAGGTTCGTAAGGGTAGCGTACTGGAGCGCTCACATTACACATTCGGCTCCAGAGACAGTTCGAGGTTCAGTCTTACGGTTTTACTTCTGTAAACGATAACTACCTAATCTCTCCCACAGCAATAGTACCATGAATCGTTCAGCGTTCACTGAAAAACATGCAAAAAAATTACACCATCTCCCGCTAAAGGGAACCATGTGTAGATGTGAAGCAGCGGGCGCTAACGCTTACACTGGCGGCGGCGTTGACGCTGGCGCTCATCGGAGCGTTGCGCAGGAGAGAAAACTGGGGAGGCGCAAAGCACGCAGTGATGGAGCGGTGTTTTCTACTGGAACATGCCAATCGCTGCTAATGGGCAATGAGAGACAGAAGACTCCGACTGGACACAGAGACCCGCAGTCCGCTTTTAGTTAACGCGCACGCTGCGAAAATTTTTATTGTTCAACAACGCACAGGAGAAATCTCCCACCGGCACCAGCATGGAGGTCAAGATCCATTGCCATATATACGGGGTGGCCAGTGAACGGTTGTGCAGCGCGAGCAGTCGGTTTTGTCAACCAAGAAACTCGCTAGCAGACGCTGCCTGCGTCGGCCTCGCGAGGCGAGAGAGGGCGGGGGGAGCGTAGGAGAGGAGAGAGAGGGGGACGCGCATGCGCAGTGGGAGTGTGGGCGCCGCGGGCAGGGATGCCTAAAGGGGAGAGCGTAGGAGAGAGAGGGGGGGACGCGCATGCGCAGTGGGAGTGTGGACGCCGTGGGCCGGGGTGCCTAGAGGAGAGAGGGGGAGCGTAGAAGGAGAGAGGAGGGAAGGCGCATGCGCAGTGAGGGTGTGGTTGCCGCGGGGAGGGATGCCTAGAGGAGAGAGAGAGGGGGGAGAGGAGGTTTTTATTTTTATTTTTTTGAAAGGGTTTGCGCATGCGCAGTAAGGGTGGTCACGCCGCACACCACCACCGGATTAAGCTTCGCCATAAGATGCTTCACATCTAATAACAATTTACTGACGATTACGATACTGCCTAATGCGGATTCGGAGCACAGCTGTTTAGGTGTTTAAATGCGAAAGCTTTTAATGTCTCATGCTCACGTCCATCCATCCGTTCGTCCGTCCGTCCGTCCGAGCCCTGGCACGGAGCCAGGTGGCCGCTGGGGTGTGCAAACGGACGCCGGTCGCGTCGGACTCTACAGTGCTCGCGCTTTGCTTGCGTAGCGTCGCTGTGCCCAGCGTTCGGACTCTGACGCCATCTCAATGGACACAGGCGTTCGCGGAACACACATTGGAATTTACAAAGGGTCCGTGTATTTAAGTGCTGGAAAGCGGATGGCGTGCCAGCACTTATGCGACAAAATACGAACGCATGCGAACAGAGGAAGATTAGTCTCGCGTGTCGGTGCGATTCGCGGTAAATAATTAAACAAGAAAACACGTACACATTCGGTTTGTGTGTTGTCCCGCTGAGAGTGTAAAAGGAAAACGACATGGTATAGTCAGTCGAATGGCCACACGCTTTCGCCGTACAATCTTGGGAATGTACAAAATGTCCTTCAATTTTTCATTTTGCTATAAGTTGAGCAAATGTACACGAGGCAAAGCACCTGTCGCGCAGTGAGTGGGAGCACGGCCGCTGGATAAAAAAAAAAAAAATGGGTGACCCTTAATCTTCGCCTTTAAAAGTTGAACGCGTTAGCGACATCCTGTCCCGAGGGCCTACTTCAACCACTTAGTGCATACTTGCTATGCACCTACTACGTGGTGTTAAGGGAATACGCGCAGTAAGGTGTGTGCCGTTTGTAAAGGGTGGCCGGCATTTAACTACGAAATCATTGTGATAGTGTTGTCTTCACGTGTTCTGTGTGCGTGTGTGCGTGCGCGCGCACACACGGTGACGCCTCAGCTGGCTGCCTGCACCGCATCGGACTATTGCTACTACCACGTGTTCATCGTTATCTGTCTACCACTAAGCTGCCTATAAATACGTTCTACGCTTTTCAATAAAGGTCCCTTTTTGTTCTGCTGACTACGTTGATACATTGCTGGTCCGGTGCTGCTGTGTGCACGCCATGGCTATGCTACAGATAGTCACATATTCTGAAGCCCGATGGCAATGTACGCATTGTACCCAATATTCCTGGGATATTACATGCTATATTGCGACGCCTATATAATGGACGCTTGCGTTTGCGAAGCATGTAAGTTATTTTCACTGCATTTCCAAGCAGAGGAAGTTATTTTCACTCTATTTCCGAGCAGAGGCGTGGCTGTGTGGTAGAACGCCTGCTTGCCACGCAGACGGCCGGTGTTCGATCTCACTCGGACCCGGAATTTTTTATTATTGATTTTATTTGCATCTTTCTCGATTTCTCGGTCACGGACAAGATCATGATTTTTTGCTCGCAACCAACGACGCCGACGCCGGAATTTCTGCGAAACGAGCTCTTAAACGCTATGGCGTTAGAAAAAAAAATTAAAAATGTGCAGCCTGTTCCGTCGCTGTGCTTGAGGGCTGCTATAATCTTGAGCTTGAGGGCTACTATAATTTTGACAAGGGACCTTTTAACGCGATAACGTTTGAGAGCTCGTTTCGCAGAAATTCCGGCGTCGTTGGTTGTGAGCAAAAAATCATCTTGTCTGTGACCGAAAAATCTAGAAAGATGCAAATAAAAATTTCCGGGATCCGAGTGAGGAATCGAACCCAGGCCGTCTGCGTGGCAAGCAGGTGTTCTACCACACAGCCACGCGTCTGCTCGGAAATACAGTGAAAATAACTTCCTCTGTTTGGAAATGCAGTGAAAATAGCTTCTATGCTTTACAAACACACGCGTCCTTATGTACAGGCATTCCAATATAACATCTAATATCGCAGTAATATTGCGTGGTACAAGCGTACATTGCCATCGGGCGTCAGAACATGTGAATATCATAACTTTGTTGTTTAAAGCCGGCCACCCATTACAAAAGGCACATACCTTACTGCGAGTTTTCCTTTAAGACTACGTAGTGGGTGCATAGCACGTTCGAAAACATTTCATGTGCATAATCGCTTTTGGCTTAAAGCATGCTACCCATTACATAGTATGCACTAAGTGGTCGAAGTACGCACTGGGGATAGGATATCGCTATCGCGTTCAACTCTTAAAGGAGAAGCTTAAGGGTCCCCCCAATTTTTTTTCTTATGGTAGTTAGCATGTGCAGGTTCGATTTATGGCCACAGCGACCGCATTTGGATGGTAGGCGAAGCCGAAAATTCCCGTTTTGTTAGATTTAGGCGCATGTTAAGGGGCCGCGGTTATTAATGTTATTCCCGAGTCTCCAACTACGGCGTGGCTTATAATTTTATCTGGGTTTTTGCACGCAAGACTTCAGAAAGTCGTTTTTTTTTGTTTAATAAATGGCCAGACGATTCGACTGTTCAAACCTCTTTTCCTGAATTGCTTCCTGAAAGGTTTGTGAAATTTACGATTTTTCGAGAAGAGGGTCAAGGGGAAGACAAGAAGAATGGGGTACACGAACAAGTTTAACTGTAATCTTATCCGTGCTGCCTTTTTATTCTTCCTTCCCCTGATTTGCTAAATCTATGAATAATATTTATAGATTTGAAACCCCCTCAAGAGCTTAGTCTCAACTATGTTTCCAAGCACGCATGGATGAACGTGAAAAGCCAGCAATTTTTTCGCCTAAATTGGCGTCCATTCTATATATAGGCGAGATAGGTTCGGCAAAACATGTGGAGCTCACTCAGACTCACTCATTAAATATGTTTTTCCCTTTGGACTCACTCGGACTCAGATTCACCAAAATTTTCCTCAACCGGACTCACTCGGACTCAGACTCACGAAAATTTTTCCCAGCCGGACTCACTCGGACTCAGACTCACGAAAATTTTTTTCCAGCCGGATTCACTCAGACTCACGGCTCCATCTGAGTCTGAGTGAGTCTGAGTGAGCCAACTCATGAGTCCATTAGCGTACAACTGGCTTCTTCGAACTTGGTGTAAGTGCTCTTTAACATCCAATATGTAGTGTAATCGGTGCTGTGCGTGACGCCTTTTCATCTCGTACATTATCAGTGGTTGCAATTCATTAATGACTTTTTTTAAAAGAGATGATTCACATAAAATATTTTAATCGAAAATTCCCGGGAAAGAGTTTTCGGGGGGCGGGGGGGGGGGGGGGGGCAGTCACGCAGACCCCTTTCTTCATAACTCACGCCTCTGCTGGCGTACGAACGCTGGTGCTTTGAAGTATGCGTGAGTCGGCGTGAGTGTAAACGTGAACCCTACGCAAGGCTGATAGTAATGCTAAGTTGCGTAAGTATATAGAACCGCAGATTGGCAAAAAAGTGTAGAGCTCACTCAGGCTTACTCAAGAAATAATTTTCTCGGGCTTGGGCTCACTCGGACTCAGACTCACCAAAATTTTCCTCAACCGGACTCACTCACACTCAGACTCACGGCTCGATCTGAGTCTGAGTGAGTCCGAGTGAGTCGACTCATGAGTGAGTTTGCCGACCTATGATAGGCGGGCGTACAGAAATGCTGCTGTGTTTATGTTAATCAGGTGATGGGAAAATAATAACCTTGCGTATTTTTCTGGAAGTTTCATACGTCATATCAAATGTATATTTGGTTTTCACAGCCCCCCTCTCTGGACTATCCAAGAAAGGCTGTTTTGTGTTTCCTCGGAACAAACATGTACTGTAAGTGGCTTGCTATCAGCGTTTGTATGGTGTAGCTTAACGACATATTAGGCTGAAAGTTCCTGAATCGAGTGTTTCACGTTTTCATACTGCCGTTATTCTCAATATTTCTTGAAATAAGATGAAAAACGGTATGAAAAATGACCTTTGAAACTCGTAGAAGGTGGACGGCATTTAGGTGTCATACACGTGTTACATTACTGCCAATGGTCTCGCTGAAGCCGCGAATCAGAGAGTCTCTAGTTTCTTCAATCTGGCCGGGGTATTCATTGTGGTTCGTAGTTCCTTTTCCTTCCTTGTTTTCTCGGCCGGGTCCGGGGGACTAGGCAATAAATTTGACAAGCTAACAACATATTGCAAAATTACCGGACATGGGCACAGCCAACTCCATGCACAATTCTATTCTTCTTCTATGCCCCTTTTCAGTATTGCTCCCACGTCAGTATCCCACGTCATGGCAAGTACTTAGCCTGCCAATGTGCTTGTGTCGAGCTAACGCATTTGTGTTACGTGGCAATAGGGTGCACAGGATGGTTTAATAACGTTGCCAGTATATTAGTTAAGCCAACAAAAACAGCTCGTCTGGACAAGATACGGCAATGTATGCGTTATGTAGCGTACAACAGTCTAGAGAAAAAAAAGTTGGCGGAGTCACTACGCTTACTGCTGACTTTTCTACGTCCATGATAACTACGTAACCTCTGCTTAGTTCTTCGATTGGCCCAGCGTAAGTAAAAAAAGTAACATAAACAACACACACGTGAGCTGAACGATGAGTTGACGAAATGAAGCTAGGCTTCCTTCCTAGCACAACTGCAGTCTCCACAATTTCATCATCCAGTCACGTTTCTGGGGAACTTGAAAAAAAGGTGTCGAGACGTATTCATCATTTTCAGGTGATAGGCGGAAAACCACGGAGTGCAGACTTCAATTTACCGTCTTTGGTCGCCTGTGGATACGTGCCTGGGAGAAAGTACGTGACGAAGAAGAAATGGCGAAGAAGCAAGAGGAACACTGGCTGTTGGCAAACATACCTGGCTGCACATCAAAAAAAGCAGGTGATATCATCGGGATAAGCAAAGAGGTGAAGATTAAACGCTGTTTCTTCATACCAGAAGACTGAGCTGGCAAGAGTGGTCGCTATCCTTTTACTCCCGGCGAAGACGTGACCTAGCAACATTCCATGCCCAGCTTGCTACGTGGCAATAAAAACCACGCGAGTTTCGAAGTAGAGCTACGGCTTTATGCAATAGAGAGATCTCTAGATGATACTTCTAAATGCGTTTCCTGAAAGGGCCTCGGGGAAATCGCAGGTCTCGACGAACATTATTGGCCTTAATTTAAAATACATTTTTTTTATCTTGCCTTACGCTGGCCCTTTTGCATGGATAAATTGAGGCATTGACATTCGGAATTGGAAGTGTCACACATAAAACTGTTTGTCATAATAAAAAAGAGAGCACAAAAATATGTGAAAGCCGAAACGGCATCGCACACACGCTGTTCGCGCCGTTTCAAGGTGATTGTTGCTCGGTTGTTGATTATTGTAAGTTAATGTCTTCAATGACCTTGTTTATTTGCTTTCTCAAGCGAACGATTCATTTACCTACTATTAGCCAAAGTTGAACTTGAGACTGGCCAGAGAAAACATACACATGTTCGTTTTATTTTGCCAATGCACGCGCACCCACAACTTCTGCATCGGTGTTTTGTGGCTTCCCTCACAAGGACTTGTGCGCGCTCCACAAATACACTTGATTTCGTCGAACTATTCGCGCATCTGCGCGAGGCAGACAGCCACATTCGCTGAACGTGAAAAACAGCGCGCCGAAACCCTCAGTATGTACCGACTGGCCCACAAAAAACCACGTTCACGTATCAATGTAATCCGATGGTTCACAAGCATGACGACGTTCTCTGCGCAACTTCGCAGTCAAGAAACAAACGTATAGCAGAGTATCCCCAATCGCTAAAAATATTCTACTGAGCTAATTTGCTTTAATAGGTGGTATGCCTCCTCAACCGTCGCTTCTTGTTTTGTGGGGCAGCTGTATCCGTCTACATCAGTGGTAGTAATATGAAACGTGCTATAGGATTATTTCAAGGATAAAGCCCATTTTATTTCACGCATGTATACAGCTGATAATGCCATACCGCAGAGGGCCGATCCGGTAGAATAGAAAATGTACAATGCTGCGAAAACTGGAGCGGCCTACGAACAGCGATACGCTTGACGTGTTCAGACAGCAAGGGGTTTAGCTACCACCACGTACGCATTGCATGGGCGCATCGCGTTACTTGTGAATACTGTTTGCATTCGCAAATAATGGTCTAAAATATGAACGTGTTCTTTTAGCAAATATAGAGTCGCTTTCCTTCATTTTTGTAATAGATGGAACGCCTAACGCGTTTTGATGCTTGATTGTGATTGCGTAGTCTATAGTGCGCCCCGCTATCATGATGAACAGTGCATGAAGGTTCCAGTCTTCGAACCATCAAACACGTCGCCTTCACAGCCTGCGAACATCAATCACATGCCATATCAGCCACGAAATTCGCTAACGCTTTAGCGAAGCTCGCCGGTGCTTCGGCATCGTGCTGCATGCGGGCAGCTTGATATTTATACTTCGTCATACTTCTTTTTCAAAAACGCAATCTCTTTTGTATTTGGTGATTGGAACTTGAGCCTTAATCGATGGCGTCCGAAGTTGCTGATAATTTCAGTCATCCAGCGAGTCATCTAATTTTTCATCTATCCACTGTACAGTGACTTTGCAGGTGTGCACTAAATGCCAATATAATATTTCACGAAGGCCATCACCAAATTTCAAAGCAAAACTTTGAGACAAGCATTCCATAGAAGGGCTTAATTTTTGCAAAGTTCATGCGTTATTAGCCAACACTTCGTTCGGCTTTCCACAGGGGCCATTTACTTCAAAGAGAGGCCGTGGGGTCAGTGATGCATCTCCCAGAAGACATTTGTGTAGCCTTCAGAGCCAAGCATTTGCCGAAGCAAAAATTACGCTTTTGTTTTAGAAGTTTCTCAGTGCACTGTTTCGATCTGTGCCATTAAATTGAAGCCGAAATTATCTCGAGGGTATTTGAAAGTGATAAGGCGAAAGAGAATGCGACAGCGTTTGTGGCGGAACAAATAGAGCCGTCTCCGGCTCCACGCCACTTGAAGTGCAAAGGTAATTTAAGAGTTGTTTTCGAGAGGCGGATTTGGCAGATGCATTTCCAGCGAACAAATTATAGCCACACCGAAACTAGTATTCAGGAATTCCCACGAATAGCGTTGCGTCCTTCTCATATCTGTAATATGCTCGTACCGCTCCTGCTCTACTATGTATGTTATTTCTAATAATAAGATTAAATTTGCTCGCATATCTTTATTATTGCCAAACTGTCTTGCTCGAACTGCTGGGACGCAGCAATGCGAACAAGCGGCCAGTTTGGAGAATGCAGTTGACAAGCTTACTGGGGTGGAGCGTTACTTCAGTAATTGCGCCTCCTTTTCTAAATTTTACCGCACAGGAATATTCTGTTGTCAGTGGTGTTTGTTTGTCGCAAGATAGTTTGAAAGGTTCGTATTTTAGCTAGTCTTGTCTGACGCTGTTGTTTATGATGCTTGCTGTTCACGTTACTGGGCATTTCGCATTTTCAGTGCTTAATAACTGTTATTGAGACATAGACTTGCCTCAGGGTATAATGTTTTGTGTGTGTATATGGCTATAGTTGTGCGCCTTTAGGCCGGTGCTGTGTACGAAGAGAAGCAGTGTCATATGGAATCTGGTGTCATGTATTCAGCGGTCGTAGCTGGTCGTGTTACTGTATCGAAGGCCGGCTTGCAGGTGTCGGGAGGGTTCCGACTGTAACCCTTGGTATGGCCATATAAGTGGTATGCATCTATACTTGTATCACTGGAATAGAGCAGTACGGACATGTAGCACCCAGTGGTGAATGATACCAGTTCCACGTTCAGATGAGAGCCGGTGTAAGGGTCTCCCTTGCCCCTATCTTATTAAGCATGACTTCTCCCGCTCTAGTAAGGTAGAGGGAAGGATCACACATATGGGGGGAATCAAAGCACGTGTATCCTGCCGGAGAAAATATTTACTGGCTCGGGGTGAGTTGAGGAGTTGAGGTGGTAGGGTAATGAATAGAAGATCTGCATTAGAAGGGCAGTGTACCTGCTCGTCAGCAGCAATATTTTGAAGGTTCACTGCATGACCTTGGATCCAGTGCACACTGACGCAAGCAGCTGTGTTACGATTCATGGTGTGGATCGCCTGGTATATTTTCCATCGCCTTGTGAACTTTCTTGAGTTTCTGAGTAGCAACCTAAAGAATTAGTGAAAATGTCTAATCGCTTAATTGTAGGCAGTTTAGAGGTGGCCTCTTGCGCAGCGTCAGAGGCCAGATGGACTCACTTCCATAGATAAAAACGCTGGTGCTGCCTGGTGAAATTGTGAATGATGATCTCCTGTGGATCTTGTAGGATAATTGATTATGGCAAACACCCGTTCGCACTCTGATCTGCTGCGATTTGTACCAGACGTACTTCACTTAAACGTTCTAGTTTTCGCACAGGAATACTTGAAGACATGTGTTGGTATTCACAAAATTTATTTTATGACTAAAAGAGCGTTCGGTTTTTCTAATCCTTTTCTTGAAATTATGCTTATCGCATCAGATTGGCTAGACTGTCAGGTTCGTGGACTTTCAGCAGGTATTTCAGGGGCTCATTAAATGCAAGTAAGTGGCGCGAGAAACCTTTAGTCGATTTGGCACTAATTAATTCCACTCTAAATAACTAAATAACTAGTTAACTAATTTTCCAACCAACTAACAACTAACCACATGACTTACCACCAAACTAACAAACAAAATAACTAACAAAGTAAACTAATGGTTCAGGGACAATTCACCCAACTCAGAGACCAAGAAATAGTCCAGAGGCATAAGGAGAGGCCGCGCTATCATCGTTGTTCGCAACACAAACCGGACGCCTGCGCTTGCCGGACGACCGAACCACGAAGGGATTCGATTTCCTCGTTGCGCGAAAAGCCAAAATCTACCTCTGCGGCACGTGGACTGAATCGACCGCAGGCGAATTCCGTATACCCTTCTTACCAAATGCGTGCTCTGCAACAATTCGTGCTGTCCGACTCGATTTCAATGTCTACTCACGTTTCTTGCTCTGGTGAGGATAAGAGGCGGGCACAGCTGGTACATCCGTTCCATCCGCAAACCTGACTGTGCATTTACATTTGCTAAGCGGCACGTGTCTTTTCGAGAAACACTCGTTAGGAAATTCTGAAAATGTGGTAGGTATATTAAGGCTTCTCGCAAAGGGCCAAACGTTAGAGCTGGGTGGGTTCTGGTTGTTTTCGAACATTATGACTTGTATAGCCATGAAGTATGATGACAATGATGATGTTCCTAGGACAGTTGGCCCTTACGCACTCAGGGACATCGACCATTGTGGCGCGGATCACATGGGTTTACCTTTTGTTATCCTACTGCAGGTCACGGCATCACTTTAGAACAAGAAATATTCTGAATTTTGCACTACTATATGAACCACGCTGCGTAACCTTCAAAACGGACAAAGATATCATTATGACTGAAGGCGATAAGCTAAAAATTGTTAGTGATTGATGTAGCTTTTAAATTGATTTTGTTTACATATAAGTTTCTGTACAGCGCTGCTTACAGGCAACGCTCGTCTCTAACAATCGGTCAGAAGTACCCCCCGCATGCAGGAGTCTCAAACAACACAAGCATCTCGAGTTTCTAAATTTGGTGTCAGGGGTCCTTTAAAGTAGACTGCATATAGGGTATAACCAAATGGAGCATAACAGAAAGAAGCCTCAAGCCGGTGATCGCACAGTTTCGGGGCGACCGACAGAGTTTTGCATGTATGAGCGTCTGCATGTATGTTCGTACTGATGGTTTCTGCTTTCCGAGCGTGTTTAGGCGCCGTCGTGAACTTTAGGCCGCAAAATATGAAAATTTGTGAGTAAATAAACAACTATTGTTGCGGGTACGCTATCAGAGGAGTTCAAGAAGAATTTTGTTGCGACTACGACTTCAGTGCGCCATGACAACTTGTGATGTCCCGTGCCGACGATCCACAGTTTTTTTTTTTTTTGTCAAAATTCGTGTATGTTTCAATGTCACTTGACGTGTTGCCTCGCACTGCATATTCATCGGTCTTCTAAGCGAGCAATCGTCGCTGCTTCTGTTATTTCAGAGTGGTCGTTTCGTTTGGTTACCACACAAAGCATGAAAAATGCGAAGGCCTTTTAAATATGCTCCGTAATGATCGTGCATTGCACTGAACTTGCCGTTCTCGACAAAATCATAGAGCAAAGCTTCCCCACTTCGATATTGTGGTGTAAGGAGAAGTGGTCTACGCCAAGGAAACGAAAGAAGATACGTTCGCCGGACTTGTTCTGCAGACGTCGGCTGTGAACCCATGTGAATTTCCATTAGCGGTGAAAGAAAGAGAAGTTATTGCAGCAACCTGCAGCTGCAAAGCAAGGTAACAACAACACGTAAAGAGTGAAACGGAAAATTATAATGCCCAGCATTATTTGGTGAGTTGCCCAGCAATTATATCAGTATGTCGCGTCCAAACAGCGCGGCGTCTTTTCTACATAAATAAGTAAGGCTCCAAGAAAATGCACGGGGTTGGAGAGGCCAACCTTGAGTTTGAGATTGGCGCAAATTTGGCCTTTTCAGCACGGTGTTTATGTCACGACAATGCGTGACTGACAGAAAGATTGTTATTGCCAACATAAATGCAGCACACATCTGCCACAGCATTTGACTCTGCTCGCTATGTATCCACCAGCAAACGCTGTGCATAGCTTATGAAGGCGAAAGCCTTCGATACCTCATCAAACGGGAAGATTGACCCTCGGCGGCGTCAGCACGAGTAATGCAAAAAAAATCACCGTCACGTGATCCCGTCACCATAGCACGTCATCATGACGTCACAGATTGCTCCCGAATAGACGTCGTATGAAACCTCATAACGTGATGTCACATGATGACGGGTTCACACGACATAGTCGCTTTGCACAGCGCCTCCGTGATCGGTGAGTCGATCACGGAGGCAGTGCAAAACCGCGTTAGGTGCATAAAGTTTTTGGAGTGGGGCAGAGAAAATCAATACATCGACTGAAAAGAAGGAGAAGAAGGTGTCTTTCGCCTTCCGGTCATCTTAAAGGAATGCATAAGGAATAAGGATCCCTGTGATTTTTTAAAGTCCAACGTAACTAAACAATGACTCAAGTATCTGCAGCCCATGTTGTAGACGTGAGCACGGGGCCGACGATCAAGAGGTCGCACGGAACGTTCCAAGATGGTATCGCACGAGGTAAAAGGCAGCGCATTTTCCATCCCAAGGTAGATAAGCACCGTTAGCCTCCTACGGGAAGCGCACGCGAACGATCAACTCAGTGCGCGATTTCTCGTACACAGCCCCGACGCAGTAGCGAAGGTCGTCGTCGCGGAAGTGCTTGTAGTATACACGACTCGTAGCCGATGGCTGCTTGCCGGTTCTTAGCTCTGCAACCCACTCTTCACGCAGTTTCTTATCCCACGGGCACCGGTGCACCGTACAGGCTTACACGGGACTCTGTTGCGTGCGTCCGGCACTGTGGGACGCCGAGCTGCATGTTCATCGCTTTGGATGCAGCCGCCTATCACAGTGGGTTCAGTTGTGTTCAAAATGCGAGAAAACCTCCGCATTCGAACTGACCGCAGCGCCTGGTGGGGCTTGAAACTCGTTTACAAAGCACGCGGCAGCGCTCCACAAGCAGCCGACGCGATCCTGCCAAGCACATCACGCCGACGGCGCCGGCGTTTATGGTGGCCCTCGAGGCCAATATTCTCGTTCAAGTGTCCCAGCACAGAAGCCCAAAATAATACCAGTACTGTCGATGTAACTGGCGCACCAACTTCGCTCATCATGATTCCATTTTGTCTTCTGACGGTTAAAAAAACACCGGCAGTCACGCAAAAAGTTTTTTTCTTGTTTCTACCTCATTAGAAAAGTAACATAGAAGAGTGAGAAGCTTCAAGGCAACGTAGCTCCTTATTCACCCTTTACTAGAGCGTTAGACAAATGCAAAGCTTAAGTAAACTTCGAAACTTGGAGGGCCCGCCCCTGCAAGTCCTCTACACTATTCGTGTTCTTAATTTCCCTTCCTTGTCCTCGTCCTCTTAGCGCTGTGTTTTCCCTGTACAAATTCGTACCAACTAGCCTCCAGCTTGACAACATTTACTCAAGCAGCAAGTACAAAAAATATTTTCCAGGGGGGAAGTGCATTATTTCCGCGAAAGCTGAGGAGAGAGCTTTCGGCTGTTTACGCTTACAACAATGGCCTCCTTTCGGCAACTCTGCGTTTGTGCACTCTCACTCTACTTGTTTACCTTGTTGAATAAAAGTTGTATATCAGATGTATTTAATATTTCCTTATTTGTATAACCTTAATCTTTTGAATCTGTTCGCGCTATTCAAGCTTTGAAATGCCGACAGAAGAGTTCTTGCATCGTAGCAAAGAAAAGATCAAAGTGAAGAAGTTGAAAGGAGCTACACGGACGAAACATTTTTTTTCCTTGGGCCTTCCTTTTATTTCTTCTTGTACTTCTCGGTTCGTAAATGAAGTTTCCGGTTACCTGTGATGAAAGTGCAGCTTCTGATTGGCTAGTGCTGAAACATTGCACGCTCCACATTCGCATCTTCATGTTAGCCTTCACTTTCCTCTGTGTCGTATATAGGGTCTGCCTTCTGTGCAGTATAAATGAAACGTCGTGCGAAACCATAAGGGCTCCACTCAGTCTCTTTCGGCATGTGGCTAAAGGAAAAAAACCAACATAAAAACACGACCAATCACGAGAAAACTCGATACGATTCCGAAGAATCTTTCTCACCTTCTGATAAAACACTTGCCAACAGCGTTAAGTCCCCTCCCCCCCTCCCCCTGCCACACACGCACACACATTCATATAGCGTGAGGTCTCCAGGGAAATGGAGCTAATGCACGTTGTCTAAGGCCGGTCGGTGAGTGCTCTCGACCGGCAGCCAAATCTCAGCTTTCTGCGTGAAGGCCTCTTGTTTTTAGGTAGTTTTCTTGGGAACGTGTGTGCATCATTTCTGTTTTCTGGCTTATCTAGACCCTGCCATTCATTTCCTTCAGATCATGTTTTGTCCTACGCTGTGCATTTGGAACGCTGTCTACGTCACCGGTGGCATTAAGGTGTTTCTGTCTGCAAAGCTCTATATACTCAGTCATTGCGTATACATTCCAGGGCCTTCGTCGGGAAACCGGGTGCCCATCCGTAAAGTGTTGTGGCCTATGGGAATGCACGGGCATACAGGTATATGACGCAGCCGTGTTACTGCAAGCAGATATCAGGGATGTGGCGTTGACGGAAAAAGAAATAATCGTTCCGTACAGTGGACGCTTAAAGAAAACTGGACGGAATAGCTGTGACAGAAAGTAATCACACCAAACAGTTGGCGCAACAAGTGACTATATCAGAGTGATATTCATAAACACAGCTCAATTAAGCAAGCGCATTTATGAAAGGTGAAACTTAGTTAACATTTCTGAGCCGCCGCTCACACAGAAATGGCACTCAGCCAAGTTTCAAAGTGGCGCGGAACAGCTTCCTGCTTGCGCAATACCTCGTACGCGGATACGACCTGTCGTTCTTGGATGACTGCACTACGGTACAACGCGCAGTGACCAGATAAAGGACCATGGCCATGCCTCTACTTCAAGGTGACCTAATTTTCGCGGCAACGTTCCACGTATCTTACGCATCGTTTCAAAGCCTAGAAGCAAGATAACATTTCGTGTGCGCGCTTCTTTGTTTTCTCGTAGTCTCTCCCGGCAAGACTTCAAGCGCACAGCCTCTAGGAGGTGTGTGGTGTCTCGCCTCGCCATTTTGACCCCTTTTGTTGAGTGTTTTTCACTGCGCGGATGACATCAATCGTCGTGGCCGGAAAATCACGCCGCGAGCCCGACGCGAAAAAATCGGTCTGAGACTGATTTTCCCGCTGCGCGTAAACGGAACGCCTTTCCGCCTCACGGGTAGCCGTATACTTTGGCTGCGCTAGCTTATAAACCACGTGACCTAAACAACCCCTCCCCAATTTCAACACGGCAGCAAAGAATTCGCTGATGCCTCGCATCGGCGCAATCGCAAACTACTCTTGCAGCACGACAAAGCTCAAAGCCTCTGCAAGGACGCGTTCATCGACAGCCTGGTTTGAATTAAGATTGCTGAGAAGAGTGGAATGTTCAAGAACGTGCAGCAGCAGCTAGTCGGCATGCCCCAACGTGTCTCGCTTTTGCACAGCCAGCTCAATCCACCGCCGCCGCGGTCGGTGTGTCCGTTTCTGTTGTTTCTGCTGGTGTATCTCCCGAAACAGCGTTTGAAAAGGTGAAAACTGTTTCTTTTCATTGCGTCGCATGCATAATTTTAATTCGGTACGAAATTTAATGCTCAGAAAACGGGCAAAATCGAATGACTTCTCAAAGTGACGAAGGTGGCGACGGCGGTGGCATACACAAGGGGCAAAACAGTTGGGAACGTTTTCGACAAGCGCAGACACGTTTCTCCCGCCGCTCTGGTCTTTTCGTCTTCGCCTCGGTTCTCATGTCAATGCGCCTTAATAGCGGGCCAGCCTCACCGCACTGGCCCTCTATCTAGACACCATTGCTTGGTTGTTGGTAAGGGTAAAAAGTTGTAGCTTGGCGTCGGACTGCTTTATTAAACACGATAGTCTTCCTTGGCATAGTTAAACGCAAAAATTTTAGTCTGTCTGTCTGTCTGTCTGTCTGTCTGTCTGTCCGAGACCCGATTCGGCTAGTTACAGGAGCAAAGTTTACCTAATTTCTGAACGCCCAGCCATCTTGAACTGGTATTTACTTTCGTACTTGGGAACATATTCGATCAAAAAGCAAATACTACGCATACCTGAGGCCCAACATTAATATGTTAGTATCAGGTCGTGTGTTCTTCTATTAGAAAATACACAGATACGTAATTGTGAAGACCCTAGTGTCTTTTAGGATGTGCTGAAAATGCGAAGCTGTGCATGAACTGGCGACTCTTTGCACGAAAAAGCGCTTTGCCGACGATAAAGTCCAGCCGCTGGCAGTGGCCCTTGGTTCAGCACAAGCTCATGTTTTAGATGTGAAGCATCTTATGGCGAAGCTTAATCCGGTGGTGGTGGTGGTGGTGGTGGTGTGCCGCGTGCACACCCTTACTGCGCATGCGCAAACAGTTAAAGAAAAAATAAAAATAAAAAAAAACCTCCTCTCCCCCCTCTCTCTCCTCTAGGCATCCCTACCCACGGCAACCACACCCTCACTGCGCATGCGCCTCCCTTCCTCTCTCCCCCTCTTACACTCCCCCCCTCTCTCCATCCCTGCCCGCGGCGTCTAACTCCCCCTGCGCATGCGCGTCCCCCCTCTCTCTCCTCTCCTACGCTCCCCCCCCTCTCTCCTTTACGCATCCTTGCCCACGGCGTTCACACTCCCACTGCGCATGCGTGTCACCCCCCTCTCTCTCCTCTCCTCCGCTTCCCCCCTCTCTCGCCTCGCGACGCCGACGCAGGCAGCGTCTGCTAGCGAGTTTCTTGGTTGAAAAAACCGACTGCTCGCGCTGCACAACCGTTCACTGGCCATCCCGTATATATGGCAATGGATCCTGACCTCCAAGGTGGTGCCGGTGGAAGATTTCTCCTGTGCGTTGTTGAACAATAAAAATTCGCAGCGTGCGCGTTAACTAAAAGCGGAGTGCGGGTCTCTGTGTCCAGTCGGAGTCTTCTGTCTCTCATTGCCCATTAGCAGCGATTGGCATGTTCCAGTAGGAAACACTGCTCCATCACTGCCTGCTTTGCGCCTCCCCAGTTTTCTCTCCTGCGCAACGCTGCGATGAGCGCCAGCGTCAACGCCGCCGCCAGTGTAAGCGTTAGCGCCCGCTGCTTCACATCTACACATGGTTCCCTTTAGCGGGAGATGGTGTAATTTTTCGATGGCGTCGATATCTCGCACAGCGCCGCCTCTATTTTATCAATGCCAGCCAGATGCGGCCAACTCAACGTAGAGTAGGCGCTGTCTGAGGCAAGGCAAAACATAGGAGTACGGCCGGCACAAGACTATCGTCTTTCGACGACATTTGCAGCGAAGCACGCAGATACGCGGCCAATTTTTTTTTTTTTTTGCATGCTGAAGGATCTTCGCGAATGGTCTACATTTTCACACTTTCATACCACCGGGAACTCTTTTTCAGGTTGAAAGATCCCAGGAAAACGGGTATTTCGCCTTCAATTACACCATGTCTTTTTTAATGGTAGCTAAATGCGGAAACGCTTTTAGCTGCACAGTCTCCGCGTTTCGCTAATAATATGGTGTCGACACTTAAATGGTGAAGAACAGTTCTGGTAGGTGAAGATTGTTTTCCACATCCTAGTTTTCGTTTTTATATGACGCTTTCAGGCCCCTCGTAGATTTAACCAAGCAAGCATTACTGAGGCAACTGTACGATTCGAGGCTATATGGTAATAGAAATATCAGCGCTTGTCTTTAACCAAGATTCATGGCACTGATATCTCTTCTTGCTTTTATACTGCTTTGTTTCTATAAAATATGCGCAACAGACTCTAACATCTACGTGACGTACAGTGAACTCGTAACATTGATTTAAGTTCACGCTAAGCATATTCAAACCATCGCTCTAAGTAGATCATCTGAATTTTTAAATGTCACACTGCACCTGTGAAGAACCACGGCCCAACAATGCGAAGTTGTGATGATCTTCTGCATTCTTGAATGCCAGGGGGTCGAAATATCTGAAGCCCTCCACTACAGCGTCTATCATGCTCATATCGTGGGTTCTGGACGTAAATTCCTAAAAACTACATTAAGGTTACCAGGTTACTGGGAGTAGGATCAAAATTGTTGGCTTCAAGAACAGCGTAAAGATCTGACTGTAATACTGTGGTAGAACAAAAACTCTGCGCCATGGGGCCAGCGTAACTATTTCACACAGACGCGGCAGTGCACCTTGGGCAATGTTTGATAAGCCTTTTAATACCGCCAATCGATGTGTTCCACGTGCCATCCGTAATGAAAAAGCCGAGACGAACTTCCGTTGTCTGCTATTCGTTAGCCTATAGAGGGCAATCCTATATAAAGGCGGTGTCACCGGAAATCAATATTCCTTACCACAACCACTCAGTTCCTCGGTGTGTCGCCGACAGTACTTTGGCAGAATTGCTTCGGGAGCGAAGCGAATGTCCACTTTTCAAGCCCACTTTGGTGCAGGCGTGGGATATCCATTTCTGCGGATGGGTTGTGGAAACTCGAAGAGAGCTGCCAATGAAACTCGTTTATCGCACATCTTCCGGGCAAAGCTTCTGAGACACTGAGATTGCAGGAACTCAATCTGAGAGCCTTCGCTAATGATTTCGGAACAATTGAATGGCGGGTAATGAAATTGCAGTGAATGCGGGGAGCTAGACATAAAAATGAGACCTTTGAACAAATTGAATGCATGCATGTGCTAATGAAAGGCATTATTCTCTGTTATGCGTCGATGTGGTTCAAATCTAAGGTACACCACGGCAAGCAAGTTAGAAATGAAAAAAAGAAAAGCACTTTCTGGACGTATGAGTGAGTAAGGAGCCGAAACTAATTATGGTCATGCATTTGGAAAATGAATAGCGGTACCCATTAAAAGGTACGTACTAAAAGTAAACAATAAGGTATAAGCAGCATAGACTCCGACGGAATCATTTCATGCATTTCAAGAATTTACTCATGCTGTTCGAGATTATCTGAGATTTGGGAATTATTAGGTATAAATTTTTGCATAAAAGAGATATAGTTAGATATCTCATCATTACTATAATGTTCATTTCAACGGATACAAAAGCATTAGATTATACTGGGTGTTTCAAGAAATGTCTCCAAAATCCTCCAAAATCAGGAAAATGCGACATTTGCTTGCTGCTTTCGCAAGAGCTTTTTTATGTAGCGGTAGGCACCTTAAGATGATTAGAGACCTGAATTGAGACAGTAATTAAGAATAATTAATTAACCTTTTAATCAGTGGAGTTAGGCGGTTATGATAAATAAGAGCGTTAAAGCCCTTTATGCGGAGAATACATTGTAGCTTTTAGATTTGTAAACAAAAGCAGCCTATAGCAATTATTGGGGTGTAATGAAATTCAACTAAATTCTACGCGAAACTGAAAGCGAAGCCCCTATGAGCGCAAAAAGCAGAGGACCAGAATGACCTCACTGTTCAAGACAACAATTACAAAGGTGCAATGCTTTCCGCGTTCCTTAACGTATGTGTGCCATGAGGGCTATAATTGCAAGTGCAGCGCACCCACCCAGACAACGAAGTCGCTTGATCATTAATATAACGACGCTCACTCATTCTGGACGTCTCAGACGAACATGGCCGTAGAGCTCTTCCGCATTTCGGTGTCGCTATCGCCGGAGAATTTGGGTGAATTTCATTACTTCGCAATTATTACAGAGGCAGCTCTTTCGAAATCTCAAAGCTCCAACTGGTTCTTCTCATAAAACAATTCAACTGTCCTATTTGACAACACCGCCTATCTCAACTAATTGAAAGTTAATTGATAGAACTCTTTAATTAATGTTCCAAATGAAGTATTTAGCCATGCTACTGTGCCTGCGGCTACAGATTAAGTAATTGTGAAGGCATCAGAGAAACAGCTCATTTTCCTTATTTTTGAGAAGGTTGGGATCTATTTCTTGAAACACTCTCTATGCCCTCTCGCCAAACTCTTAGAAAGCTCCGTGAGATGGGTAGCATTCCATGCTTTGCGGTAAAATAAAAAAAGAACGACGTTCACATTCCCAGGAACTAGTACTGCATACGCGTGTAGAAGGCAACATCTCTTCTGTGCATTCAAATTCACCTTTCAGAGAACCTCTAAGCCCACTTTTTTTCTCCTCTCAACTACTCTCTTTCGGAAGAGACGGTCCGACTGGCTTGCTCAAGGATTAATAACGGACTCGCTCGATAGGAAGTTTGAGCACATGCATAGAGTGATAGCGCTCTCCCGGTTTCTAATCATAGCACGAATGTTTTCTCTTCGCGAGGGGCAAGACAAAATGAACTCATTTGTCTACCAGGAATTGTCTCTTCTAAACCGTTTTCTTGATTCATGTATGTTCAGCACTCCGAAACGCGAGAACGCGGTTCATTTATAGCAGTCGTACAAAGAAAACACAGGAATAAAATTGTAACTTCCGGGTGCTTCTTTTATGAGCCCTCGGAATAATAGAGAGTAGCAAGCAAAGAAAAAAAGTAATACTGGGTGCACGGTATAAGAAAGCCGTCTCGCACCGAACAAAAGCTTACCCCGGCACCTGCCCCCACAACGGGAGGCAGAAAATAACGTCCTTTTATTCTCTTCTTCTTTCATGAATCTCTCTCTCTCTCTCTTGTGATTCGCGAATGCCCTAGGGAATTGGAATAACTTGCTCACGAAGGGCGGCCTGCCATACAGCCAAGCGCCGCGGCTCCATTCGAGGACCGTACCTTTTTCTCTCGTTTCGTTTAAAAACGCGGAAAACGCCTACTTCCATTGAATATCGCCGCGTTCATCGGTTGCCTCTTCCGCTCGCGAGCTTCCATCGTAGTCAGCGGAACGCTCTGATACGTTCCTCGAATAGCAACACCTGATTTGACACAGCGTTTATTGACTTTCAGCTAATGGAAGTTTGTCTTTTACTTTCACTATGTGCATTCTCAATTTTGTCGAATCCCCTTTACAACAGCGGGTACTGCTTTGATCAGGGTGCTCCTTTCATCTGCATTGTTTTGGCAGCAACCAAAAAACTGTAGGTGTGGCAATGAGTCAAGAAGTCGGCACCGTCTATATAGAGCGCACACAAGTGGCAGACATTCTAGTTTATATGAAAACAAAAGCATTCCAACATGCAGTGAACCTTTAACAAACAAATTATCCCTTACGAATAAGCAATGTGTTGGGTTGATGCAGCAAGATATCAGGTGTTGCTCTGAAGTTTACGAATGCGTGGCACGTTAGCAAACGTCTGGGGGCACAAGAAGACACTGATGTAGCCATCAAGCTGAAACAACCGTAGAGCCTTGCGACAAAAGATGCCGTCAATTCCCTGTGTTCATAACAAGCAGGTTGAAAAGCCAGGCCACGCACAGAAAAATGAAGTTAGAGGGCGCTTACCTCAGTATTTAAAGAAATACATTACTTAAAGCAAGAATAACTGAAAGCAACCGGGAAATCGTAGAGATAATGAGGTGGAAGCAACAGACCAGAGCCACAGTTCTTTGTTCGGGTTCATGGCCCGCAAGGACGCGAACCTTATGAGTTCTGTTTCAATTAGTTCTGTTTCACTCAATAGCTGATTGCCAAGGAAGGAACGCACCGCTAATGACTTCCTCACGTGAAACCTACGAGGGGACATTGCCCGTTCCAGGGCCTTAAGTAATGCTTTCATTCTTGAAAAGTAGCGCTGTACTTAGGCGGAAACCCGACTTTAGCATTTCTTTCACAAACGCACGTGTTCTTGTTTTATGCATGTTCGTAACTCCTACCACCACGCTATGGCTGACAAGTATGTATGAAGGAAATGAAAAGCCGTTGATTTTAGCACTGTGCAAGCAACCATGGGAAAGCTCCATAGAAGTATTAAAGTCCCCGAAAATGCCAGCTGTATTCAGCTGTCTGAAATTTAGGGAAGAGGATAAAAGAGCAATAAATTGATGAAAGAAGGCTTAACGAAATGGCATATGTGGTCGTTACTTTTTTGTATTTTGCAGACATATAAAACCAGTTAGCTTTATTATGATGGTATGTGATACCTTGAAATGACATGTGAGGGTTGCGCAAGCTCCTATAGTTAAGAGAACTCTCTATGAGACATTATTATGCGCAATAAGGGTCCATATCTGGTCACGCGTGGCTGCTATATATGACTGCTATAATAAGGTATAGGCTGTCATAATGACAGAAAGTGCCAAGTTCACTTTTCCCAATAGCAACTACCAGTCGATCACGTGTACACATATGCGAATGCTCTGTCTGTGTATGACCATTGCTCATGCGCCGTATAAGATTTACTCACCAGCTATGCAAAATGATGGTATTAGGATTATGTAGATCAGGACACGTATATTTACTTAATGTTTTGATAACTTTTGCATATGCAAAACCAAACAAAGCTTTGTAGTATCTCAGCCCTTTGCTCGTCCACCTTTCCTATATGCCTTCACCAATTTCGTACCACTTTTCCTTCCTCTTTCTAATGCGTTCTTGGTCAACCACAACAACATTGCGCCATGAAAATAAGCGAAAATGAAATGCCGAAGGCTAGTAAAGCAGCAATGCGTTTCACGATACATTTAGCGTCTGCACCGTCTAAAGGCGGTGCGATTGGAGCTAAGTCTGTAATCAAACGATAAGTGTTGAATACTAGCGTACTTTAGTTCGCGACCCAGAAGAATTCTGCGAAAATTTGTCGAAATTATTGGAGCGAATTCATTGCATAGCAAGGGTAACCAAAGTGCATGCACGTAAGAGACCAAATTATTGTATCGCGAGCACGATATTCCGTTTTGTACAGTCATTGCTATGGAGCTTTCTTCGAAAAATAATTCCTCGCATAAAATGTTTTCAATTTTGGCTGACACTTTGATTGCTGTGCGTACGTTTCGCGCTACGGAATAGTTCACTGTTAGTAAGCATGTGCTCAGCATTAGCCAGGGATCCTGTACAGACAAGCACGAAACTGAAGGAAACATTACTCTGGGCTTCATTTGTGTTAGCACTTTAAAACGGCAGTTTTTACCACGTGCGCTAATTAATGTATGGCTGCACAGGGTTACCAGATAGTGATGTCATTCCGTACGGCACAACTTTCTATGAAGTTTTATTCATTTAACAAACATCGGACGTCTACGGTTCTTAATTTCACCTTAACTAATTGTTATTGGAAAAGAGAAAGACTGTTAAGAGCTTATCGTTTGAGTTCTGAGCCAACATTATGGCTCTTATAATGTGTCCATGGTGACGTCAGGTTTCGAATTTTTGTTCTTTCTACGACATAGGCAACTTATCACCCCTGTGTTCTAAACTCTCCTGGATACGTGCAGTAGCGTGTCACGGGGTCATGACGTTTACGAAGGAAGCAGTCTGCTTGTCCAAGATGAAACTCTTTATTTGGCCGAACTTGTTGCCGGGAAACGGAACGTAAAACTACAAGCACACATTGTGCACTGATAGCGGCGAAGAGAGCGTCGGCCTGTTTTGGGAAGGATACGATATCGTAAGAAAATGGAAAGGGGACGCGCTGTGCTGCAGAGATAATAAGCCATCCAGAACCAGGCCACTGGTAAATATTTATTTTAATTACGCTGACCGAAAAATTTAATTTCATCAGCATCAAGGCTTGTATATTTTCTGAAAGAACAAAACAAATACGGTCACCACCATTGCGCTATGAGTTTGCTTGCTGTAGTAGTTGCCCTGACCGACGTCGTAAGTACAGGCTACGCTGCATGGCTGCGAAGGGTTGCTCGCCATCTCATTGACACATTGATACCACATGTCGCAAGGGTCATAAATCGGAAAGATTAGCATGGACAAAATTTGCTTCTGTCTTTTGCTTTCACAGACCGGATGTTTACCTTCATCCCTGCATTTCTACCTTTTCCTTCACAGTGAATCAGTTGGAATGTTGAGCTCCAATTCTACCACTTCACAGTGTCGATGTCTCTATCTTCCCAGTGTTCTCTGAGTTAAAGGGATCCATTCTACGCTGTATCGATCAAAATGCCTTCTTTATTGCCAGCTGAATGATCACAGGAACCGTAAGCATGGATAAGGGGACTAGGCAGTAAGGTAAGGCGGGAGGTGGATGCCTGAGCGTTCCAGCAAGGCTTTTTTTCTCGAACGTGCTCAGACATGACGCATTTGTTTTTGTTGAGGCCATCGCCTGAAGCACGGGGTAGCTTTGTGTAGTAAATACATGAAATCACTAAACTTGCAAAAATGATTGAATGGTATGATACGTAACAGCTGTGGATAAGTGCAGAGAGCAGCTGCCATCACGAAGCCAACGTGCGGATTTTTCCAGATTATTTCTCTCAACATGATTCGGAAGTACTTTTATCATTTACAAAACATTTTGTTGCTAACTTGTGTATTCTTGAATGTAAGGCGCATCCTTATCGTGTAAGTCGAAACCACAATAGACGAGGTTGAAAAATTAACAGGTGTTTCTCTCTCAGTGCCATGAGTAAAGAACGCGATATGCCTTGCGGATGGCGAGGGGGGACGCGATTGTGTGCCGTTGTGTGCGATGGTATGCGATGGTACTGGTGTGCACCAAAATCGAAAGATACGGGATGGTGTGCGCGAACGTTCACGCACCCAAATGGCCGAGAGACACCTCGTGGCACGTGACGCGAGATGTGGTGTGAAACTGAAGAAGCCAGTAATTTCTGCGTGGCACCGATGGATGGAGGTGTTCAAGTCAGCATTGCGGTGGTGTCTAGAACAGCAGGTCCTGGGTCTAGACGTTCCAGCACCTGCAGTCCATGGTGTGAACGTCGATCTTGGCAACAGCCTGGTGAGGACCCTGAGGCTAGCAAAATCCTCGTTAAACACTTTCAGACGCACCTGCGACGCTCCGCCTTCGACGGCAGGACGGGATCGACCGGCAGAACAATACCCGGAGCCCACATCCGCAGTTGGGCCAGGCGTCATTTATAGACGACAGATGCCGAGAATGCAGCTGGGCCTAATCCCTATGATCCATAATAGCTTACAGCGCACTCTAACACATGGACGAAGAAGAGACACACGAAGACAACCGCTTGTCCTTCGTGTGTCTCTTCTTCGTCTGTGTGCCGGAGTGCGCCGTAAGCTATTATGGATGGTCGCTAACTAGCCCGTTCAATAACCTTGCTAAGCCCTATGGCACGGTGATCGGTCTTGGCCGTCGATCGAGAAACTAGGCGATGGAGGCAAGCGGCTCGCCTGGCTGCTATAGAGTGACGATGGCTGTAAGACTATGTCGAGAACGTTCGATGACGAACACGACGTGACAGGGATTCGACTTGGGTATCAAGCCTACCCCACGAACAGTAATAATGTTCACGTGGACAGTGACTTGCGAAGCCACGGTGGATAGACTGACTTAAGGATAAGAGCTGCGTCTGACTTAGAGTTGATGGACTGTTAGCTCACAGACAAAGGTTAGATTATAGACTGTTTGTAATTAGGTTATATTTATACGGCTTTTTTATGTAAACTTTCAGTTTAAACTTGGTTTGCAGGGTTTGGGCATAAAGTAGTTTGCAGTGTCACCACTACCACCCCTCGCGTCTCTGGTTCCATATCTTCAAACGCTCTCGAGATCCCTGACAATCACCGCACTGAAAAAGTCAATGAACAAAAAAGCAGAAAAAGACACCTTACGGTTAATAAATTTTACATAATGTTTGTCCGTAGCTGAAGCTGCAAATAGTGAGTGCTGGCGAAAACAGCAAAATGTTAGCTAAGATACATAGCCGTTGTACATGGCCGTTGATAAAAGTGGCACCTTCTAATTCAGCTGGCGAATATAGCCTATAAATTATTGGTATACAGTCGAACCCTACTTATAACGATACCGGTTTTAACACTATATTCGCTTATAATAGTGAGAAGTGGCAGCACCGACAACTTTTGTATGTTTTCTGTTGTGGAATAACTCGCTTACAACAATGGCCGCATTAGGCATTATCGGTTATAACAATGAATTCTGGCTGCTGGGTGTCTGTCTCGAAAGGTAATGGAACGCGAAATCTTTGAAAAGAAAACAGAAAACAAGGAATTCAAGCTGCTGAATCCCCGCCCAAAACTCCAACATCTACTGCGCGCTCATGCACTAACACCTGTTTTTTCTAGCCTTCTTGCTATTACCAGGCATGTGCACCCCTTTCGGATACACTGCGTGCTTCACCGCGTAGGCGGAGGGCATTGCGAAAAAGCTGGCGTTTTAAGTACGTTACTGCGCGGGAGCAGCGGTGGCTTCCGTTGATGCAGTTTTGGACAAATCTTCGAGTAAGAAGTTGAGACTTCGAAGAGTTTCAACGTCCGAAACTACGGACTTTCTCATACACTGACTCTATGGGCTTGTGACGGCACCATGAAAGCGTCCGAATTTTCAAGCATGTCCGAAAAATCGGCAGCTTTGTCATCCATATCACTGATGTCTGATATCCCATCCGATATTCTAGTTGTTTGGCAACAGCCTTATTCCCCTATTTTGCTTTTTTTTACACGTTTATAGCAATGATCAGTTCTCCCAATAGAATTTTCCTGGCACTTGAGTGTTGTTATAAGTGGGTTGGAATGTATTCGTTTTCAGCAGGGCTGGGCAGTACCGCGATACAAGAGCATCGCGATATTATTTCAGACACTTTTTAGTATTTCTATTTCTCTATCGAGATACTTTGGGAAAATGTATTTGTTATTCGGTATTAAAATACTTTTACGATGCACAGATTGAATCGGAATACTGCCCAGGACACGGGTATCTCATTACTAGAGGCCGGATTTATAGGCACTAAAAAATCGGGTTTTAGGCGCCAAAAATAGGCAGGCAAAACACAGTTTTAGGCCCCCCAAATTCGTAAATATAGGCACAATAAATTTTACAAAAATTCAAATTTTCGAAAACAGACGTGCGTGACCTGTGTCTACGACAGGAAAGCAAGACAAAGTTATAGTTTATGATGGCACAAAGGCACCATTTGTTTAGCATAGCCTTTCAATTGTCTTTTTTCCCGCACGGTTTGCAGAACATGGTCCCTCCTTTTATTGTCCAGCATGGTGAGTTAAGTGTCCACCGTCGAAGAAACACGCTCCTGGGTCTCTTTCTTTTAGGCATGGCTGAGAAGGGCAGCACAGGAGTAAATAGCCAGACCGCTAAATGGCCAGAAGGGTCTTTTAGCCTCGTATTAACCGGGTCTGATCACACAGGGTCAATTTCTCCTCTGTCTGTGAACACCTTAAAGGGCCCCTCACCGGGTTTGAGCATTTAGAACAGGCACGAGAAATGCATGCACTGGGCGCTCACGAACTCGTCTGCCAAGATTTACAACGCTAAGCGCCCCGGAAAGAGGTGAAATGTCAGACTGAACGCCGCTTGCCCTTAATCTCACGGGCGCACGCCCCAACATGGTGGAGGTGACGTACAAGGAATGGTCCTGCGTACGTCACGGTAGTACGTGACACTGCGAGAATTTTCGAAGCGACATGTGTAATTTGTGCTATTTGTTGCTTGAATAGAAGAATGAAAGTTGATAGAAATATGAAAACGTAGAAACGGAATCTGTGCGCTTTTTATTTATTATTTTTTTTACTTCTAATCAAGCGAGATGCGAGACTCAGCTTCCTCCATTTCATTTGCGTTCATGTTCTCGCCGTTCCGGCGTCGTGCCGGCGCCAGCCCTGACAACGCTTGGCGTATTTTTTGTGCATCGTCTGTTAGAGCAGTTCCAGCGGTGCGACGCTGTGTGTCGTTGTAAGGATACATGATCCATGGCAGCCTCTCCAAACGTGCGCACAGGCCGTACACTACAGAGAACGCCGAAACGACACAATACCGCTTGCGTGCACGACCTGGCTTGGGCATGTCATACAAATGTAACCTCGCGTGCGCATAACGTGTTGATGCGTCTGCGTCATGTGATCTTCAGGCTCCGAGTTGCTCCGGTACCAAAGAGGGCAGGGAAGAAATTTGGCTTGCGAAGTCTACACGGGGTGAGTGGCAAAGACTTCAAGCTCACCTCCTCGCATCATGCTTTCGCAGCTCATAATCAACCAATTCAAAAAATATTGTTGTACAAAGCTCTCGATTGGGCACGCAATGACTTCCAGTGCCTAAGATTTCTGATGTGACCTGGTGAAGCGCCCTTTAAGAAGTAAATTACAAGCAAAACAAAAACCACGTGGACATCTGATTGTTTTTTACCAACTCCACGGTTTCGCATTCGTTCTCCATCTTCCTGCGGCTCCACAGAGGCACCTCCTGTTCCTCCCCCCTCCCCTCACACGCACCCAGGACTTCAAGGAGGTGCTTCAATTCTTTGGGAACACCAGACTGGAACGCCTGCTGTAAAAGCCGCCCGCCACGTCCTCGGTCAGGGACGCCACTCTCCTCTTCTTCCCCTCTCCTCTTCCCACCTTTATTTTCCTCTCCTCCCATTTAGGGTTGCAGAAATAGCGTTTTTTCCTCTCCTTCTCCTCCCCCCTCCTCCAGCCGCTCGCGCAATGTCAGTGCGGTGGCATAAGGTGACAGGCGCGTCCCATTTCACTGCTGCTAGCGCTTGCTTTCCGGAAGTTAGTTGAACTAGGGAACTAGGTTGCAGCCCATACAGTTCCGAAAGGTCAATTTTGCCCGGTAACATGAATAACGGTCTCCAACTGTACTCGAAAGGAAAATTTGAGGTTAAATAGTGTTCATATAGGCACCGATTTAGAAAATAGGCATTAATAGGCTTTTATAGGAATTTAGGCACAAACGTCAAAAATAGGCATTTATAGGCACTATAGAAACACTATAAAAGCCCTCCCCAACCCCTAATTCGTGCTCATATATCAAAGTGGCACGATAGGAACACAAGGAAAAAAATAGGCATTTGCCTAAAATCCGGTCTCTACTCATTACTTTCCTTTGTCGGCAAGGAGCTTAAGCGTGTTTCCAACAGGTGAATGGAGGCTTTTTTTTGTTGTTGTTGTTCCAAGACAAGCAAAGGCGCTCCGCCGGTCGGCGGCAAAGGAAAGGCGTCCCTTTAGCATAAAACTGCCCAGGTGGTGAGTCCTTGGTCTAGTCTCTGATTGGTGTAGTCCCTGTTCCCGCGTATGTTTGGAGAGAGCTCGCAAGAGTGACCTGGAAAGGCTTAAATCCTCTCATCCCCAAACAATGTAATTTTATGAAGCCAACGTTTGAATTGGGCAAGATTTGACATATTGGGCTTCATCCATTGCGCGTTCGTAATTATGACCAACCTATTTGGGTAGGGCAACTCCAGCTGCCTGGGCCTGCGCGAACCCGGCAAGAAGGCTGAAGATTCCGAAGATTGTGACTGACTTCGGCTTTTGATCGGTGAGAACAGACCCACCTGAGAGCGGAAGTGTTTCGGTACCTACGTGACCCGAGAAGGGAACTAGCCATGCTGCGGAACGATCCAGCTATTTAGGTGGTATTTATTCGCTATAACACGAATTTGTGCTCGTCTGCGGCGGTAGAGAGACCTTATTTCTTTCGCGAGTCTTCTGTTGAGGCCGAACCTACCCTATCTAGAAGACAGCCTATTTGAATAGCTCTGATTCCTAAGTGTTATTAACGCAGCAACCTTCGCAGGAAAACATGTCTTATGTGCAAGATAAAGGCTCACTTTTTCTCAATTTACTGGTGTTCATTGGTGATTCGAGCGATATTCTTGAACTATGTTATGTCTAGCATAGCTGACTTTGTTGTCACCAAGTATGTCGATCTCGGTGTCCAGTGCTTGTTACCCTTGACGTGACGCAGTGCAGTTTTAAATGCGAATGCATTTCATAGTCGGGCTATGTCAGGCGTCCGGCGTTTTGCGGCGTTGGCGTTGTCCGCGGAGGAGGAGGAGGAGGATAGGTTGAGGAGGTGAGCGCCGGCAGGTGTTAGATGTGAAGCATCTTATGGCGAAGCTTAATCCGGTGGTGGTGGTGTGCGGCGTGACCACCCTTACTGCGCATGCGAAAACCCTTTCAAGAAAATAAAAAACCTCCTCTCTCCCCTCTAGGCATCCCTCCCCGCGGCAACCACACCCTCACTGCGCATGCGCCTCCCCTCCTCTCTCACCTGCTACGCTCCCCCCCTCTCTTCTCTAGGCATCCCTGCCCGCGGCGTCCACACTCTCACTGCGCATGCGCGCCCCCCTCTCTCTCCTCTCCTACGCTCCCCCCTCTCTCGCCTCGCGACGCCGACACAGGCAGCGTCTGCTAGCGAGTTTCTTGGTTGAAAAAACCGACTGCTCGCGCTGCACAACCGTTCACTGGCTACCCTGTATATATGGCAATGGATCTTGACCTCCAAGGTGGTGCCGGTGGGAGATTTCTCCTGTGCGTTGTTGAACAATAAAAATTCGCAGCGTGCGCGTTAACTAAAAGCGGACTGCGAGTCTCTGTGTCCAGTCGGAGTCTTCTGTCTCTCATTGCTCAATAGCAGCGATTGGCATGTTCCATTAGAAAATACCGCTCCATCGCTGCGTGCTTTACGCATCCCCAGTTTTAAATGCGAATGCATTTCTTAGTCGGGCTATGTCAGGCATCCGGCGTTGGCGTTGTCCGCGGCGGCCTCGGCAGGTGTTATAGTGAGTGGAGAGGAGGAGCGCGTTCTGGTGCGTCAGGGCGCTCGCATCGCGGGAGCTCGGCGGAGCTATATATGAAAAAAAAATTTAAAAAAGAAAAAAAAAGGAAAAAAGAACAAAAAAATTTTTAAAAATAGAAAAAGAAAAAAAAACAGAAAAAAAACAAGAAAAAAAAACGGGCGCTGGGCAGTGCTCCCGACCTGGCTGCAGAAATTAGGCGCCTTTTCCTTCTTCGAACCACAACAACCATATATAAATGGAGTCAAGCGCGCGCGAAATGCATTCGCATTTCCTCACGATTCCCTTCGGGGAGGTGGGGGCATTTTTTTTCTATTGCAGCTGATACATGTAAAAACTTGGACCATCTCCCCGAAGGGAACCCTGATGGGATGCGAAGCAGCAGCGGTGCGCACGGCGTTGACCCGGTTGAAACGGGCGTCGACGCGGGTGCTGGAAGAACGGTTTGAAGCGAAACTCGGTGTAGCGTTTACTCGAGTAAACGTTTGTTTGAAACGCAAAGACACGGGAGGCGGGTGAGAGTTGTTGCGAGCGGGCGCAGCAGCCGACAGCTGCGGGTGCTGCCGCGAGCATGCTGCGGGTGAGGGAGAGAGTGACGTCAGCGCGCACCTGCGAGGGAAGCGTGCGAGGGGAGCGTGACGTCAACGCGCAGCTGTAGCGTGACCTACTTGGCAACGCTCCAACACCTACGGCGAGGGGAACGCGTTGCGGCGCATTCATACGGACGCACGTAACGTACATCGTTACACACGTTAGTCAAAGAGCTGCTTCGCATCTAATATGTCACTGGGCTGTTTAACTAGATCTTTGTGATTGCTATCTTTCTAGGTTGCAGTTGTTCGGTGGTTTCTCGATACCTTTTCCTATTGTTCTTTTATCGCTTATTTGCAGCCACGTTTTAGCACTTTCTTGCTGCACGCGCGAATTCAACTGTACCACTTCAAGCTTTCCATTTGGCTTCCTAATTTTTATCTTTTTTGCGCACTAAGTCCGCGATTGCACGTTGCTGTTGTGTCGCTGCGACTAGTCAAGTTTCTTCCGGGAACATGAAGCGTGTTGTACGTGAAGCAATGTTGAGCACATTGAGCCGTGAAGGGTTCTGCTGTGTTGCTAAGTGGACAATAACGCCAAATGTAAATAACCACGAAGCACTATAGAGAAAAGAGAGGGGTTCGTATAAAACTGAAGACTTGAAGTTATCTGTTGTGAAGAACTGTCGCCGAAGCCACCGTTCCGACAAGGTGTCTCTGTCATCGGTGTCCTACTCGGTACTGTTGTTTTAATGTGCGAAGGAGCGAAGAGATCACAGAAATTTAAAAGCTAAACAGGACAAAAGTACAAACAAAGAATGATAAGGAGAAAAAAAATGCCCCCACCTCCCCGAAGGGAATCGTGAGGAAATGCGAATACATTTCATGCGCCGAGAGATTTCGCCTTCACCGACTTCTGCCATCGCCTTGAGAGGCGCCCAGCCAGCGAACGGTCGAGAGCACGGTGTAAGAAAAAAAGTCACAGTTTCACCGCAAGGGTGAAGCAATGAGTGCGATAGCAAAAAATTGTAATGTTATACGAAGTGAGGCTGGCAGCTAACTCTTTTTGGATCCGATCTCACGCAACTCTAGAAAACGCTTGTTTAAGAGAATTCTCTTCGCGTTGAGAGCGCAGCACGTAGAAGGGTACACCTGCCCCCCCGCTGTCGGCCGCCGAGAAGGGGAGATAACGTGCGCGCCCGCATTTGTAAAATCGAAGGTCGCCCCCCGCTGTCGGCCGCCGAGAAGGGGAGATAACGCGCGCGCCCGCGCTCGTAAAATCGAAGGTCACTCGAGGGACCCCCCACCCCCCCCTCGCGTCTTTCCACGCTCACGAACGACGGGCGGGGCCGGTTATATATATACTTATACATATACGGCCAATGACGGCGGCGGACACGGCGGCGGCCGACGGCGGCGGCGACGGAAAAACCAGTCGAAAGTGTCCATATAATTGCTATCGCAATAATACTTTAGGTGTGGACACTCCGTCCCACAGCGCGTCCTGATAACGTTCGGCGCTTTCGGTCTCTCTAGGACCCCACGTCGCAGCGTCCCAACGCAACTGCGGCCGGCGTATGTACTACAGAGAACGAGCTGCGCACGTACCGTCCGTGCCTAATGCGGAGGCAAACGCGGCAATTCGACATGGCCAGTCGCTCCCTCGCTATCTGCCACTCTTAGTCATCACAATATGTAAAGCGCAAAGGCGAAAAAGCGAATGTTCCAGCGTAGCGGACTCAGGCTCCATGTAGTGAATTAGCCTTTGAAACTAAGGCTAGGATCCATTAGAGAGATTGCCGTTTTCTTTCAGCCCTAACTCCTCAGGATCCATTTTGTAATTCGCAACGACCCGCATGGAAGAGTCAGTTTCAGCTAATGTGAGCGATCGAACTTGATTGGTTGAATTTATGTATCAGTCAGTTTTACGTATGTTAGCCTAACCCAATGCCCGTTGCATGAATACCTCCAGAGTTTAGTCGCTGTGACTGCATTATCGGCTGGCGAATTGCAAATGCAACAGATATAAGATGACCCTTGCATATCAAGTCAATAGATGGGGACCATTCAGGCTTACAAGTTACTCCAAGTAGTCGTGTTAGGCCACCACAAGTTGATCATCAGAACTCTCTGCCTGTTCTTTCGTGCGACAAGTGGAGAGTCCGGATTCCCCAAAACTGTCGCGACGGGACAATTGACGATGACCTTGTGCTAAAGCTAGACCTTGTCGTTTGTCCTTTTAAGGCAAAAGCCTTTAATGTCTCACGCTCACGTCCGTCAGGTGTACGTTCGTCCGGCGTCCGTCCGGCGTCCATCCGTTTGTCCGTCCGGTGTCCGTCCGGCGTTCGTCCGTCCGGTGGTGGTGGTGATGGTGTGCGTCCTGACCACCCTTACTGCGCATGCGCAGACGCTCCCCACGCACCTCCTCTACTACGCTCCCCCTATCTCTCCTCTAGGTATCCCTCCCGCCCGCGGCGTTTACACACCAATTGCGCATGCGCGTCCCCTTCCCCTCTCTCTCCTACGCTGCCCCCCTCTCTCCTCTAGGCATCCCTCCAGTGGTGTTTACACCTCTATTGCACATGCGCGTCCCCTGCCCCTCTCTCTCCTCTCGTACGCGTCCCCCCTCTCTCTCCTCTAGGCATCCCTCCCCGCGGCGTCCACACCTTCACTGAGCATGCGCGTCCCGTCCCCCTCTTTCCTCTCCTACGCTCCCCCTCTCTCGCCTCGCAACGCCGACGCAGGCAGCGTCTGCTAGCGAGTTTCTTGAAGAAACCGACTGCTCACGCTGCACAACCGTTCACTGGCCACCCCGTATATATAGAGACTGGATCTTGACCTGCAAGGTAGTGCCGGTGGGAGAATTCTCCTGTGCGTTGTCGAACGATAAAAATTCGCAGCGTGCGCATTAACTAAAAGCGGACTGCAGGTCTCTAAAAGTTGTTGCAAAGTTGTTGCGGCAATTGAAGAAAGGAATTGTACGTTACCCGAGCGTTGCCCCATATAATTGTGTCCAGTCCGAGTCTTCTGTCTCTCATTGCCCATTAGCAGCGATTGGCGTGTTCCAGTAGGAAACACCGGTCCTGCGTGATTGCGCCTCCCTAGATTTCTCTCCTGCGCAACGCCGCGATGAGCGCCAGTGTCAACGCCACCACCAGTGTAAGCGTTAGCGCCCGCTGCTTCGCATCTACACATGGTTCCCTTTAGCGGGAGGTGGTGTAATTTTAAGACGAAAGCCTTTAATGTCTCATGCTCACGTCCGTCCGGTGTCCGTCCGTTTGTCCGTCCATCCGTCCGTCCATCCGTCCGTCTGTCTGTCCGGGTGTCCCTCCGTCCGTCCGTCTGTCCGTCCGTCTGTCCATTCGAGCTCTGGCACGGAATCAGGTGGCCGCCGGGGTGCGCATACGGACGGCGGTCGCGTCGAATTCTGCAGCGCTCGCGCTTTGCTTGCGTAGCGTCGCTGTGCCCAGCCCTTGCAATCATTCTCACCGACACCGTCTCAATGGACACATGCGTCCACGGAATACACTTTCGAATTTACAAAGGGTCCATCAATTTAAGCACTAGAACGCGGATGGCGTTTGCGCGATGCGCAAAGCACGACAAAATACTAACGCATGCGAACGGAGGAAGATTAGTCTCGCGTCTCGCTGTGATTCGCGGTAAAAAAATTAAAAAAGAAAACATGCACACATTCGGTTTGTGTGTTATCTCAGTGAGAGTGTAAAAGAAAAAAAGACATGGCATAGTCAGTGGAATGGCCACACGCTTTCGCCGAACACACTTGGGAATGTACAAAGTGTCCTTCAATTTCGTTAATGTGGTGGAACCTTAAAATAATTTTAATTTGCTATTGAAGCAGGAAGTTACATTTGAAAACTCTGGTGGTAGCGCTTTCTTCCAGACACATGTCTGAGAACGCTTTAATCTTTCACAATGAAACCATTGCCACGGGGTGCATGAGAAGTCCATAATACGGAAGCAGACGGCGTCGAACACGGTCATATCTCATTGAGTCTCCCAAGTGACCAGCCGTAGCAATATCGTGCAACTGCACGAGGACAGTCTGACACATAAGTTGGGGTATGACGGGCCGCAGTTCAGGTCCGTCAGGATGCATGTTATGGCATTATAATACGCCATCTAGGAGCAGGAACATACAGAGAGACGCAGGAGCAGAGGGATCAGTGAGCCGAAGAATGATGTCTCTTAAGTGAGGACCATGGCGTTGCTCATCTTCGATGTTGCCGAATGTGGAAAGTGCCAACACGCAAGTATACTCGCCGCTCTTAAGACGGTCTGGTGGGTCCACTACATGACGCGAAAAACAATCGGCATCATGTCGGCGGCCTGACTTGTATACAACTGTGTATGAGTATTTTTGTAGCCGAAGAGCCCACCGGTCGAGGCGTCCACTAGGATCTTTTAGGGATGACAGCCAGCACAAAGCCCAGTGGTCGGGGACAGCTGTGAATGGCCGTCCATACAAATATGACCCAGTCTGTAGCGGTCCGTTAACTGTTAGGTCGCTTCGTGCAAACCCCGTCAGCACCACAAAAAAAAAAAAGACAGCAGCCCTTCCAGCCGGACGCCTTCAGCCTATTCAAATACCATCTAACCCATTTTATACGGTAGGTCTTGACTTCCTTGACCTTTTCCTTTAACGGTCAGTAGAAACAAGTGGATAGCCGTCGCCACTGATAACATCACTTAGGTATGCGCATATGCGGTGCCCTCCTACCAGCTGTGCAACCAACGTCACTGACTTCCTCCAAGAACACGTCATAATTCGCCACGGCACTCCTCAACAACTGCTTGCCGATCGTGGTTGCTACTTTCTATCACAGGTTGTCCAAGACGTATTGCACTCTTGCGCGACAGAACATTAGCTCTCAATGGCGTGTCACCCTCAGCCAGACGGGCTCACTGAGCGCCTCAAACTATCACAGAAATGCTCGCCATGTATGTTTCTTCCGGCCATTGTGGCTGGGACGCCGTTCTGGCATTTGTGACATTTGCCTATAATACGTCTCGGCGTGAGACTGCAGGTTTCTCGTCAATTTCTTCTTATACCGGTGAGAAACCATGCTTCTTTGCGACAAGATCCTTCCAGCCGTAACCCAAAAGACATCAGAATACACCTCTGACGTCATCTCTAGCGCATTTGAGGTACGTGAGATTGCTTCTCTGCGCCTTAATGATTTGCAAGAGAGGCAACGAGTCATCTGCGATGCCCGCCCCCGCGATGTCCGCTTCAATCCTGGCGACATGGTCCTTCTCTGGACGCGATCATGGTGAGTTGGCCTGTGTGAGAAGTTGTCGTCATTGTACGGCGGTCTGCACCATGTCGTGTGCCATGTCACCGACGTGACATGGCGCACCGGTGCCTCAGTGACATGGCGGGACGACGCTTAGTGATTTTTCTCGTGCAGACTGCGCTCCATCTTGTATGTTTGCCTCCAAGTGCTGTACATACATTGCAAAATGTTAGAGCGCTGCTCTTAGGCACCCGTTCCTGCTTTGGGCGGCGTCGCCGTCGGTGGCGTAACCACACGAACGATTACGTGCCACAGAAATTGGGCAAGCCCCACTACCTTGTCCAACAAAAATGAAGTATGTGCAAGCAAGCAAAGAAAAACACGTGCGTTAGTAGAAGGCGTTCTTACGCGCCATTCCTGCGTTGCTGCGCCGTCACCGTAACCGTGCAGAAGAAACCCATCGAGAGCCTAAATAAAAGGCACCAAGTCATGCACCAGCCCCTGGACACGACCAACTACGATTCAATTGAACAGTTCTGGTAGCATCAAGGCGTCATTGACAAGGCATTGTACAAGTGTACATTTCCGTTGTCCAAGCGGGTACTCCTCGACCGACTTTCATGCTACCCCGCACCGTGCACCAAATTGGGTGAGTTACTTTAACCTATGGGTGGCGTCCATCTTATATTCAAACATTGATCTTCAGATAGCGCTTGACAGGTAAGCATGTGCCGCTTTATCTGGTGGAATATGTAAATAGGGCCAACCGAGGTATGCTCAATCGGAACCGGGCAGTGCAAGAAATTGTCAAAGAGAAGGGCGACATGAATTACTCACAGGCACTGAGACATCTGGATGTGGTATGCAACTACATACACACATGACTCTCTCAAAATTGTTTGTCTCAAATTATCGCAAAACCTAAACACTGAGACATTTGTTGTGAAAATGCTCCATGCAGTTAAATAATAGTATGCAACTGTACATGCATTCATGTCTCTCTCAAATTGTTTGTCTGAACTTATCGCAAAATCAAAACACCTAAACAGCTGTGCTCAGAATTCGCATTAGACAGTATCGTAATAGTCGGTGAATTTTTCTAAATCGCCTTTTTAACACGAAAGTGTTTTATGCCGGGGTCCGCCAAGATTTGAGTGACGTATTTCCGTCACGGAAATGACGTCAAAAAATACGCATGATCAGAAGACAAAGAAAAAAAGTTCCGTCAACGGGAGTCGAACCTACGACCTCTAGGTCCGTGACAAGAGATGCCGGGCACGCTATCCACTGCGCCACGATCACGTATTTTGCAGGCTTTAAAAACAAGCCTTTTATATCTACCACTGTCCTCCCACAGTACTCTTGCTAAGAGAAGTAATGCATTATGACCGTGAAATGCACGATTAGTTTCTTCAAAGCGTTGTTTCTCCGCGTCCGTCCCATTCGGCGTGTTTCGAATAGTAAACGTGCAATTTCGCCGACGCATTAGCACACTGCCAGGAGGCGACCTTACCCCTAGCATCCACACTCGTAGCATCCGTCCATACCAAAAATAGCTGTGCGACGCGCGAGTGCGTCGCGTGCCTAGCCATGTTCTCCGCGTCCCTAGCCATGTTCCTAGCTCGCCCCGCGAAAAAATCGCAGCCGGCCAACGGGGAAGATACGACGCGCGTTGCGTTTCCCTCTGGTCGGGCAGCGTTGTTCAATAACTCTAACATGCCGCGAGTGGGCGAACCTTAGCCCAAGTTCGGCGCCTAATCATTCATGCCTCTTCTGGCTGTCACACCGCTTTCAATGACTCCGCTCTCACCGTACAGCTACCACAAGCATCTATGACCACAAGAATAGGCGTGCGCAGGGTTCTCCTTCAGGGGGGGGCAGGGGGGGTCGAAGGTTCATCACAGCGCCCCCCCCCCCCTCCCTATTAAGTCAATGTATGGGGCAGACTTTGCGCCCCCCCCTCGTGCGCACGCCTATGACCACAAGGGTTTCTTTAATTCATTCATCATAGACGTTATTCGTCGGGATAAAGATGTACCATCAAGCGTCAACGTGGATGCATCCACGTTAAAGGGTGCTATAGAGAGATAGAGAGAGAATAAAAAGGAGAGAAAGGCAGGGAGGTTAACCAGAAGCGTAGCATCCGGTTTGCTACCCGGATGCTACGCAGAGTAGACGCGCGAATAAAAAAGAAAAAAGAAAAAGAGGGCAGGGCGCTATAGCCTATTCAATAGGTCCACTGCCATGCAAAAAGTTCAGTAAGGCCTTGACTGACTTTCTCTGTGAAGACAGTTCGCGTCGGCATTCGAGCACTGACTGTTCTGACAAGGGTCTGTCGTCAAGGCGGGCCAACACAGCAGCTAGCGGCCGTCTGTGCGCGCTGTATCGAGGACAGTGACAAAGCACGTGGTCAATAGTTTCATCGCTGCCGCAATGGTCACAAGCAGCACTGTCTTCCATGCCGATTCGGAATGCTAAAGATTTGGTAAAAGAGACACCAAGCCACAGTCGGCAAAGCACCGTTGTCTCGAGTCGAGAGAGTCCGGACGGAGGCCGAAGTCGACCAGACGGGTCCAGCCTATGCAGACGTGTGTGCCGTAAACTTGCTGCGTTCCACAGGGATTTAACATCTTCATTTGCAATCGCTCGTATTTTCATGGCAGCATCAGTCCTTGAGAAAGGAATGGCTTCTTGTATACCGTACGCAGCTGCAAGAAAGGGTGCTATAACTGTCAACACACCAATAGACATTGTGCAAGCTCTCTTATATCAATGTGCAGTAAACATTCGACTACTTCTGTAAGGACACGTTTGTCTTTGCGTGTTATACCGATTCCTATGACGGAGGGATCAACCATGTATTTTTTCCTCTTAACAGTGTTTCTACTCCTTTGATCGGTGGAGGCGTTGCTCAGCGTCACGTCCATGTGCACTCCGAGAAGAAAGAAACACTGAGCTATGACTTTTTTTCTTCACAGTGGGGCTACTATATTTTTGGCGTACAAAATGTTTTATTAATTCAGTTTAGCTACTTTGGTATCGTGTTTTACTTACTTTGTATAACTTGACGAATTATCGCAGATTGTGGAAGAAGATTGAGGGATAGCAAGTATAGCAGCGGCAGTAAGTGAAAAAGTGAAATATCTGGCGCTAGTATAGAGACGTCGGACTCAACTTACAAGTAGTGGATAATTTTTCAAATATTCTTAAAATTTAGTATACTAGTTAAAATATATTAGCAATCCGCAACACCACCTCAACACTTTGCTAGGTTTACGGTTGTCAATTGGACTCCGTGGGAGAGAGGCATTTCTGCTATGCTGGTTATGGCTAAAAGTGGCTTTCACGAAGTCACGCTTTTCTCATATAGGAATGGCCGGCAACAATCTTTGCGAAGACTGTGGTACCAAAGAGACATTATAGCACATCTTATACAACTGACCGCGCTGCTTTGAGGAGAGACAATCACTAGCGATCGCTTTAGCTGACCTTCGCCACATACGGAGATCGGCAGCAACTATTCTTGTATATTATCCTGAAAGGTCATCCACGGTAAAGGGGACGGGACGAACGCAGTCTTAAACTTTTAGATTCGGAGCATCTCTTGCTCGGGGCTATGTCCCGCGGCGTCGGCGACGGCGTCCGCACTCACACTACGCATGCGCAACTCTCCTCCTTCCCTCTTTCCAACAGCTGCACGTTACTCTCTCCACTTCTCTCCTACCACCTGCTTGCGCTTCTCCTGCGTTCTCGCTTCTGCTCTCGCGGCGCATGCCCTACTCTCCTCCTCTAAGCGGATAGAGCGCTGCGCGCATTCAGTACAGCGCTTGCTTCGGTTCACTCCTCTTGACTCCGTTGATGCTTCCGGATGAAGTGTGATGGAAGCAACAGTCCCGTCAGTGAGTGGGCTGACGTAAGCACGCGTCAGCATCAGCCCAAACACTAGCAACGTTACGTCCACTCAAGACAAAGCTGCGAAGCGAAGGGCACGCGACGCTGAACGCAAACGCTTGAAGCGAGCGGCGGACCCTGAACTTCGTCAGCGCGAAGCAGCTTCGAAGTGTCAACGTCGAGCAGCGGATCCCGAGCTTCGAGCACGTGAAGCAGCGTTGGTTCGTGAACGTCGAGCAGCAGAACCTGAGGTTGGGGACCGTGAAGTTCAACGTAAACGTACGAAGCGAGCGGCGGAACCCGACCTTCGAGAACGGGAAGCCGCGTGTAAACGTCGTTAACGAGAGGCTGCACCCGATGCTGCACGCGACCGCGAGCGCGTAATAACGATCCGCGATGCTCCGCATCACCCCATGGTTCCCCCTCGGGAAGATGGTGTAATTTTTTTAATACAACAGACTTACGCGAGCGGCTATAGACTAATAGTGATGCCGTCGTAGGGACGCTGATTGACTGTGATGCTGTGTGCGGTCTCTCTGTCTTTCTCACTTTCTTTATTCTTCTAACTTTCAAACTCCCAGATCACTTTTTCCGGAGTAGTTCAGCGTACGGCTTGTTCAAAAGTGGTTAGTGTATCGCTGCCTTTTCCGTCCATCCTGTTTTCATTCCTTCTTACAAATATGTTCTTATTAGTTACTAGACAGGTTTGGAAAATGTTAGGCTTCTCGTGTAACAACAAAAAAGTGTGCAATATCAAGATATTTTGTTCTGTGTCATTGCTCGGTGGGTGTGCAGGACATCGAGGAACGGGTATGGTTTTCACGCGTACTCTTAGCAGGAGACTTCCCTTAACATGCTGGTGTGGCTTTTATCTGCTCTTTTTAGCCTCTAGAAATAGATCTGCAGTGTGATGACTTAGTCTGCATGATGCACTGTTCTTTTTTTTTTTTTTTTTTTTTTTTTTTTTTTTTTTTTTTTTTTTTTTTTTAAGGTAGGAATTTCATTAGTAAGACACTTCGCCGGATACCACCAGCCGAGTGGTGTAGTTCCAGGTCGACAATTTTTATTCTAAAATTTACGGTAGGAAATTGAACTCATGGGTTATAGTTCATGATAGTAAGTAGATCTTAACGTTAACATTGTGCTATTGCCAATTTATTTCTTATTATTTTGAGTTCGCATTGAGTGTTACTGTCATTGTGACATTTACACCTGATTTTTAAATGCCTAAAGCATTCTTGTTAACATTCCTATATGGTCATTCTTGTTATTTTAGTCCTTCCCAGCAAGAAAAGGTAGCTTCAGCAAAAAGAGAAAAAAATATGACTGGTGCAACTGTGAATTCGCACTGCTAGTTTCATGGAGCATATTTTGAGATCCCGCACAACCCTCAGATTTTATCCCAAGTAGAGTGCGTTGTCACTTTCCCATGACGGTCCGGACCACGACGGCCGAGGTAGCCGAACAGGTCGCAATAGCCTTGGCCCTGCTAGACGACGGGAGAACAACAATATACAGCGACTCGAGATCGGCAGTCCGAGCATTCGCCAAGGGCACCGTCTCGGAATCAGCCTTGCGGATTGTACGAGATAAGGAAGTTAAGCAACACACAATCGCCTGGTTCCCCGCTCACATGGGACAGATCGAGGGTGCTCCGTCCAACCTCAACGAGTCGGCCCACAGAGCTGCGCGAGCGTTCGTCGACCGCGTAGCTATCGAATGGAGCGGCGATGAGGTTCTGGACCACAAAGATCCTCCAACCATGTACAATGACCTCAACAAGAACTTTTATCTGAGGAGGCGAAAGTATCCGCCGCCACACAGTAAATTGAACAGGCCTCAGGCGTTGACGCTCATACTCTTGCAGGTGGGGGCATATCCCAGTCCCGCACTCTTGCACAAGATATAGCCAGAAATTCAGACGTCAGACACTTGCGTGCTTTGCTCAGACTTTGCCAGCTTAGAACACATGCTCTGGTGGTGCCCTGCGTTACGGGTTCACGAGGACGTTACATCGTCCAAGTGGGATATTGCTCTACGCAGTGCGGATTTGAAAAATCAACTATGGGCAGTCCAACGGGCCCACGACGTGGCCGGAGAGGCAAGGCCTATCTGTCCCGACGTGGGAGCGGCCCGCTACGTGCTAGTTCACGCCTCGACGGACCTAAATAAAGTTTTTCCATACCATACCATGCCATAGAGTGCCTTGTAAACTGAGCAGCTACAATTATTTAACTGCATTATAGACGAAAAATGAATGTTATGTACCTAATGAGTCATGCGCTTAGACTGTTATTGTGTAAGTAACGTCGCTCGTTTCGAGTAACGAACTACCTACAGGAAAATAATGATGTTATCGACAACATGCGATTATCGGGATCTTTATTGTCACAAAAATAACACCCGCGATACTGTGCACCACAAAAAATTGGGGGACCCTCATGCTTCACCTTTAAGAGCTGAACGCGATAGCGATATCCGGTCCCTAGTGCGTACTTCAATCACTTAGTGCATATTATATAATGGGTAGCATGCTTCCAAACAATGAGCAATTACGCGGGAAATGCGGGAAATGTTTTCGAACTTGCTATGCACCCACTACGTGGTATTAAGCGAGTATGCGCCGTAACGTGTGTGCCTTTTGTAATGGGTGGATGGCTTTGAACCACTATGTCGTTATGATATTCGCATCTTCTGATGCCCGATGGCAATATACGCTTGTACCACGCAATATTACTGCGATATTACATGTTGTATTGTGACGCCTGTATACAGGACGCGTGTGTTTGTAAAGCATGAAAGTTATTTTCGCGGCATTTCCAAGCAGAGCAAGTTATTTTACACGTAACCCCAAGAAAAAAAAAGAAAAAAAAAGAAGCGTGGCTGTGTGGTAGAACACCTGCTTGCCACGCAGACGGCCTGGGTTCGATCCTCATTCGGACCCGGAAATTTTTATTATTTATTTTATTTGCATCTTTCTCAATTATTCGGTCACGGACAAGATGATGATTTTTCGCTCACAACCAACGACGCCGCCGCCAACGCCGCCGCCAACGCCGACGCCGGAATTTCTGCGAAACGAGCTCTTTAACGCTATCGCGTTAATACTGTGAAGAGCCGGCTCGCGAACTGCACCAACGGCGATCAACTCATGCAAGAACTATCCAGGCAACCTTAACGTCGCAATGGCTTCTGACCGTTGACAAACATCACCAGCTTGCAACAATGTACCAACTAATTGCGCCCCCCGGCTACTTGCGAGGAATTATCGTAAGACGAATTGGCAGCCCACTTGTCCTCCTCCTCTGACGAAAGCCCATCGCGTCAAGCGGGGGATCAGTAAGCTCGACAAGAGGCCCAGATTAGAACTGCCTATTAGACGACCCTTTAATGAGCCTTTGTCTGGTGGGCCTACCACGCCAACTTCTCGAGCACTTATCGATTTCACGTCACTTTAAAATTGCGAACCGTCACAGACATGTCTTCGCCGTTCGGTATTCCCGTTATTAAGGACTGGGGTGTTGAAAACTTCGAAGTCACACGCTGGAGGATGGACGGGTGATTAGTATGAAAGCTGGTGGAGGGAAAACCTTAACATTTCATTAGAAAGACCGCTCTTTTGTTACACAGAGTAGTTTTTCCAAAGTAATAAGTAGTCCTATGTGAAAGCGCTGTTATGAATATAAAAAATGTGGCGGAATGGTTGCTCAAGTATTTTCTTGCGGATCGCGTTCGTTTCGCTAGTGGCTTCGATCTCATCGAATATAGGCTAGAAAGTAAATGCTAGAAAAGTACCTTGCATTTATGTTAAATCTTTCGCGTGAAAACCTCTGTATGTGCAAGTTTTCATGAAGCACTAATGAAAGAAATGTTACATCAGAACTCCAATGTAACTGCTAGCCTTTGGGTGTATTTTGTGCCACTGAAATTTATTTTTTTTTGCGTATATCTAGGGTTTACCTTTCTTTCCGGGGTTGCTGTTCCTCTTTCGCCTTTTTAAATGTTCACACGTTCATCCACCAGCTTACCATACAATCACAATCAATTCAGTATTGTAGAAAAAAAAGTTGTAGCCCCCCCCCCCCCCCTCCCCCCAACGGCTGGGATTGCTGCTAGGCACTACGGATAAAACAGAATGAAAGACATTTTTAAGAACGGGAGACTCTCTCCTGTTTAGCCTATCTTGATGGTATTCAGTTATTCTTGCGACAGAAGCGCCACACGTGAAACAACTGGCGGTCGCAATTCGGTACCCGTCCGAAATGCAAATGGGCTTCGAGTTCATTTTTTCTGTTTCTTTCTGTGAGCTTAAACAGCTTAAGAGCCCTGCATAGTATAATAAATTTTCTACTGTAAGATAGTCTGAAGCGGAAGCCATATACTGTATTAGAAATTTGGGACTTATGTTTTCTTTGAAGTGTGAAGTCGTGGCATTAGTTTCCGAAAATAGGTATACTCTTTCATTTTAGCTGTACAAAGAAAAAAATCACACAGAATATAACTTATCGGTAGCTTTCCGAGTGTGCCATAACATGGTATTTACAAATATTTGTATATAGTACCAATGGCGTCAAGTATAATGGGTCAATTATTACCACCTCGCCTTCTTTGTGCACCACCTAAATGGAAGTACGCGGGTACTTTTGATTCGCCCCCCATCGAAGTGCCACCAACGTTGCCGGAGATCGAACCCGCGTCCTCGAGCTTGGAAATGCGACATCTTAACCGCTAAGCTACTACGGCTGTTATCTTATCTCATCAAGAAATTAGCTTTTTTTAGGTGAAGTCAGCGACGCATGTTCCACACAATTATCCGATTGCATCAATATGTATGTTCCTAACAATAAAACTTGAGTTTAGGCGCCCACAGATTTTTAGAATTCTACATGAACGTTTTAAAGTATTCTATGCAATTCTGCACGAAAAAAACCGGCAGATCCCACGCACTGTGGGAATCGATGTAATGCGAAGCAGCCACCAAGAAGCAAATCATGCTGTACATAATATGCATGTCGTTATTTACATGTTAGTATATCAACCTAGCGAACTGGACGCAAGCGCACCGTGAGTGTGGCATGTAAATGGCATTCTAGATGACATACATGCCGAGATTTTCATGTTTCCATCTGCCCGTTAAGTTCGCGTAATTTTTTTACCTCGAATCACAGCGAGACGCGAGACCAATCTGACTCCATTTCACATGCGTTCGTGTCCTCGCGCTTTGCGCATCGTGCAGACGCCATACGCGTTCCAGCGTCTAAATTGACGGACACTTTGTCAATTCCAAAGTGTGTTCCTCGAACGCCAACGCCCACTGAGACGGGGTCGGTCAGAATGGAACGTGATGCACGCGTCTCCCTCCTTGCATGATTAGAGACGCTGGGCACAGCGACGCTACGCAAGCAAAGCGCGAGCACTGTAGAGTCCAACGCGAACGGCGTCCGTTTGCGCGCCCCGGCGCCCACCTGGCACCGTGCCAGGGCAGGGCTGGAGGGACGGACGGACGGACGGATGGACGACCAGACGGACGGACGTGAGCATGAGACATTAAAGGCTTTCGCCTTAAAAATTTGGTGTATATCAAGCTAGCGAAACGGATACGAGAGTTTTATGAGCGTGGCATGCAAGTCATGTTGCACATGACATGTCATGATTTCCATATTACCACTTGTCATTTATGCCCGTCATACAATCACGTCGCTGAATACCAACTTTGGTGTATATCAAGCTAGTGAAACGGCCACGAGTGTCATGACCGTGGCATGCAAGTCATGTTGCACATGACATGTCATGATTTCCATATTACCACATGTCATTTATGATCGTCATACAACCACGTCACTGAATACAAAATGTGGTGTATATCAAGCTAGCGAAACGGCCACGCGAGTACAATGTGTCTGGCATGCAAGTCATGCCGCACATGACATGGCATGATTTCTATATTACCACTTGTCACTTATGCTTTTCATACAATCACGTCACTCAATACCAAATTTGGTGTATATGAAGCTAGCGAAACGGCCCCGAGAGTGTCATGAGCGTGGCATGCAAGTCATGTTGCACATGACATGTCATGATTGCCATATTACCACTTGTCATTTATGCTCGTCATACAGTCGCGTCCCGCCATACCAAATTTGGTGTATATCAAGCCAGCGAAACTGCCGGTAGCGTGCCATGAGCGTGGCATGTAAATCATGTTGTACATGGCATGCAGTTCATGATTTTCATATTACCACCTGTCATTTACGTTGGTCATGCAGAAATGTCTCATCGTACCAATTTTGGGATATATCAAGTTTAGAAAACGGCCTCAGGAGCACTATGGCCATGACGCGTAAATCATGCTTTTCATGACAAATTATTCATGATTTTCATGATATGACCAGCCATTCATGTTTGTCATACAGTCATGTTATGTCATACCAACTTTGGTATAAATCCCATGAACGATACGGCCAGGAGAGCACAAAGTCGTAGGCGGCTAGATAGATAGATAGATAGATAGATAGATAGATAGATAGATAGATAGATAGATAGATAGATAGATAGATAGATAGATAGATAGATAGATAGATAGATAGATAGATAGATAGATAGATAGATAGATAGATAGATAGATAGATAGATAGATAGATAGATAGATAGATAGATAGATAGATAGATAGATAGATAGATAGATAGATAGATAGATACGCTCAATGTCGCCGAAGTTCGCCAAGAAATGCTTCGCATTTAAAAGCCGTAAGCTATGCCGATATAAGCTCCCCCTAGGAGAAATCCGGGCTGAGGCAGGTCACCTTCAATCTTCCAGGTCACTACTGAGTTCACCGCGAACCACCCCGCTCCTTTGCCAACCCTTCAGCGGCAACTACGCAAAAAAAAAGAGAAAGAAAGAAAGAATGAATGAAGGCTGTGGGACGATGCCCTCCGTGACCGTCCTCCCGAAGTCCTCCGAGCCATTATACAACTCTGGACATATCACCGCCATCATCCTAGAGACCCAGGACTAGGGGTTCCTCAAATGGTCCTCGCTAAATTGATTATTGATAAAATGTAATAATAATAACGACGTGACATGCTGGCGAACAAGGATTTACTTGGCTATGGTTGGTTCGAGTGATGAGTTTGGTGGGGGAGGGCACGCGTCTTGGGTTACAAAGTTTTCAAGCTTGCGTGTCCCCTTTCGCAATGCCCTCGAGTTGAGCGTCTACTGGGCACCAGACCAGTCTATGCTTTTGGGTTACGTTACTGCCCATTAGTTTGACGGCTGTGGTGGGTGGATGGCCACTCAAAAACATTCAACATGCATCTTGAGATTTTGTTGTTATCGTTGGCGGTATCTCCTTGCACTCTGCATGGTATGGTCGTGGTCTCCGAATTTGTGATTGACACATTGTGCAAGGAGGCCCTCGCAATCATTCTCGTGTCATTGTTGACTACCGCTCTGCCTCATGTTTTTGCCATCATATCTAGCGGGGTGTCAACGCATATGACCTTTCTTTTTTATGTTATATGTTTTTAATACATCTCCCATTTTTCCTCGGCTTTCAGCGTAATCCTCTCGGATGATGCCCTAGCGCAGGCGGGTGAAGAAGTGGCCGAAGAAAAAGACATAGAGACTGGAAAACTCCCGAACGTAAGAGATGACTTCTTCAATGCTGCATGGCAACAAAAGGAACAATTCGTGGAAATTTGCGCCTTTTTTTTCTTGCCTGCAGAGCCGCCATCATCGTTCTAGCTCTCACGATTGTTTTATTGCTGTTTGACAACCAATTTCTAAGAAAATTTCTGCACGCAGGACTTGTGCAATGCTTTGCATAATATAGCTACTTGAGTTTGTCTCTATGGCTCGTTAGCATTTATAATCATGGTACCTTATCGCTTTCTGCTTAGACTGTGTATATACCAGGCTGTGTTCCTTTTGTTGCTCCGTCACCTGTTTTGATGCCTAGAGTATATTTACCGTTTTGTCAGAACAACGAAACTTCCGTTGTTAGTTCAGCGCCTGTGCCTCAAATTCCATTTATACATCCTTGCGAAGTGCTTCGTTTTTTTAACAGCGAAGCTGTTTAAGATAGCCATAATCTGAGAGTGCGGCCTATCAGAAAATTATCATCATCACAAACGGGTATGTGCCACACAAATTCGCTAAATCGCAATAGTGGTCCACTAAAAATGAAGGAGGCCACAGTTACCCCAACAAAACATAAACGGGTATGTGCCACAGAAATTGGGTAAATCCCGCTACTCACCATTGATTCATTAAAATCAAGAAGGTAACAGTTAGCCCAACAAGTGGGGTTGAGCCGACGACCATGAGTACGTACAACGAGAGAATACTAGGGAGAGGGAAAAGCAACTGCGGCTGCGAGAAGACCCCGAAGTGATGGAAGGCCTACGCCAGCGACGACGTGCCTGTCTATGAGAGGGGTGAACGCTTGGTTTCAACGCGAGTTTTTGTCTCTGGAGTTTCGACATTCGCGTTGTGTCTGTCTGTGGTTTAACTCGAAGCTCTCTGCGCTGAGTATACCCGTAGAAACATCTTAGCATCACCCAGATAAAAAAAAAGCAATTACCTAGAAGCAACCTAGAAAGCACCTGCATCATCTTGTTAAGGCCTACAAACAACCCAGAAGCAACGAGATTCGAGACCAAATAGAACGCTCTTTTGAAAAATTACTTAGAGAATTTTTGGTGATCGAACTGGCGCGCTCGATAAAGGAATGCCGTTGCCAGACTCTTTTTTTAATGACTGCCAGCGCTGTGTTTTAGCTAGGAACACGAACTTGCCGCAGCACTCATAAAATTTTTTTATGCCCACCACATGCGTTAACAGTGATTCGCAAAGGCTGTACTAATTGCAGTAATAAGTTCAGGCAAGCGCTTTTTAAATCGTGTCAACAGCTGTACGGAGGGTGCTTAATTATTGTTGCACGTCGTTGTTCCCGGGACAGTCATTAGAACGAACTTGTTGAGAATAATTAATGCGTTTTCCACAGTAAGCACCATGCAGTTAACCGTCACAGAATAAAAAAAAAGTTTTGTCTTTCACTTCATTGCCTGTTCACACTGAACGCAGTTCAGCCGAATCAGCATGACAGGAAAAGGAATGATTCATAGAAAAGTGGGTTTCTTTATTTTCGTCGGTCTGCAGAACTGTTATCACCGTTCAAGTAGTTAAAGCCAGGCGCTTCCTGTTTTACTATCCTACTCAAAAAACTATTTGTCTGTGCGCGATTTGTGAAATGACATGCAGCAATGCGCTGCTTTAGTCCGTCTCAAGGTCTCGCGAGCATTTTCACAGCCATCTCTTTGTTCTAGTTAACTGTCGGTGTAGTTGTGTGTGCTAACGGGGCGAGAGTTGTGACACCGATGGCTGTCGCAATTAGGGCGTCGTTTCGACACAGTTTAAGAATCATTACGCAACGTGTTGTGTGAATTCGTATCGACGAATGCTTGTTAGCGTTCGATTCTTCTGCCATACATATCTCAGCATCGTACTTTAACGGTCATGAGTCACAAGAATATTGCGCTCAGAAACGTACTGTATGACATTTTGTCCAGGTATCTGGCTACAGTGTAATCAAATTAGATGTTTTATGTGTAGCGCAAGTGGCCAGAACAGGGAATCACAAGGAGGTCGAAGTAGTATTGCTAGGTATGGTGCTAGGCCTCTTCAGCCAGGTCGTACTTAGCCTTCTGTGTCATTGCAAATGAACAATTTTAAAAAGAAACATTTGATAGTGTTGTCGTAAAAACTACCCAACTCGTTTCAGGTAGCGACCAAGTACAAATAATGCTGTTCAAAAGTAAGCAGAGTATACTCTGAGTGACGCCATGACAGAAAGAAATGGCCTCTATTCCAGCTGGATGGTTTATGGCGGCATGCTTTTTCATTTCCTCCTATAAAGGTGCATATGCATTCAAAAAGGGGAACGTAACCGATGATGGTCTCGCTTCTCCGGCACAGTGTACAGCGACCAGCTGCCACTCAAAAAGTGATTCTTTTTCTTGGCCACAAAGTTTATATTCAAAAGTATGCCGTACTGCTTCGTTGGCGCTTCATATAGCTTGGGCCCTACGGCCTTAGGTTACAAACTACGTGCGCACAAAATTTCGTGAGCAGTTCTCCCGCAGGCCTTGAAAATTGGGGCAATCAGATACACATTAGAAGGGCAGTTTCGCTTGTTTCTGTACAAGAAAATTTCATTGACTGCTCCTACTGAAATGCGGTAGAAACTCGCGCCCACTATATTAAAGTGAGACTTTCACTTTCGAGTTTTCCAAATACCGAATACAAACGTAAGTTCTCCCGGAGGTACGGTTCACGCAAACGCTTGTAGATTGGAGTATTTCGTTCTTGCTTATCTGGGGGAGACACGTGTGTACGATGTGCTCTGCGTTCGTTTTCGCTGTCCTAGTGGCATTGTTTTGTTTATTGCAGCAGAGCTGCTAGCCGACCATTTGTTCGTTTCGCGATGTACAAAAGAAGCAATCATGATCATGTCGGCGCTCGCTCCCTTCGTCATCTAATGCTTCGCTACCCGAACACATGCGCCAGGTGCGTGCTCTCCGACGGCGTCGATTTGTCCGAACGTGAGATGCAATAACTCAGGGGGGGCGACATAGCGCTAATACAAGGAGACAGAAAAGGAAAGCAAAACAAAAATATTTATATATCTTTTTATTTATTTATTTATTTATTTATTTATTTATTTATTTATTTATTTATTTATTTATTTATTTATTTATTTAAGTAATCTCAATGCCATTGCGGGGTTACAGAGAAGAGTAATGTGACAAGTTCAATATGGAAGTCTTGAATTATGAATGATCAGTGCTGCTGAAGATGGAGGCAGGGAGGTGATTCTATTCAGATGATGTCTTTGTCACGTACGAGTGAAAGTTCATGTTGCACTGGCAGAACGGCACTTGGACTTTGAACTTATGGTCCACGCGAGATGAAATGTAAGAAGGTGCCGCTAACAAGGAGGGTTTTAGTTTCAGTTTCCGTAAGTAGATTTTATGAAAGAGGTGTAGGCGAGCCTGCTTCCTTCTGTTAGAAATGCCGGGGAAGGGTCTAGGCAAGCTTTTATTGAAGTTATACTGGTAGCACGTGAGTAATTAGCAACAATGGAACGAGCTGAACAATTTTGGATGGCTTCTAGTGCGTTGATAAGTGTAGAAGAGTGAGGATTTCCCAATTGAAGAGGCGTACGCGAGTTTAACCTGAGTAGTGTTTTATGAAGACGTTTTAAGAAAACGGAAGCCAAAGCAGCTTTGCGATGCAAGAAACCGAGGGTGCGGCTCCCATTGTTAATCACACAATTAATACGAGTATTCAATGATAAAGTGTTTTCAATGTGAACACCTAGGTATTCATAAGTATTGACATATACATATGACAACAGAAAATTAGTAGTTTAATAAGCAACGTAAGTACAGTCAGTAGATCCACTGGAGACACTCATTACTTTGCATTTGTTAATATTCACTTTCATACACCAGTGTGTACACCAAGAGGTAGTACTGTCAAGATCAGATTGCGGTTGCGGGGAATCATGAGGGTGAGTTATTACGTGGTAGATGACCCAAACAACGACAAATGGCCTGATTGTTCATGTAATGCAGGCAGAGTAAGGGTCCAAGCACAGAGCCTTGTGGTACACCTTGATGTGACAGAACAATTCTACGAGATATGACCGTTAGCTGTTACTTCTGCGGCTCTGCCAGATAAGAAGCATTTAATCCACTTCAATAAGTTTCATTTAATACCAGTGGATGTGCTGACTGATCTAAGTACATTGTAGATACTCTGCACTGTACATGTCGATTGTGCATTTTGTGTAGTCATGCTTTTTTTTCTGGCTTTTACCCAGTCATTGTCCTTGTCACGAGTGTCCTTGTCAAAGTGGACAGAGTCTAGTTAACCTCCCGGCCTTTCCTGTATTCCCCCTTTCTCTGTCTCTCTCATGACAAAATTACAGAAGAGCCTCGCCATGCTCATGCAGAAGGGAGGGAGTAGTCATAGCCTAGTATGTTAATTTAAAAATGAAGCCAAAGCTATAGCATTTTGCGGCGGGTCATTCGAGACAATCTTTACTTCTTTCGGCATGAATCCACCATTGAACGCAATGTAAAAAGAATTAGGCAAGCGTGTCTGGAGCTGAGGATTGAGGGGGGGGGGGGGGGAGGGAGGGGGGGAATTAACTTTTGGACAGCTTCACGATCACTAGGAATAAATCTTTTTCCAATAGGAGTTTCCAGGGTCCCCATCCCGCCATTTTACTTGCCCCTTGCATTTGACTCGAGTAAACCAAAATATTATGGTGTTCGAAATTGATAAGACCTACAGCTATACCTTACGGGCTATCTTATTCTATATTTGTTTATTTTGCCATCTAGCAAAAGTCATTCGCCTTGATTCGCCTTTGGAGACCTCTTGCGGTGCTTGATAAAAGTTTCGGAATTCTTTTTGTTCGATTTACTACTTTTGTGGACGTAGCGCCTGCAGAGAGAGATAAGATGCTGTCTTTCGTTTTTGCGGAGTTGATCTGCTGTGTCATTTCTTTCTTTTTTTTATATAAACGCATCTTCTGCAGATAAGCAGTAGCTTGAAAAGGCCCTGCTTTTTTCGGAAATCAATTGCAAAGGTTCAGCGCTAAATCTCATGATGAAATCATCATCTCGCTTTAACCTTAGTTGCACGATTTGCCTAGGTTTCTTCACAACTTTTACGAATTCTGCAGTTCATTTCACTCCTCAGTTTTTTCGCAAGTAACTTTTTTATCCTTCTCACTAGAAGTGCAATCGTTTGAATTCGAACTTCTAGTGCCACTTTACCAACAGCTGTATTTCTTTCATTTATCGATGCATGGTTGCAGTTGCATATATAGTCGAAACGTTGTGCGTGCTGAAAATGATACGTTCTCATTAGCTGCCTTTTGAAGAAAAACACGTTGTTGCCTTCTATTAATAGTATACGAATTCACCTATATATATATATATATATATATATATATATATATATATATATATATATATATATATATATATATATATATATATATATATATATATATATATATATCAAGTCGGTGATTTTTAACCAAAGTACATGCCGCAGTAGCCCGATGTTTACGTGCATCAAACAGTCCCATGTGCGGAATAACCAGCCTCTTTCCCAAGAATTTGACGCGCAGCATATATTTTCAGCATGGCGCTTACATGCGTACGTTGATGCTGATCGTTGCAGAAATTTCCGGCGATTTCAAATGTCATATCTGTAGCGACGTGGCCGCCGCCGCGCACCCCCCGCGGTCATAAAACTCTGCGGGGCGTCTCAGGGTTGGGGCCGGACCACGAGCTCCCTTTTCTTTCTTCCTTTACGAGCCTGTCCTCTCTGTTTCTCCTTCGTCTCTTTCACTCTTGCCACTTCCGGTGCACTGCGTGCACTTGCTCTACTTTCCACTCTTGGGTTGACACAATAAACTAGACGTTGCTGCTGAAAAGACGTGTCCGTCTCGTTCAACCTTGCTCTACATATCAGTGACCGGGCCCAGGGTTTCAGGAATAGTTATTGAGCAGTTTTGTGCTTCTAAATTATACGCGCACTTTTTATATGTGATTTGATCAAAATCGATGCGTTTGTTTCATAGCTCTAATTAGGCTATATCGATTTGCCACGGGCAAATGCTAAAACATATAACTAACGGTGTATGCAAAGGTCGTGTTAGGCAGGCTCATTTTGCCACAGAACTTCCAACTTAAATACTCTGGTAAGTTGCACGTTTCTAAAAAAATTCACTTTATTCATTCCAGCTCTCAACCTGCAGGAGTTAACGCATCGCCTGCACTCTAAGGGGAAAAAAAAAGACAAGTATGTTTGACTTCTGTCTTTGGTTCCTGACTTGTCATGTGTATGACTCTCTTTACAGAGACACGTTAATTCTCTAGTGGGTCACACGACTCTCTGAAAAGGGTTATCATGTTCTCCGAGAGGAATTGGTGAGTCCCTTTAAAAAGGCTCATATACGTGGTAAGCCAGAACTCTCAAGAAAGAGTCAAATGACTTTTTTTGTGAAGTGCGGTGCACTTTAAAGGGCCACTAAACCACCTCCGATATTTTTTCAAACATTTCAAGCAAACACGCGCATCATGTGCAGAATGCCGTCATGATCAACGATGCCACAAGCGGCAGCGCTGCAAGCTGCGGCCGCGCCACAAATTCCAAAAAAACAATCCCTCCTACCTTTCCGAGCCCTTCCGGCCTCCGCGTGACGTCAGGATGTGAATAGGTGACGTAGTGCTCGAGTCATGCTCTATTGGTCGAACAGGAACCTACGACTTCCGGTAAGTCAGCAATCAGCTGGCCGCGCTCCTTGTTGTTCATGGTGTTGCCAGTGCGGAGGTGTTCTGGCACGGCACGTCACCGTACGGATCCATCACGTTGGACGATCCTTTGAAGGCGTTCGCGCAACACAAGGTCCATGCCGGCACGATTCGTATGAGCACGGGGCCGGCACGGCAGCAGCAGTTAGCCAACAAGCGCGCAGTCGATGGAGCAGACGGAGCAGACGGAGTGTGGAGTCGTGGCAACCGGAAGTAGAAGGTGTTTCGAGCAGCGCGTCGGCGGTGACGTATGCCACGCGAGATTGGAAGGGGTGCTCGGCGAGAGGGCAACCGGCTTTGGGAGAGGATACCAATGGAGGGTAGCGATGGAAAGAGCGAAAGGAGCGATCGCCGCGTTTCGATGATCAAATGCGTATAAGGGTAGGTACTCACTAGCGGCAAAAACGCCAGCGACACGCCGCGTGCGGCAAGCGTGTCGCAGCAGGCGCGTGCTTTCGTGTTTCCATTTGCGTTTTACGATACAAGGCAGTGATACTTCGAGTCTCGAGTTGTATAAGACTTCAAGAATTGCTGCCGCGTCGCGTAAAACGCGAATGGGAACGGGAACGCACGCGCCTGCTGCGAGCGCGCTTGCCGCATGCGGCGTGTCACGCGCGTTTTTGCCGCTAGTGAGTACCCTAATGGAGGTACTCACTAGCGGCAAAAACGCGAGCGACACGCCGCGTGCGGCAAGCATGCTCGCGGCAGGCGCGTGCGTTCGTGTTTCCATTCGCGTTTTACGCTACAGGGCACTGATACTTGGAGTCTCGAGTTGTATAGACTTCAAGAATTGCTGCCGCGCCGCGTAAAACGCGAATGGGAACGGGAACGCAAGCGCCTGCCGCGAGCGCGCTTGCCGCTAGTGAGTACGCACCCTAACTCCGCTATTGCGGCACCGTTTCGAAAAACTTCTCACGTCTCCGCGTTCGTTGTACACTCGTGCACAACTTCCCCACCACAACTGAATTTCGACCTCTGGGTGGTTTAGGGGCTCTTTAAAGGGCCTGGCATTCGTCTGGTGTCGTCGTCACTTGGCGTAACGCAGGCAAAACAGCATATAACATAGCCATCTGAGCGTGCGCTCACGCCACAGAGAGGTCTTCTTCCTCTTGTTCTTCGAGCATCTTGATGATGGTTTTAACGCACGCAAAACCACATATAGCGTTGTCAACCGTAGCATATTAAGTGCGCCGTCACGCCAAATTCTTCTTGTTTTTTCGAGCGCCATTGATGATGATGATGTTAAGTGCGGCGCACTTTAAATAAAATACGTATAAAAATTGAAAAGAGAGGAAGGAAGCGACAAACAGAAAGAGAGAGAAACAGGAAAAATGCGAAAAAAAGGTAGAAATAAATAGCAATAAAGACGAAAACAAGACAGAAAAAAACTGGAACATAGAAAAATAGAGAAAGAGAGAGGAGGAAAGGAAAAAACCGGAGAGAAACAAAGAAGGCTGCCCAGCTCCGCACTTCCTTCAGGCTTGGCCCCAGTAGGGCGAAGCTGCCTAATTTTTTCTTCGAGTGTAAGATGCAGAAAAAAGATGCACCAGATTGAAAATTAACGAATTTCTGTCAGTTTAAAGGCCAAAGCCATGATATGATAATGAGGCGTGAATGCAGTATTGGGGGGCTCTGGCATAATTTTGACCACCTGCAATTCTTTAAAGTGCAAAAGCGTGGTAAGTTGGGCCAGTTTATACTGGTTCATAGTGCAACAGCGCAAAAACAGACGAGAACACAATAAAAAGAGAAGCAAGCAAAAACAGGTACTGTTCAGTGCTTGTCTGTGCATCCTTCTCTTCTTTTGCGTTCCCGTATGTTTTTATGCGCTGTTCAGCATGAATCTTTAAAGTGCAACTGCATCCAAGTAAACCAAGTGTTCTTGCATATTGTCACCATTGGAAACATGGACCGTCATGGCCCGGATTCGATGCTACTGGCTTTTTGCCCATTTGAGGCAAAATAAAAAAATCAGAATAGAAGCAGTGTAAGAAGACTCTTAACTCACGTTCTCGTTCCTTGGCCTAATTTGGTCCAACTGACAGACTATGTTTCCTTATCCGCTATTGGCGACCACTCTTCATCCTTACCGTAGACCCTTTCCTTTTACTTCAACAGACTTACTACTGCGCTTTCTCTCACTCGCGCGCTCAGAAGCTGTGTAAACCTGCACAGACTCCCGAAACGCACTTTGGCCAGGGGGCGAGCACCCTGGCCAAAGTGGGAATTCCATGTCCCCCAGTAATTTTGCTCTTCACAATGGACTTTTCGGATGGTCGGCTGACAAGCACCGAAATGAAGGGGTTAAAAAACACAGCATATCCACGGAGTGAATGATGATGAGTGGGCGAAGCTGCGGAGGTTCATCGGTAAACCGTGAATCTTCCGTGAATTCTGCCCGGTACATCATCACCGACGTGAGATCGGGCGCGTTTATACTAAATGGTCGATGAGAGTTATGGTGACTGAAGCAATCATGGTTACACCGTGAAATCTTCAGTGGTTTCGCCCAGCAGTAATCAAAGCGATAGTGTGTGTGAAATTTTATTCAAACTTCAACTACTGGTCGTCGTCCATAGTCCGCCAAGCAGCACGATCCGGCAAGCGCACTCGTACGGCGGTCCGCGCAATCGAAGAGCAGCTGCACCGCCAACGCCATCTAGCGTACCTTCACCCAACCGCCATATTGTACGCATGTCTATAGGACAGCGCCCTCGGAAACGAGACGAGAACTGGAGATGACGACACCATATCCACGGAGTGAATGCGGTAAACCGGTAATCTTCCTTCCGCAAATTCTGCGCAGTACATCATCAACGACGTGAGATCGGGCGCATTTATACTAAAGGGTCGATGAGAGTCATGGCGACTCGCAGTTCACTTTAATTTTACATGTACGTTGTGAATTTTTTTATTGTTTAATCACGCACAGGAGACATCTCACACCGGACACTACCTTGGTGGTCGAAATCCAGTGTGTACTGGCTACTCAGAATGCATGGACAACCGAGGACCGCCAAGGTGATGCCGTAATGAGTCCCTAAATATATTCATCATATACAAGTAGCCCGCCATCCAGCGGACATTCCAAGAACTAAACGAGAGGTGGCTACCCACTACATACATCGAGGACACACGACCCACGGCTTAAGGAGCGTCGCCCCTAAAAGATGCCTTAGATTAAAGTTGTCTTAGTGAAATCTAAGTAACCACAGAAAGCATATCTTTATTCGTACCAGTGAAAGCATTGTCTAATGCGCAAGGGTTAATGTGTTTCCTTTGTTGTCAGCGTAACTCGGGCACCGTTACCCACAGCACATCAGCCGAAACAGCATCCGTTTGCTGAGAGTTTTACTGCTTTCGCGATCTGTTCTTTTCAGTCGCCACCCCTACACTGCCGTGTCGCCTGGCTTGTCTCGAGGCCGAGCCAAAGAGTAAAGTTGCGCTCATTGTGGTCCGGAATCCCTCGTCTAAGCTTCAACAGAATACTTTTCGTGCGCTTTTTCTAGCAAGCCTTCCGCAAAGGTGATGTGGAGATAAAACGTCTGAGCTCGCTATGCTTTGCTCACCGTGGGTCGCTGTGTGGAGAACAGTCGATCTTATTGCTCTCTTTCTCTCGCGGACACAAAGAAAACCGCTTTCATTGCATCGCGAAGGAAACACCGCAAACTACAAAGCACACCATGGAAAGAAACACGCGTGGGGAAGAGAGAAGTGTTCAAGGTGTCCTTCTGTATCCAGGTATTTGCCCTAACTCGGTTAAACAGCTCATAGGGCAAAGAACACAAAGATGAGTATATCATTTCTTTTTTTTCGAATGCAACTCCGTCTTGTGGGCTTACAAGGTGTCGTGCCACTAAACTTTGTTTTCGTCTTTAAAACAACGCTAATGGTTATATAAATTAGGTGTGCATATCCAACTTCTTGTAATTATAATACACCTTTCAATAAGCTCCCTCTTACTTTGTCTGCCGAAGAGCATAAAATTCAAACTGCGTAGATCGCCAGCAATACGAAATCACACAGGAAGGCTTCGTCCTTCAGTAAGCTGTTTTGTGTTGATTATGTATTTTTAGACGAATACCTTCCTCTTTTTCCTTCCTTAACTCTACTTTTTAGGACATGATGAACACGTTTTATAATAAAACAGCATGTTCTGTTATACTTAGCGAGATGTTACTTTTTTAAGCTTTTATTAAAGTCGACGCGATGTGCGCATCCTCGTCCACTTGTGCACCGTGTGTATATAAGTATTGCGCCGGCAGACACGTATGTGTACTCACCTTCAAACCAATAGCTCATTCACGTAATACTGCACTTTAGAATGTCTGTTTTTCGAAGTGAAGAAATTAAGCAAGAATAGTTGGATTTCTATTATAGACGAAGTGCACTAAAGCCTGATGTCCCGCAAAACTTCAATAGAAGGGCAGCATAAAAACCACTATCGTCTTCAATGCTCACAGCCTTGGTTGGTATAAGAGATGTCATTCGTCTTGACTTAGTAGGGCTATATGGGAAGCTCTCATCGCTCGGCTCTGCAGTGAAAATCACGTTATTCTTTTCTCTTGTTTTTCGATTACGCTCTAGCTAGCAGCCTTTTTTCACTCTCTTCTTGCCAAGTCAAATCATTGCACGAAGTCCTGCGAGTGCACAACGCCAGTTGCCCAGTGTCCCTTAGGCCATGGCCTTAACAAAGACAAATACGCCTCGCTTGAGGCAGGAAAGTTCCACTCTGGCGCAAACATCAATCTACCAGCTTATCTCCACGCTGTTCTCGCTCTTCAAGCCTTGCACTGCCTTAGTGGCAGTCAACTCTTGTGTCTCTGGCAATACTTACCAATCTCTGATCGATGCAGCGTCGAACGTGGCGTAGCCCGCTCAGGGAAACATAAGGTGAAAAGGTAAAAACAACACTCGAGCAGCGGTATTATCGAACCTCAATGTTGCAAGCGGCTCATAGAAAAAGGGTAAACGAGATGCTGCAACGAAACAACACACCGCTGGTATACGAACACGAAACCCTACAAACCTGGCTTTGCTATTTTATTCCGGTTCATTGCCTTACGGCTGGCGGTATCAGCCTGCCATAGAGTGGACTTGCAACTCTGTGCAATTCAGCGTAGGTGGTTGTACCTGCTTTTGTTGCTATGACGTCGGCATAGTGTGCAGGCTCCCTTCAATTTTGTTGTGACTGGGTTTAGTTGTGTACAGTCCGAAGTAGAAGAGGGAGTACGAAGGTCGACGTCGATAAAAACGAAATGGGGCCCCACGCAACACAACTAATCTTTGCTTGTCCTTCAAGCACACCACGCTACATTTGTCGCTTATTGCATCGTTTTGCCTCCTTTGGAAATATTTTTGCATTTGACGACACTTCGAAGCTGCAAATTTCAATGTGTTATTAATCATGGGTCGTGAGGAGGGATGCATATGAAAGGCAAGCGAAGCACCATTTCACAGTTCGCATCAACCTCAAATAAAGCCCATCATCCGTCGACAATCTGCGGCCCACTTAGCGACGTGTCTGTAACAGGTTGGATTTCTCTTTAGCGGCTCTTGATCATACCCATCCTTAACGAAATAAATGAAATTTTAATAGCTCGAGTCCTTGAAATTCCCTTTCTTTCGTTCATTCATAACAAGGGTATCGGTCTGGCGGATTTCATGAGTTCAGGTAGTATGCGAGGGATAATTGGTCAGCTGCTAGCTCTTAAAAGTGACGCCAGCACGCAGAAAACAAGTGTTCCACACTCGCCGTCATGGCTATCAGCGGCGGTGAGTAACACTCCCAGGTTTTAATGCACATATATACCCCATAAAGTGTACGGGAGGGTAAGCACCGCCATAGCTCAATTGGTAGAGGGTCAGACGCGTTATTCGAAGGTTGCAAGTTTGATCCCTGTAGGCGGCAAGTTATCTTTTCGCCCACTTTAATTTCTCCCCGTTTATGACACAATTGGAATACAAATAACATACCTGTACTTGCATTGGCTTGATTGTCTTTTAATTCTTATTAACGTTGTTTAACATGCCCACATAGTCCCTATTTATCACATTATAATACTCGCAATAATGTTACAGTTGAAACTCGACTTAACGAAATAACGAGCACGCCGGAATTAGTTTTTTTTTGTTAAATAGCGCAATTCATGAAATCTTGAAAAGCACTTCTCAGTCCTTCTAAATCTAAAATTGTGACGCGGCACTGTAATATGCTCGCTAGCGCACGCCTGTGCATAAAAGAAGTTCGCGAACGGCTCGAGGGCAACCATGACATGGGACCCTCCACGTCACCTGCGCGATGGCGGCCAGGTAGACGTATGTGTGAAGCTTTGAAAGGCCGCCAGTACACAAACACGGGGAGGACGAATGCAGTGACAATGCGCGCAGGCCAAGCAAGAACTCCATGACGTGATTACCAGAAGCAAGACTGATTGTTGGTGAGTTTGGAAAACACTTGTAAAGGCGTTTAGAGAACGCTGGACGTAAGAGTGGACCGGTATATCTTGATCAGCGGCTTTAATTCATAGACCCCGCGGGCGAGCGGCGTTCACGACCAATGGCGTCGTAGAGACAGACACACCAGATGTCACTGGATGAGGGTGACCCACTATACACTATAACGTTCGTTCCTGTTCGCACATATTACAGGAAAGTACTTCACGCAAATGGACGGGACGAAAAGGAGAAACCTCTGAATGACGCAGAAAAACAAGAAAATTGAGAAAATGACACTTCGGGCTTACGATCCACGTACCAAAATCTGTTAAGTAGACTTAACACAATGACTCAGTGCCTTCTGTCACATAAAACTGAAAATAACGAATGCGACAATCGTAGTGCTCCTATGGGAGCATTTACGGATATGTCCGTAAGTATCCCTAGGTTCTCGTAAGATTATATGTCCGATTATTGGGAATACATGGACGCGACCGTAAACTGTTCTGATGGCTCTGAAAAAGGCAGATTAATACTGCCTCATACTGCACCCAGAGAGATCTCACAGATTAAAAAAAATACACCATCTCCCGCTAAAGGGAAGCATGTGTAGATGTGAAGCAGCCGGCGCTAACGCTTACACTGGCGGCGGCGTTGACGCTGGCGCTCATTGCAGCGTTGCGCAGGAGAGAAAACTGGGGAAGCGCAAAGCACGCAGTGATCGAGCGGTGTTTCCTACTGGAACATGCCAATCGCTGCTAATGGGCAATGAGAGACAGAAGACTCCGACTGGACACAAGAAGACCCGCAGTCCGCTTTTAGTTAACGCGGACGCTGCGAATTTTTATTGTTCAACAACGCACAGGAGAAATCTCCCACCGGCACCACCTTGGAGGTCAAGATCCATTGCCATATATACGAGGTGGCCAGTGAACGGTTGTGCAGCGCGAGCAGTCGGTTTTTAAATGCGAAGCATTTCTTAGCGAACTTCGGCGACTTTGAGCGTATCTATCTATCTATCTATCTATCTATCTATCTATCTATCTATCTATCTATCTATCTATCTATCTATCTATCTATCTATCTATCTAGCCGCCTACGACTTTGTGCTCTCCTGGCCGTATCGTTAATGGGACTTATACCAAAATTGGTGTGGCATAACATGACTGTATGACAAACATGAATGGCTGGTCATATCATGAAAATCATGAATAACTTGTCAGAAAAGTATGATTTACATGCGCTATGGCCATAGTGCTCCTGAGGTTGCCTTAACTTGATCTATCTAAAAATTGGTACGATCAGACATTTCTCGATAATCAACATAAATGACTTGTGGTAATATGAAAATCATGACCTGCATGTCATGTACAACATGATTTACATGCCACGCTCATGGCGAGCTGACGGCCGCTTCGCTAGCTTGATATACACCAAATTTGGTATTGTGTGACGTGAGTGTATGACGAACATAAATACCAAGTGGGCATATGGAAATCATGACATGTCATGTGCAGCATGACTTGCATGCCACGCTCATGGCACGCTCGCGGCCGTTTCGCTGGTTTGATATACACCAAATTTTCTATTGAGCGACGTGATCGTATGATGAGCATAAATGACAAGTGGTACTATGGAAATCATGACATGTCATGTGCAACATGACTTGCATGCTACGCTCATGACACTCTCGGGGCCGTTTCACTAGCTTGATATACACCAAATTTGGTATTGAACGACGTGACTGTATGACGAGCATAAATGACAAGTGGTAATATGGAAATCATGACATGTCATGTGCAACATGACTTGCATGCCACGCTCATGACACTCTCGGGGCCGTTTCACTAGCTTGATATACACCAAATTCGGTATTGAGTGACGTGACTGTATGACGAGCACAAATGACAGGTGGTAATATGGAAATCAGGAAATGTCATGTGCAACATGACTTGCATGCCACGCTGATGTCATTCTCGTGGCCGTTTCGCTAGCTTGATATACGTCAAATCTTTAAGGCATGCCTTAATTGTCTCATACACGTCCGTCCGTCCCTCCCTCCAGCCGTGCCCTGGCACGGTGCCAGTTGGGCGCCAGCGCGCAAACGGACGCCGGTCGCGTCGGACTCTACAATGCTCGCGCTTTGCTTACGTAGCGTGCTGTGCCCAGCGTCTCTAAATCATGCAAGGAGGGAGACGCGCGCATGACGTGTTCCATTCTGACCGACCCCGTCTCAGTGGGCACAGGCGTTGGAGGAACGCTTCGGAATTGACAAAGTGTCCGTCAACCAAGAAACTCGCTAGCAGACGCTGCCTGCGTCGGCGTCGCGAGGCGAGAGAGGGGGGGACGCGCATGCGCAGTGGGAGTGTGGACGCCGCGGGCAGGTATGCCTATAGGAGAGAGGGGGAGCGTAGGAGAGGAGAGAGAGGGGGGGACGCGCATGCGCAGTGGGAGTGTGGACGCCGTGGGCAGGGATGCCTAGAGGAGAGAGGGGGGAGCGCAAGAGGGGAGAGAGGGAGGGGGAGGCGCGTGCGCAGTGGGAGGGTGTGGACGCCGTGGGCAGGGATGCCTAGAAAAGAGAGGGGGGAGAGGAGTTTTTTTTTAATTTTTTTGAAAGGGTTTGCGCATGCGCAGTAAGGGTGGTCACGCCGGCACACCACCACCACCACCACCACCGGATTAAGCTTCGCCATAAGATGCTTCACATCTAATATCGGTCATGCCACTAAACTCAATGCATTTTGAAAATATCCGTACAGCAAACATAACTGTTATATTCAAGCCACAAAATTTTTACCAAGTTACAATGTGCTTCAACCCGCTTATATTAAAAGCAGCCTTTGAAACGGAAGCCCCAGAATGCGTGCTAGACTTGCGAGTTAGAATGAGTTTAAACCTCATGGCTATGCACAAACAGAGAAGAAACCTCTCACTCTGAAAATCAAGAAAATTGAGGAAATTGCTCTTCGGGATTTCAATCCACGTTCCAGAATCTGTGAAGTAGACGTCATCAAGGGAGCTGCTTCGGCCCAGGATCAACATAATTCTTTATCGTCACTCTTTCAAACGGCTCCTGTCAAGCCCGTACGGTGTCTAGTGTCGGCAAATCGTTGCATTGCGTTTTCCCACGAAAGTGCTCCAGAGAAGCTCGTTTTGGGTTGCACATATAATTGAGCGTTGAGTCTCCAAGACGATACTCTAGGTTTCATCATTTCGGAAACGTGACTGGTGTCTGTCTACTACAATAGCAGCACTCACGCTAAGGAGGCAACCACGACCGATCTTCCTGTAGAACACAAAAAGTACATTGCCCAATATTCAAGAAAGAGCGTGAGTGTACACCTTATTGGTGTCTTATATTTCGCAGTGAGAGGGGAATACACTTCTGAAAAAATTAAAGCTTTGGATGACTTTTTGAAAATACTGTCGTGTAAGCAACGGAAAGCTCAGCAGAGTTTTAGTGTCTAACCCAGCAGGGTTAGTGACTAAAAGATGCCTGCAATTGTTATAAGGCTGCTAAGCCATTCGAAAGTATACAACAAATTCAAGACACGAATAAAGTCACATTTGTATTGACTCATCGAACAACGCAAACTCCGTCTCTGACTACAGTTTGGGAGTGAGTCGAAGCATCGACTGTAGCACTTGAACACAATACAACTGTTCCGTCGAATAGATTACGGCCACATTTCCATGGAGTGACCCGCGAGAGCGTAGCGTTAGACTTGAAAAAAAAATCCACATACTTATTGTGGCGTGCTCTTGTCGACGGTGCTCCTATCCTTCTCGCACATCTCTTCTCTGGTTGCTAAAGCCATCTTGACGCTGCTTGAATTTCTTTCTCCTGTTCCAAAAAAAATGTGATAGTGACCCAACCAGATTTTAAAACATCTCGGGACAATGCTACCATACTTCAACGGGATGCCTGCAGCTTCTGGTGTCGTCTCACCGACTTGAGGCAATTTGCTCAGAAACACCTGGTAATCGCTTTTTCAGAATCCGTTAGCCTTTCTGTTCACACTCACAATTTTTCGTCGACTGGAGGGATACCAGGACAGTTATCTTGGCGTACTGCAACGATCTGACATTTATTGATCATACTCTTCCAGGTCAGACAGACACAGAACTTTATTAAGGTCCTGAGGAACACTACAGCTCAAGACAGTAGAGCAGCAGGCCGCTCCGACGTCGGGAGGGGTAGGCCGAGCCTCATCGCCACGTCATGGGCCCTGTGTGCAGCTCTGAGTTGATGTAAAAGTTCTGAGCTCCGTAGCGCAGGTCCCCATTCCTCTTTGGTCGTGCCTTGAGAACTCTGTAATGAGAGGCAGAGCATGTGGTCTAAAGTGGATGCGGAGCCACAGTCTGGGCATGTTAGATCAATGCCTTCAATGAACTGGCTGTGGGAATGAAGATTTGGATATGACCTGGTTTGAAGCATGCGGAGTGTATATGCCTGTGCTCTAGAGGGTTTCACGTGAGGAAGAGGGAAGACCCTTCTGCCCAGCTGGTATTCTTTAGTCACCTCGTTGAAAGTTAGAAAAACGTCCCTAGGGACCGCTGGGTTGGAGTCTGAAGATCCCCCAGGCTGCCCAGCACGGTGCGCAAGTTCGCGTGCTTGGGCGTGGGCGATCTCGTTTAGGTTGGCCATGGCGGCCAGATGTTATCCGAGGAAGCAGACGCGTGGCTGTGTGGTAGTACTCTTCCAGGTGACGCATAAAATGATTATTGGCAGCGGCCCTGAAGCGGGACAGTTTAACATTTACGGTAATAGCGGCATACACACTCCTGGGATCCACTTTTGATGTGGATAGACTGCAAGACGCATAAGATATAATGTCTGGTCCACATGTTCTAAAAAAAAGCCGCCAGATCCCACGCACTGTGGGAATCGATGTAATGCGAAGCAGCCAGGAAGGAGCAAATCATGCTTTACATAATTTGCATGTCATGTTTTACATGTTACGACCTGTCATTTGTGTTCGTCATACAGTCACGTCGCGATATACCAATTTTGGTGTATGTCAAGCTAGCGAACTGGACGCAAGCGCACCATGAGCGTGGCATGTAAATGGCATTGTAGATGACATGTATGCCAAGATTTTCATGTTACCACCTGCCACTTATGTTCGTTATACAGTCATGTCAGTCAATACCAAATTTGCTGTATATCAAGATAACGAAACGGCCGCGAGCACGCCATGAGCATGGTATGCAAGTCATGTCGCACATGACAAGTCATGATTTCCATATTACCACTTGTCATTTATGTTCGTCATACAGACATGTCACTCAATACCAAATTTGGTGTATATCAAGCTAACGAAACGGCCGCGAGCGCGCCATGAGCGTGGCATGCAAGTCATGTCGCACATGGCAAGTCATGATTTCCATATTACCACTGGTCATTTATATTCGTCATGCAGTCATGTCACTCAATACCAAATTTGGTGTATATCAAGCTAACGAAACGGCCGCGAGCGCGCCATGAGCGTGGAATGCATGTCATATCGCTCATGACATGTCATGATTTCGATATTACGGCTTGTCATTTATGTTCGTCATACAGTCATGTCACTCAATACCAAAATTTGGTGTATATCAAGCTAACGAAACGGTCGCGAGCACGCCATGAGCGTGGCCTGCAAGTCATGTCGCACATGACAAGTCATGATTTCCATATTACCACTTGTCATTTATGTTCGTCATAGAGTCATGTGACTCAATATCAAATTTGGTGTATATCAAGCTAACGAAACGGCCGCGAGCGCGCCATGAGCGTGGAATGCAAGTCATGTCGCTCATGGCATGTCATGATTACCATATTACGGCTTGTCATTTATGTTCGTCATACAGTCATGTCACTCAATACCAAATTTGGTGTATATCAAGCTAACGAAACGGCCGCGAACACGCCATGAGCGTGGCCTGCAAGTCATGTCGCACATGACAAGTCATGATTTCCATATTACCACTTGTCATTTATGTTCGTCATAGAGTCATGTCACTCAATACCAAATTTGGTGTATATCAAGCTAACGAAACGGCCGCGAGCGTGCCATGAGCGTGGAATGCAAGTCATGTCGCTCATGACATGTCATAATTTTCATATTACCACCTGTCATTTATGTTCGTCATACAGTCATGTCACTCAATCCCAAATTTGGTGTATGTCAAGCTAACGAAACGGCCGCGAGCGCGCCATGAGCGTGGCATGTAAATCATGCTTTTCATGACAAGTTAATCATGATTTTCATGATATGACCAGCCATTTATGTTCTTCATACAGTCGTGTTATGCCATACCAAATTTGGTATAAATCCCATGAACGATACGGCCAGGAGAGCACAAAGTCGTAGGCGGCTAGATAGATAGATAGATAGATAGATAGATAGATAGATAGATAGATAGATAGATAGATAGATAGATAGATAGATAGATAGATAGATAGATAGATAGATAGATAGATAGATAGATAGATAGATAGATAGATAGATAGATAGATAGATAGATAGATAGATAGATAGATAGATAGATAGATAGATAGATACGCTGAAAGTCGCCGAAGTTCGCTAAGAAATGCTTCGCATTTAAAAACATTTCAATATGCATCACTCAGCATGTGGTCGCAAGAGATTTACAGAGCGTAGCCGGCTTCTTCTTGACGTAGACCATGGAATGACTTGGTGATTCTTACGGATAGCCAGTCAACCTTCCACGAGGGACATGAATCCAGTGCACTCGATGTAACCATTATTTCCTGTGGCCTTACGTGTACCGTATAACTGGTTTCCATATATTGCTTAAAAATAATGTTTTATGATTTTTTTTCAACGTATTCCTACTTGAATGTCTCACATTGCGAGTTTTTTTTACAAAATGCGTACTCCTACTATCTCATAGTTATCAAAAATATTTGCCTTAATTCGTGTTGTTACTGTGCTAAATTATTGCTGCTAAACGCTTTTTTTTCCGCTATTCCTAGCTCTCTCGAAAATCGTTTCACGACAATCGGATTGCGCGCGGTTTCTAATTTCGTCGAGATCGATAGCAAAGGCTTAAAGAGTTGGCGCAGTTTTCCGGGCTCGCAAGCCCTCGTTAGAGTACTGTCCTAAGTAAACGACTTTCATTTGCAGCGCTCATCAAGCTCACCCAACCCGTCAAGTCGAAATTAATATCAGCACGCCTGCGCCAAAGTGCGCCAGGAAAGTGGACATTCATTTCACCCTCGAACCAATTCGGCCAAAGTACCTTCGGCCACAATCCGAGAACTGTGCGAATGACAACTGTACATATACTTCCACTGCAGAGAACAGAGCGACCATCTTTACCGTAGCCATCTGTCTGCTGATTAATATCGGATAGCACCTCAGCGCTGATTTCGCTTAATTGCGAAGGTCAGCCTATATCATTGGGTAACATTGAGAGAAAGCCGAAACACTGGCTACTTGGTTAAGGCTTTGTGAAGCCCAGATCAAAAGGTTTGGTCGAGGAGCCAACGCCTATTGAGCTTTTGTGGTGGCCATTGAAAAAAATTACACCATCTTCCCAAAGGAAACCCTGATGGGATGCGAAGCAGCAGCGTTGCGCATGGGAGCGATGGAGAGGGTGAAGCGAGAGAGAGGTGACACGTACAGAAATGTTTCAACACGTACGTTAGGCGCGCGTCAGGCGGCAGCTGCGGGCGCTGCGGCAGGCGAGGGAGAGAGTGACGTCAGCGCGCACTGCGAGGGGAGCGTGACGTCAACGCACAGCTGCGGCGTGACCTACTTGGCACCTCTAGGGGAGCGCGTTGCGGTGCGTTCGTACGGACGCACGGACGGAGGGACAGCGTTACACAGCCTAGTCAAAGAGCTGCTTCGCATCTAATATTTTTACGCTCCTCGTAAAACAAGCAAACAACCGGCGTCCGCTTGAGCACAACACATAGAAAGTTCCCTTTGATAAGTTTGCACCAGGTGTAGAACTGTTTTAATCTTTGAAAGGGCTTTGCACATACCGTACTGTAACGTTGTAACGCATTTCAGCGTATCCTAATATAAAGCGCTCTTTTATTTATACACCTCATGAAGAATGATCAGTTTAAACGTTTTGGTAAATTAACCGTAATTGTTTTCATACTTATTCTATTGATTTTGTAGACCCGCCACGAAAATTTCAATTAATTTAAAATGCTGAACTACAATTAAAATTCAGATTACTGATAATATGAAATCATGCGTGTTTTAATTATGTAATCTTCTCATTGGAATCCACTTAAGTGGAAACGCATGAAATATCATACACGACTATGAAATGTTTCTCAGTTGAAACAATAAAAGTTCTGTGGAAGAGTCCTGAACAATCTTACAATTTGACGTAAGTCGCAAAGTTGTGCGCCTTATTTCGCTAATTTTGATGTTATAAAAAGTCCACCTCACACAACGGCAATATGCAGTTTTATGTAGATCGAATTGTGCATCTGTAAATGGAAGCGATAATATGTTTAGCGAAGTGTATTTTTGGAATATTTCTGCATGCATGACGTATTAGAGATTGGTAGTACGCGCGACATTTGCTCCAATTTTAGTATCTTCATCTCAGACGCATTATTACCGTCTAGATAAGTCTATAGGTTTGTGAACAATAGGAGTCGCGTTTCATAGTCTACTTGAACCGGGATATTAAAATTGGCGTCTGGCGAAACCAGCCTCCTAAAACATCTATATGATATCCACACGTGCCGACAGACTGAGTCAGTATATCCAACCAAAAAGCTTTCACATATGAGGGAGAAGTATGGCTTATAGCCATAGTCTATTCAATGATGCTACCTTGAGCGTGCACTAGGTCCAATTTTCTGAAGACTCCATGTTGTTACCGCAGGAGGGGTAGAGAAGGGGTTCGTTTGAAGGTTGGGCTTTCATCACCGCATGTAAAGGTTCCCCTGAAGCATATGTGAACCTTATTCCTGTATTATTATATCGTTTTCATTTTCATCGCACAACAAACACCTAGCAACTACGCTGCGAAGCTTTACAGATGCACTGGGATATTTATTTTTGTTTCCAAATAGGCTGAACTCAGAATAGGATAAGAAGTGGATTGAATGCAACCTTTCAAGACGCACACGTGGAGCGCGCAAGGTTTCAGCTCACAGGTAACCGGAGACTTTTCATCATGTAGCAAGGAGCAAAGCGAGGTGCAACGACATCATCTATCCGCGTGCTTTTAACAAGCCCTTCATTTGCTTATTCGATAAAGAACGTCGTACAAGCTGTAACGTAGACCTTTCGACGTTTTAATGAAATGAACAATGTGGAAAGCATGAGGCGCGTGTCACAAATTTGCATTTCGTAAAATCGGTCCGCTCACATACGAACAGTACCACAAAGCCGTCTTATCTTCTGTCATGTAGTGAGAGCAAAACATAATCTTATTGTGTACCTTCGTTCAAGTAATGTCCTTCAATTTACTTACAAGGTTACAATGAGAATTTGAGGAATGGTAATCATATGAAGAGCTCTTTTAAGAATATAGGTTCTTCTGCGCAGCGGCTGATCACACTTCCAGAGCAACGCTAAGCACATGCTCTTCGTTTCTCTCCCTCTCTTTTGATTTCAACTATGTTGTATGCCTTTAAACTTCGTCCTTTAGCCCTTTTTTTATTTATTTATTTGTTTGACAATACATGATTGTCGTGGTGCAGGAGACGAAAGGCGACGTTATGAGTCACCTGACTAGGCCTTAGCACCACACTGTAAATTCGTCACACAACGCAACTGCATTGGAAAAAAAGAAAATACAAGAGCACAATGGACATTCCGGAGAACTAGGAGAAAGCTTATACAAAATAAAGACCACCTTTACCACCATTTCTACATGCCTACAACTATCTTTGTCACTGCAAATTATCCTTCCTTTCTACGACACACTCTTCAAAGATGTAAACGTATTAAGAGAAGGGCAAGTGGTACCGACACTACCGAGGTCTTGGCCTCTTGCCCTGAGGCAAGAATTTCGTGGTGACGTTTTATCCGGATTGCTGGAAACGTGAGCGGCCGGTGGAAATCAAGTTGGAGTGCGAGCATTCGGTGGAAAAGCAGATAGGAACATGACCGCGGTCGATTCAGTCCACGTGTCGCGGTTCTCGGTGTTCGCTTTTCGCGCAACGGAGAAATCGAAACCTTCGGGGTTTGTCATCCGGGCACCTCCGGCGTGTCGGTTTCACTTTGCCAACATAAACGCTAACCATGGCACAGCGTTCCTTGCCCAGGCTCTGATTTCTAGTGACACGTGCACGATCGTTGCTTTAGATGTGGCACTGAAGCTTCTGTGAACATCAAAACAGCTTCAAGGCAGTCCCTGCACGATGGGGCGTCTCTCATAGCGAGATAGTAGAATAAGGATACAAAAATATTACTTTTGCTTTCTCTCATTACTGTAAATTATTTTGTGACATAGTGAGTAACGTTGGAATATTACGGCGCTTTAGATCCCGTTTCAAGTTATAATAATAGAGTTTGCTCAAAATCATGGCACATTGTTCTTTAACAGTGCTTATAAAAAGTTCAAAGGAAAACACATGCAAAACAAACAATAAAGGGTAAAACCCGTAGACAGTATTACAGAAAAAAATGTAGGCCTAATGAGTACACCCAGTACCTGCCTTGCAAATGCATCGTTAACAGCTTATGTGCCGACGATGTCGAAAATGAGCAGAAGGCACAGATATGCGACATCATTATATATGCAAATAACTTTCCCTCGATCGAAATTCAGACGACTAAATATGCGCTTCGCGGCTTTTTTCATTATCGCAATAAACATGCCGAGGAAAAGGTGTGTCGAAATGAGAGAGGCAGATACTTTTGGCTGACTTTTACGTCTCCCTATAAAAGTTTACCAACGTAAGCGGTAAACTGCATTAAACAGGAGTTGGGAAATGTTAATACGGCTATTTAATTCTAGTAGCCAAACACTGAATCAAGGCTGTAAGTAAAACCTGAGCTCTTCCGAAACTTGAACCCCGATTGAAAAACTGTATCAATACCAGAGCTTTCAGCGTACACTGAACTGGACCCGATATTTTTGGAATTAGCCGGAACATGAACCGAATATCAACCAATAAAAAGAATGTTTGTCGGTTTCAAACGAAGAGGCTCAAAATAGAAAACACCTGTTCCATTGTACATGGAGAGGCTGACTCTAACTCGACTGCTCCAAAGGTGATTAAGATTTATTGCTTTTGTTGTTCAGATGAGCGGTTTCTGCACGAACATATCAAAGGGGTCACTTATATACAATAGATATCGACGTTCGGTAGTTGTGTCTATCTTTCATGCAGTCAACCAATTCGCCGTTTATATTTAAACATAGCAAACAATTAATTCTCGCGCTCAGCGGGGTTGCACTCCATCAATAAGTCGCACGGCGTTGTAGCCCTTCATTCAACGAGCACTATCCTCGACACCAGAGGCGTCTATTGCGTACTGTTTTTTAAAACCTGATGTTTAATGCGATCGAGTACTATAGATGTAATCTTCTCGCGTTACATGTGATTAACTGGTCTCAAATGTGTAAATATGATTGCTGTCAATAGGACTCGACAAAGTTTTTGACATTATTTGATTTCACTCGATAATAAGCGGCCTTATTCTGTCTAACATCCCAGTTGAACTCGTCTTGAAAAATTGGCTCTTCGAACCTCGCTCACGCCAAAAATTGTAAGCTAGAACAAAATATTACATTAAATGAGCGCTTACCTGTTTATGACAAGAGATGTCTTGCACATTTAAGGGATACAGAAGAGCAATATTTGCAGACACTAGCTGAACTTACAGTTAATACATGGACAAATAAGGTGACTGTTTCGTGTCCAGTTAAAAAAAGAGTAAAACAAAAGATACCCGCTAAGGAACATAAAATTTAACGTATCTGCCACAAATTACTAACCTTACATGATGGTCAATTTGATTATATTGTAGATCGGTACACTCATATTGCTATTCTACATGGTTTTGATCGAGGTATTCGTTGATAGCGCTGCATGTGTAATGTTGGCCTGTCGAATTGGCAATGCCTTATTGCTTTTTTTTTATGTTCCCGAACGCATTTTTTCTACTATCTGTATATAGGCCTATATTAAGGAATGACCACGGTCAAATTTCAGTTGCGAGACGGCACTCGTGTCCTCAGACCGTGTCAGCTCAGCGCCGTCTTATTCATTATCACAAAATAATAAATGAGTATTAGAAAAATCCACGCATCTCCACGAATTGAATCCTGACGAGTGGGCGAAGCTATGCGTATCGTATCGGTGAGTAACCGTACGTTACGCGAGCGTTGCCGAATATAATGTAAATTCAGTGACATAAAGTGTATGTAGAAATGTAAATTTATTTCTCCTTCCAGTCGTCTCAGGCAATTCAAGGAGGATGTGGGAAATTGCTGGAGCAGAGGATATGCCCCTAAAAAGAATCCAAGAACCCGCCATCTTACCGGTGACAAGATGCCATTTTAATATGGGTAATTAGTTGGGACATATAGTGCTCGACGTGTGCCTGTGTTACAGGTTTCCTTGAGAAGCCTCAACATCTAGGCACATTTTAGTAGAGATCCACTCATCAATACTCTTTTCGATAGGTTATTTTCGCCGAGAACAGCGATCTCTTACCTTATAATTAGCCTTTGTCTACGTTGAAGTCTATTGTAAAACCTTTTTTGTGTCTCACATATGTTTCGACTATAGCAACGGTTCTATACCATGACCACAACGGAAGACAAGGCTTCGTACTATGAAGCTTCGCCCCTAAAAAAATACTACTTTCCCATTTCAAGAAAAATAGCGAAAATGAGCACTTGAAGACAGTTCTCTACGAAGTTATCCTGCGTAATTGCTGCAAATGCCTATTGCTTTCCATGAATAACACGCCATAGGCTCTTCAGCAGACACAATAAATAGCAATGTCGCTAGTAAACAGCGCATCTCGTTTTAACCGCAGCGCATTATCTGAAACTCCGCAGTTATCTTCGCAGTATTATGGTTTCAATATTTCTGCGATGATTCGCAAATCGCCTACGCACGATGAAAATTTCCCGAGACATCCGCAGTTCTAGCTGGAATCTGATCAACGCTTACGTGGTGGTGCCGTCATGTATGCGCAAGGCTGATGTCCACTGTTCCGACCTAAGACGTTGCTTCTCGCGGTTAAGTCCTACATTAGAATTTTCCCTAAATTCTGTCTTGATGCTTTTGATGTCGTGATAGAATCAGCGACAAAAAAGGATCTCTACAAAAAATACAGCGTTTTAAATAATGAAGAGCACTTGACTTGCAGAACTGTCGTTTTTTTTTGTGGTGTATTCAATCTCCTTAACAAGGATAAAAACCTGTTAGTACTTGATCTTTTTCATTTACTCATATGCATGAATGCTTCAGGATCCACGACAGCTGATACCTTCTTTGTGTCTTAAACAACAGTAATGAACAACAAGACGACATTAACTTGTACAATATATTCATAAGCGCAAACAAATCAAATGTCGCGCCTCCCAACCACACATTTAAGGAAATGTCACTGACCCCAGTGGATGTTGCCTCTTTGCTTCTTGAAAAGTTGTCTTGTGCGCGAGATTTCTTTTCGCTAGTTCGCATTGCTGCCACTGTTCCTAAGCAATCTGTTATGAACCAAGAACATTTCGTAAATAGATTATCCGAAACTGAAATATTAGCGTGTTTGGCACATGTACATTGTGAGAAAATGAATAAACACGGCAACCATTACATAAGGCACCAGCTTTGAAAACCGGAAAGCTAAACTCCCTAGCATAAAATGTAGCACAAAAGAATAAGAGAAAGGACGACCATCCTCCGAGCAATGGAAGAACAATAACGAGTTTGCCAAATAGGTTATTGAACTTTCTTGCTACTTTTGATATGTGATCGGTGCTCATACATTGTGTACATGACGCCCTCGAACTTTCAAGACTACATTTGGAGCTAAGGTTGAAAGTTCATTGTATGCACCAGCGGAAGCACCGCTATTGCATGTTCTAACTGAATGGGGGCTTGTGGCGTGATGAACAACGGCGTTCATTTTCTTGTGGTAGAATTATACCTTCGTCTACTGGCATGCTTCTTCTTACAGGCACGCCTGTTTACCAAACCGATGACGTCCAGCAATATTTCTTCGCTATTTATTTCTGTTTCATCACAAACTTTCTTCCAGGCAGGTATAGGCGAACGGCAGGAAATGGTGAATCGTAGCTAACGCTTCGTCGCCCCTTGGCTATCGCGCCTCGACACGATGAATTCTCATTCGACCCTTTCTTCTTCGAGTTGCAGAGAAACGTGACTGGGCGTTGAAATTGTGACGGGGATTGGCGAGTCGTGACCTGTTCATTCAACTCACGTGTGGTGGCGGACACTCTTGCTGCTATTATTTTTCCGGTGGATCAATCCAGCTACTAAGCCGAGGTTTCTCAACGATCACACAGGTGGAAGATTCCACTGTAAAGACAGTCGGCAAATTCCTTTCGATTATGCGAGTTTCTCTGCCTCTGTATTTCAACTAGCTTCAGGGTCGGACTACTTGAAAAAAAAAACACCTATATTACCGGTTAAACATGGAATTATCAGAAATATATGGCCCAATCTAGCCATTGAAAACGCAAGGCTGTTAATGTGCGCCAATATAAAGCGGGTATAAGCATAGCCGTGATCACTTTTTCGAAAACACTTTCGTGGATTCTAAAAATGCCAGAAGATTGCATTAGAACTTACCATGATGCTTCGGAGATGCGTTAGACGTTCAGTTGGAAAGCTCAAGCGCTCCACAAAAGCATGGAGCTACAGTTAAACGACTGGGTGCTTACTTTGTAGCTATGTATTAATATTTGAGTCATGAATAAATCTCGCGTTACATGAATCTTTCAAATTTCAGTGAAACTCAATTGTGGTATTCTGTGTCTGTGTTTTTCGAGTTGTCAGTTATTGTAGTCTCACTCTGAATGCAAACATCAATAGCTGAATAAAGAAAGGTAATGAACGAAGCAACCACCCCAACAGATCACTCTTAGTGCATCCACTTTACACTGAGACAATCGTTCAGCACACTTTCCAAGAAAACTTCTCCGCAACATACACACCGCGAAGCAAGCAGCTCTTATTTTGTTCCACATTAGTTTCACTCCAGGGAATTTGCAAAAAAAAGGTCACGGTTAGCTCACTTGGTTAAGCTACCCCTCCAGAATTTAACTGTTCTCTGGTTCGATGCCAACACGAGGACCAAGCGTAGAACGATTCATTTTATTCATTTTAGAATCCCCATTAAATTATTATGCAAATTCATACTGCTGTAAAGTGGGTGAAGTTTATAAAGAGCACATTAAATGAACCTTTCCCTACGGAGAAAATTTCTCCCAGAAAAGACGTGCCATTGCTTGGTGCATTCACTAATGTTGCATAGTTATTTCTGCCACAACACAGCCTTCTTAAAGGTAATGTAAGGTATTGGCTTATAGCAGTTGAATAATTTCAGCAATATGGCGAAGCGTCCAATGAGCGCACGTTTTAGTCAAATTATGTTTTTATTAGGCATCATTTCTCTGTATTTATTTCAAAAGAACATTTTAAACGCATGTTGAGCTTACTTGGAATTTTTTCTGCTATTTTAATTTCGTTAAATTGGCGCAACCGAGCTTTTACTACGTGCTTGTGAATGGTATTTCTGATAGAATTAAAATAATAGTATTTCTGTATGCGTAGAGAAAGCGTCTTCAGTGAACTCTCAATAGATGGAACGTCGGTTTAAAGGGACGGTGAAACGGTTCTGACGATTTTGTACAAACACAATGGGCCAGTAGACCAAGTCCTAAGGCTCATTTACAGACTAATTTAAGCTCTCTGCTTACACTGTGTAATTTATTACAACGCTATAAAGCCGCGAATCGCTGCAGATCACTGCGGCTCAGCCCAACGCGTTTTCAACCGCCCCTTGCGAGTACGACATGCAGTGTCCGCACGACGTCATTGGGGCTGCTGGCGACGTCATTGGAGCTGCGGTGTGCGCGCACGAAAAATTGGCTGGTAGGGTGGCGGCACCTGTCGGAGCAGATATCAACCACTCCGCGATGTCTCTGTTGCCAGACGGCGTGCGTGCTGCCGGGCGCACTGGGCTATGGTCTCCGAGATTTCACGCAACCTGTCGGCGTGCAGTCTCGGAGGTCATCACTGGGGGAAGCTCAAATAATCGAGTGTGCTCACGTGAGCTCTGCGATCGCCAGCGATGCCAGTGTGTCTCATGAGTTGAGGAGGCAAGGCAGTGGTGAGAAGGAGGGTATGATATAATTGTCCGTAGCCGCCTTGGTACACGGCGTGCCGCTAAATTTGTAGTGTCAATGGTTCGAGGATGCTCTAGCCCTAAACGCTGACAAAGCTTCAAATAACCGTTTCAGGGTCCCTTTAACGAATATGTCAGAATAAAGAAATTTTGTAAAATCCCCGGCGGTTTTTCTATGCATTCTAGGAAAAAATCTTTCAGTTAAACTAACTTCTGCATAGTGAATATTTCAGTTGGACGAACTTGATCTGCGGACCCGAGGTCATTTTTGAAATCAATTCATTTAAGTTCTACGCTCTGCAGCAGTGACGTAGCCGATGTGTGCCACCGCAATATCGTCTATCCATCAGCGGCGGTGCAACATCGCTTGTGCATGCGACGCCGCCGAGGGAAAGCGGCCACGCGTGAAACGAAAACGAGCTACTAGTTTTTTAGTACCTGCTCAGAGCAGCCAGATTTTAAAATTGTTTCATGTGTTCCTCCGAAACGGAAAGAAGACGAGTGCGACAAAAAAGTTGTAATGGCTGAGGCAGCTTCAAATCCTATATCTTCATCCGAGGCTGTCGAATATATTAGAAAGTCGCGAGACTCTGCGTCACAGCAACAAGCTGTGCCAGAGGCAGTGTACGAAAACATACACTCTCTGGACAGATTGTCTCTCTTTTTGCGCTGTAAGGTCGCCAGTTCAAATGAGAGTTACCGAACTGTTTTCAAAATAAATTGCATTTCACATGTCTGACTTGATTTGTGCTGTGCCCAAGGCTGTTCTGTATTCTAGTGAATATTCACTTTAGTGAACTTTCATTTAAGTGAACTATTTCCGTGGGTCCGTTTAAGTTCACTACAGTGAGAGTTCACTGTAGCAGGGAATGTCACTGGCACCAGCGTTCACTGCATGGTGGCTTGTTTTCGAAGGTGCAACAAATGCTCAGCAGGACACGGTCAAACCAGTATTGTCATTAGTCAAGTGGCGCAATTTTTTTCTATGGTAATATTTTCCATATATCACTTGATAACCCTTCAGCCTGTTGATTTTCTTGAGTGAAATAAGTAAAAATTTTATAATGATTTAAATCCTGCATAATTATAGAAAAGGTAGCCGACATATTATCAATCATTAGTCTGGTTGCACTGACGTTGTATTTCATGACCGCACTTGAAATATTTCTGTTCGTCTGTCTCATCAAATAATGCAGCAAAATTGCGAAGACGTTCGCGATTCATTTTCAGAGCATCATGGTCAAATTCTAAGTTGCATTGAGAAAGTTATTCTAGAGACTTCGTACGAAGTGTGACATAGGATCAGTGTGGCGCCAGAGATAGGTGGCAGAATTTGCAACTCTCAAACTTTCAAAAACCTACTACAGGTGTAGGTCACGTAGTTCTACAGGATGTATTACGAAAGCGCGAGTTCCTGAGTTGCCTTTAACTTCGTGCAGTTTTAAACGGTGGATCATTTAATGTGTTATAATATCCATGACACACAGGTGATTAGGAGGATTCTAATGTAAGCAGTTTTCTTTTATGCTCATTGACGTCACCCAATGTAGATTAACCGTTGACACAGCCTATAATGAAATCTTTTTTATGTTTCTTTCTATCAATTCACTGAGCGACGCAGCAAAGCATACGGCACTGCATCTTGAAGCAGACAGTGAAAAAAATTGGGAAGAAATTATGTATCTTGGTGCGTCACTCCTAATAATGAGTTATTATTATAGTTACATTATCTTCTAATAATGAGTTATTATAGGCGAAATTGCGATTCTCAATGTTTTGCATTTCTCAGGAGTGGTACACGAGTTTTTTGGACTAGATTTCAAGCTATAATATCAGGCCCTGTACATTATTGCGAAGCCTTCGCATCATCAGAACTGTTTTCTTAAGTTCTCAACCTTTGTAAACCTGTGTATGCAGACGAGGGTGGTGACTTGGGCTTGGTATGGTAGCATGATAATTGATGGCAGCGCAGGCTAAGGACAAGGACAGAAAAAGACGCATTAGAGAGTGTTGTGGTGTTTTTAATGTGTCTTTTTTTGTCCTTGTCTTTAGCCTGCACTACCATCAATTATACTGCAGTGGATGCAGATTTGTGAAAAGTTTGGGCAAGGCTGATGGCAAACATCGTTATTTTATAAGAACGTACGTGCAAACAGCGGTCCTTAAATCATCTCATGCATCGTAAAAGGCTCCAGTGTTCTGTGTACCCTGCACTAGCTAAACTTATGCGAAAGCTATACAGCACCTGTACCGGAAGACAGGCACAACCATGCGTGCAGGCCGTGACCAAAATTATACTTCCAGATTGAAATGTGAGGGAAGTTCTCCAGGCTGATGGCGGTTCTCATGGCGCACACGCTGCAGTTTAATATATGAAGTTTCACAAGAAAATGCAGTACAGGGTATCTGCCTTTTCATGTTTACCTCGCGCACAAGGAGCGGCCTTCTTTTCGGGCAGTATCAATCACGCAGTATTGAAAACGCCGCATATTCTCGAAAACCTGACAACAAGACACACAATAAATGTATTTATAACAATGTCCACACCATACAAACATCGTGATTCTAGGCGAACACCGATCTACATACTGTGTGCTTGGAAAGTATTTCAACGGCTAAGCTCTGCCGATGTGAATGCGCGGAATTTTCTTGCAAGAATTATGCATGCACGATGTGCCTGGCTATTCGTCTGCTATGCGAATATACACTAGCGTCAAAGCGACGTATCCGCCAAGCCTCCTCGCAACCAGAACAACCAGTTGTTATTTTCTGATTCTCAGCTATGTACACGAGTATTGCTCGCGAAACCGAGAGCTTTTTTTTTTTCAGAGAATGGGTAAACGTTTCATTTTCTGTTTTGAGTAAAAAAAACAGGGTGTCGTAAATCATTTGCGCAGAAACCATTATTCCTTGTCCACCACCGAAGTTTAACCTGATGCATATATTATTGAATGTTTCGAAAGCACTGCAGCAAAAGTGCAAAGGTCTGAGCATATAAAAAAAATCACATCAAATATGTGTGCAACCCGATTTACGCCCCTTGATGGCTACCGAAGTGTCGATGCTGTATCATGTGTCTAACAGGTTACATAACCATATTCAAACTGTTTAATGTGAAGAAACAAAATTGTATTCGCACTGCAAACAATTTTGTTCTGGAAACAAAATTGTTTCTAGAACAAAAATGGTAATTGGAAGGACAATTGTACAGACCCCCAGATGGCACTCCAGAATACCTTAGTACACTGAAAAATTATATGGCTAAATTTGAAAGTAAGAAGGTTTTACTGATTGGTGACCTGAACCTCCCTGGAATATACTGAGAGCGCCTTAATGCCGGTATTAACACTTCAAAACATAGTAACATAGTATTTGACATTATGCTTATACATGCCTATTGCAGGTACTTCACATACCTACGCGCATACAGGGCGATTCCGCCTCAATATTAGATCTTCTGTTTCTTAACCGCAACTTCTCTGAATATGCTGTAGAGGTAGGACAGGGTCTCTCTGATCGTAACTATGTAAGCGTTTCCTTTCCTCTTGTTCCAGTAACAGGCCTTAAAAACCCGTTACTTCGCTGCTTTAAAGACTATTCCAGTGCTAATGATGCAGACATAATAGAACATATAGAAACATGCCTTACCGATTTTGATGATGCCGATGTCAGTGTGCTCTGGACACGATTCAAAGAAATGTGTCATTTTGCTTAAATAACTTTGTGCCATCCAAGCGCAATAAAGTTAACAAGCAAACGCCCTGCATAACTCGCAGAATCATTCAAAAGAAGCGGAAAGTTAAGCGACTGAAAAAAAGGCGGGCAACGGCTGATTTGATATATGATGCATAGAACAGCCTCGCCCGTGCTGTGCACAGCTCGAGGGAGTACTACTTTGAAACTTCGTTGCCTAACTTTATTACAAGCGACCCCAGTAAATTCTGAAATTTTATCAGCGAAAAAAAAATAGTATCCCAAATATCAATCGACAGAACCAATGTGAGAGATCAGAGAGACATTGCCCGGCATTTCAATCAATATTTACAGACTGTGTAAAACCCTTCCGATTTCAACTGTGCCTGTAATGCGATAGCCTTTCCTTATGCTGACGCGCTCTTTATTCCCTATCCAGGTTTGGTGTCTATGCTGCTAAATTTGAAAACCAAAGCATCGTGTGGTCCTAATAATATACCGAACGTATTCTTACGACGATACGCCTTATCTCTCGCGAAGTTTTTGGTTATTATTTTTCGCCGTTCTTTGTGTCTTCCCAACTGCCTAGTGATTGAGGACATCCCAAGTTGTGCCCATCTTTAAAAAGGGAGACTGCTTAGCACTTGGAAATTCGTCCTATTTCCCTGACTTCTCAATGTTGTAAAATTATCGAACACATCATTGCTACTAGTATAGCTAACTTCCTCGAAGAGTACTCTATATTAACAAAATATCGACATGGTTTTCGGAAAGGATTGTCCACCGTAACTCAACTCGTGACACTGTTTTATTCTCTTGCATCAACCATCGATAGACACGGTAGGATAGATATGCTCTTCTTAGACTTCTCTAAAGCTTTTGATAAAGTGCCGCACAGTAAACTCATTTTCAAGCTTAGAACAATAGGTATACCAGAAATATTTGTTTGTTGGATATCTGCATATCTTAATAATCGCAAACAATTCGGTGATTTAGGGTGCCAACATTCGCACTTTCTTCCGGTCACATCGGGCTTACCACAGGGCAGTGTGTTAGGTCCTTTGCTTTTTCTATTATATATTAATGATATTGTTGATGTTATTCTCCCTAGTGTAAAAATAAGATTATTTGCAGGTGATTGCGTTTTGTTTAAAGAAATAAGTTCCACTAGCGATTACAACGATCTCAACTCTAGCCTGTGCAATATACGTGAATGCTGTGACAAATGGGATATGTGTCTCAATGCGAACAAAGATGCCTGCCTTCCAGTGACTCGCAAAACGAATCCACAATCATACACATACACATTAGGGTCTTCACCACTACAACAAGCAAATTGCTACAAATATCTCGGTGTGACACTCAGTTCTAACTTATCTTGGAATCTCCATATTGAGAATGTTTGCTCATCTGCCTTTCGCCAACTATGTCTTCTTAAACACAAACTCAGAACCGCTCCCACAAAAGTTAAACTACTTAGTTACACTGCCCTTGTACGACCAAGACTAGAATACGCGAGCATAGTGTGGGACCCTTATACTAAGCGCAATATTGACGCACTTGAGCGCATTCAGAGAAAAGCTGTCAGATTTATCTTCAACAAGTTTTCCGCGTTAGATTCACCCTCAGATTTAATGCAAGCCCATGATATTCCCCTATTAGAGACACGAAGGCAAAAAGCTAGGTTAGAATTTCTTTGTCAACTTTTGAACAAAAAAAAATAGCTTTGGATCCATCCGCCTATTTGACACCCCTAACTAGCAGGCCACCCGGACACCACCACGCCAATGCCTTAACCCGATATTTTTCTCGCACTAACATGTTTAAATTTTCGTATTTCCCAAGACCCATTGGGGACTGGAACTGCTTTACTGGTATATGAATGTGTAAAACAACATTGTTCACCATGTATTGTTTGTTTTTGCTCTGTAATTGATACGTTGTTCGTATTCTTTTTGTATTAACCACCCTGCTTGGAGCTTAGAGTACGCAGTATTGAACAAATAAACAAATAAAACAAGGACAGCAAACAACAGTTTAGTAAAAGTGAGGGAATAACGTCTCTCAACATCAAAAACCCCATAATTATTTACCATAACGCTTCAGTACTCGCATATTAAGGACACAAGAGGGCATAAGGGGCGTGCAATAGATATTAGGATTTTATTAAAATTCTATATCATTAAAACACTTACAGCGCAGGCACTAAGATATCGAAAGGATACACACGCAGGCCAAAACGTGTCGTGATTTGCAGTCATCTTACTTTTTTCTGGAGGTTGTTTTAACTACGAATGTCCAAGGAGACCAACTCTGCTTTCATTAGATATTATAGCTCCATGTCGTCAAAACTTCTCACTGCAATTCTTATTTTACTACTCTACCACACATTCTATGTGGTGGTGGTAACAACTTCATCAAGAACTCCGCCAAATTCATGGCCTGCGCCTAGGCCTCCCCCGAGGAGGACCAGACCAGTCTGCTCGCCGCCTCACGGGCTTGCTGAATGGCCCTCAATTGCTCTTGGAGGTTTGAGCTGCGCAGCGCGGCCTGCCACCACGCCGCAGCGTCATCTGGGAAGACTGAATTTTCTTTGCCTATAACCACACATTCCCAGAAAGTGTGCCTAAGAGAAGCGCGACTCCAGCTGCATAGCTTGCACTTATCGTCGGTATAGATGTATGGATATATATTCCTCAGATGAACCGGGTTGGGGAAGGTCTGGGTTTGTAACTGCCTCCTGTGTACCGCTTAGGCCATGTCGAGTTTGGGGCTTGGAGGTGAATAAATACGCATAGATATTGGTAAAATCTTGTAATGTCACACTATCTGGTCATTCTGTCCCTCTCCATCCAGCCCTTCACTGTATTTCCATCCCCTGGAGAGGACCTTTCTACGCGGGTGTGGAACAAGAGACCTCGCGCTACGTGGTACACCTCCTCACTGAGGTTGGGTGCGGGGTTGTGGGGGGGACGCGTGAGCCGGGAACCATATAATGTGTTGTGTCTCCGTCTCTTCGGAGGTTATAGTTCACGTGAGGGGGGGGGGGGGGGATTCGGAATTGTGCATAATTTCTGACTGCAGTCTGCGAGTCGCTGATTATATATCTGCAATCGCGGCACACGATGGCTGGGACTATCGCCACTTCTTCAGCTGCCTCCGGGTTTTTTCCGCATACACTACACGAGCTGACCAACTGTTTGTCAGTATTAAGGACTGCCACTGCGAAGGCACGTCGATCCGCGCATTCTGCCGCATCTACAAAGAGCGCTTCTTTGTCCGTACCGAAGGCTTCTAGTAAAGGCCTGGCGGTACTCTTTCTTCGTCCCTGATTGAGTTTCGGGATGCATGTTCTTAGGTAGGTTAGCCACCTGAGAGAGAGAAAACGTTTTATTTAAATAAAATTATAGAAACCACGCATGTGGGAGGAAACCCTAGTCCGGGTTCCCTGTGATGATCTCGGCGACCACCCGGGCCCATTGAACCAAGGCCTGGCGGACCTCGGGAGGTCGGTCGCAGAGGGCATCGTCCCACAGCTCTTTGGTGCGGAAGGGGCGCAGGATATCGGGAAGGGCAGGAAATAATTTTGCGGCGCACTCCACCGTGACATGAAATACCGTTGGGGAGCTGCCACAGCCCGGGCACGAGTCTGCGTAGCGGTCAGGGTAGAATTTATGCATGGAGAGGAGGTTGGGGAAGGTATGCGTTTGGAGTTGGCAGAGTGCCACCTCTTCCTCTCGCGAAAACGACGGCGGTGGCGGGTGCATGGTGTGTCTAGCTCTGGTGTAGTAGGTTAATATGTCTCGGTATGTGAAGCTTTTCTCTGATAGAGCATGGGAGGGATGTCTTGGCGCCGTGCTGCTTCTGATAGGGTATACCGAGTTTGTCCAGGATGCTCCTGCCCGTTCGTGTCTTGGTTTGTCTCTCGAGTTGCGAGATTCGTTGTGCCTCTATTAACTCTTCGAGCGTGTTGTGGATGCCCAGCTGTAGCAGATGTTCCATGCTTGCACGTCAATTCTCTACATTGTTAGATAGAAAATAGTGTTACCTGCTTATTCCTTCTTAATTCTTGTCGAAGGTAATAGCGACCGTGTTGATTTTTATGTTCTGCGAAAAAGAAACTAGTGAATAACAATCTGAAGTAAAAGAAGAAGCACAGCACTAATGCTTTATCGCAAATACGGACTACCTGTCTTCAAATGGAAACTGCATGCGATATCGTAATATGGTGGCACTGAGCTTTCACTGGGACGCTGGGCACAAGAACGGAAAGCAGACTGCCGCTTAGACACCATTTACCTTATGTCTATTTTAGTTATTAGCTATGCTCACGTGAGCAAAATTACCTATGCGTTCAGCCATCTTTGACATTTCTCTCAAATTTCTTCCTTCTCTTGCGCTAACATAGTCAGTGCTTAGTCAAACAACCCTGCACTTCAGCTGGACATACTGTGGAAGAAATATATGTTAAACATCTTTACCGTTCCGTGTTTTCCGTCCCAGGGTGTTGTCATGGCAACTACGAAAAACGCGATACAGACTAGTACACTTTCTGCTTACAGCTCCTACGTAACCAGCACACTTCCTGCCATGTATGTGGGTCTCTTTTGACCACAACTTGACTAAATTAGCATAAACAAGTTGGCATACAAACATAGCCACCGCCGCTGAAGGGGATAAAAGTGCTAAAAGAAAAGGACGTTGCAATATATTGAGTAATTTCACCGCGATCGATTTTCTTCGTCTTCAACGCCTGCCTCCACGTCACAAACGCTACAAGTTGTGTGGGTTATGTTTGTCTCTGCGGCACCTATATTTCTGTGGAGTCAAACCAAGCCTCGTACAATCCTTTTCGACGCAGCTCATCCGCTGGATCAAATGAGTGATGGTCTCGGTAGTCATTACAAGTTGATTTTTTCAGGTCGCTGAATTCCACACGGCACACCGTGCCGTGTCTCTCCTGAATTAAGGACGCTTTGAAGAAGTGCATATCGAGTACCTGTTCAATATGTGCTTCTTCATGCCATCTTTGCGCAGCATTCACGATATGTTGTCCCCAGGTATATCTTAACAACTTCAGCTACCACAACGGTTAAATCATAATCATGGGCATTAGTCGTTGCAATGGAGATGAGCCACTAGACGTCAACGTGGGTGCATCCATTTCAAACGGGCCTATAGCTGCCAAACACCAATAGACATTGTACAATCTCTCAGAGATCAATGCAAATTATACATCAACTACTTCTGTGAAGACACGTTTCACTTTCGTGTTATACCGATTTTTATGACCGAGGAATCAGCCACGCTTTTTACCTTCTTTATCATCGGCTGGTATTGTATCGATCTGAGTGTGTTGGTCAGTTTCGCAGAGCAAATGATAAATACAGCTGAAAATTTCAAAAAAAAAATCTATAGTCCAAGAATAAAAGTATAAACGTGTGGTATAGGTATCGGAAGATGACCAACTATTGTTTTCATGCATAAATAACGCAGAAGTAAAAAACTATCAGTTTTGCTCGCTTACGACCACGCTTCGCCACCGAAAAATACGACAGCGCCTTCTTTTACGACAGCAAGACCATAAATTGCTCCTGCTTGTTTTTTTTTTCTTTTTTCTCTTAGTGTCCGATGTAAGGCATCCAATAGGATTTAGGCTGACGCGAAGACCCCCTCTCTCTTCTCAACTCAGTTAGCCGGCTCTTCCTGTCTTACTCCATATAGGGTCCGGTACCAAAGTTCAGCCACTATTCCGCGGTGAAATAGCATACAAAATCCCGACTTCAAAATGATAGTTACGTGCAGTTCGCGTTCACGCCGGCACGAACGTTTCCTCTAACCCCGAAGGGACGGGGAGACGTAGGGCAAGCGAAATTTGCTGCACGCAAGAGCACTCCAGCTAGTCGGCGTTGCTGTTTCACTCTTCCGTGTTAATCTTCGTTGGCTCTTTTTCTGCGCTCTTTTTCATTCTCCCGCCAAGCGTGAAATAGAATCGCGAAGCAAGCATGACCGCTCACAGCTACTCCGATCTTCGATGAATCTCTTTGACACCCCAAAAAGGCGCCGGCGTCTTCCATCTTATTTCTTTTGCACGGGCTGCTCCTCGCACTGCGTGCTTGTAGTGTTCCCATAGCGGGGCTTCCTCTCTCCGTCCCCTCTAACGTTCACGTGTGCGGACGAAATTACAATGGGCGCTTGAACGTAACGTCATGCGGACAGGCACTGAAAAATAAAGTAGGTTTTCGGGAAGCCCACGAAGAGAAAGCAGCGGTTTTTTGAAAGGCCACAAAAAGGAAGTAAAATTGAATGCCTGAAAAGCAAGATGGGATGCCACATCCATTCATTGCCCCTGCTCAGCGAGAAGATGGATGAAAACGGAATCGTGTGGAATGAACTGTATATTCTTTGGCAGAACACTAGCAGCGCTAAGCTTGAAGATCGGTTCAGGCAGACCTTGGTATATATATTCAAGCTCGTACGTATTCTAGGTTCCGGTTGACAACCGCGAACTCTCGTTCTTTCGCTATGCTTGCTTTAGAGGGCCCCTAATCCACCCCGAGGTTGAAATTTAGTTCTGGCGTTGCAGTTGTGCACGAGTCTACAGCGAACGCTGGCGGAGTTGCACGCGTTTCCTCGTTTCGCTCTTTCGTTCTCTAGGCTGCGTTCGTCGGCTCCTCCCTATCCAACCTATCCGCTTGTCCTTCCTCAGCGTCCGAGGTGGCAACGCAAGAAGCGCGCGCATCTTCTAGCAGGAAACCGGCTCTTGTTCACCTACTAACAGCGCCTATTGCTGGCGACGTCACCTAATTATACAGGTGACGTCATGAAGGCTGTTGTCGATAGAGGAAAGGCCTGGAGAGGAGCGCGCGAGCGTCTGTTGGTGGTTTAGGGGCCCTTGAACACTTTCTCAGTTCAGGTCTCCAACCATTCTTTTAGGGGCGAAGCTCCTTAGGACCTAGCCTTGTCTTCCGTTGTGGTCACGGTATAGAACCATTGCTATAATCGAAGCATATGTGAGACACAAGAAATGTGTATAATTGACGAACTTCAATCATAAATGTGACAAAGTAATATACAACACCTATAAGCACACCCCCCGTTATACTAGTCGGTGACTTCAACGTAAACAACATGGACCTTAGGACCTAGCTTTGTCGTCGACTCTCACTGTCCGCTGTCACGGTATATAGACAATCGTTGCTATAGTCGAAACTTATGTGTGTATGTGAATAAAAAAAGGTTTACAATAGACAAGCATCAATCATAATTGTGGCAGAACAATACCGCGTTCTCCCACTCAATCCGTCCACCGCACTTCATCACAATTGTGTCGACCAAACGTTGCCAAGGACGTGCACTAGCCCTCAGAAAGACAGTGGGAGCTGAGATACCCACATAAATGTCCATTGTAATGCTTGAAACTGCTTGCCGTGCACTCCAGCCTGCGGCTCAACCATATCCAAACAATCATTTTAGCACTCTACTCGACTGCAACATCCATTTGTGATGTCATAGCGATATGCGCTCGTAGGGTACACTACATTACAAAGAACACACAAGAAACAGTTTAACAGGAAGAGCGGAAATTTCAAAATACTTATTGTTAATGCAACCAACTAGCCCAATACTGCTAGAGCAACTGAAATGGATAGGCGGATGGTGCTTTGCGCATCCAGCATTTCGGTGTTTTGGCTGGGATCCAAGCAGCTGTAGGAGGCCCCGCGTGCTGCAAGTGCGTGGGGGAAGAGCTTGATGAGTTTTATACGCCATTCCTACGAGTGTGTCTGGTTTTACCGGGTGGATGGGTGACATTCGCGTTCTACTGTCTATGAGAAGTGATATCAGACGCCGTTGTGAAGAAGACCACAAAATAATCTAATGACGTCAGCCTCCTTGAGTACCCGTACATCGGACGTAAAGCATACTTCCCACTTGTAATGAGCATGGGCCAATCCTGCAGATGGAGCATTACTGGCCATACGCGCTGGTCTTGGGCATTGACCTTTTTCCCAGTACAACGGCAAAATGCGCTGTTTGAGTCGTGTGTGTGTGTGTGCTTTTTTGGCCCCCTATATATAAAAATAACTAAAAAGAAAGTGGGGGTGGCCCGCACCACCAGGAGGTATAACGGGCTCAAGCCAATCTAACATAAATGAAGAGGGGAGATATCCCAAAGTAATTTTTGGAAAAAAAAGCCAATTTGTTCAAAAAAAAAAACTAACAAGGGTAAAACCTCATGAGTATGGCATGTGAGTGAAAGCGATAAACCGGTTAGGTTCTCAGGAAGGAACAGGTCGAAATTCATCGGCGGCGTATTTCCCCAAGTTCAGCGCGCGCGCGCGCGCGCGTGTGTGTGTGTGTGTGTGTGTGTGTGTGTGTGTGTGTGTGTGTGTGTGTGTGTGTGTGTGTGTGTGTGTGTGTGTGTGTGTGTGTGTGTGTGTGTGTGTGTGTGTGTGTGTGTGTGTGTGTGTGTGTGTGTGTGTGTGTGTGTGTGTGTGTGTGTGTGTGTGTGTGTGTGTGTGTGTGTGTGTGTGTGTGTGTGTGTGTGTGTGTGTGTGTGTGTGTGTGTGTGTGTGTGTGTGTGTGTGTGTGTGTGTGTGTGTGTGTGTGTGTGTGTGTGTGTGTGTAGTTGACAGGAGGCGGGCGGCAAGTGCGGTGCGATAACGTCACATGTTTACGTGTCATGATTTAGGTCTAGCACCCATAAACCCTTATTTATAGGACAAATTTGTACAAAGGGCAATACGACGAAAAGACACATTCGCAAGAAGAATATTCGTGCGTGGAAGGAGGGTAGAATGTGAAATACAAGGCTGCGTGCGTGTATATATATACGTTACCTTCAATAACATACGCATGCGCATCGCTCTCCCAACAGCACCTGTACAGAACAGCCACAAATTGGCAGCTGACAAAAGGTGAACAGAGATCACTCTACGGCATATGCTGGATTGATCCCATTGTAAGATGTTCCGTTTAGATTTTTGTCATAAGGAACGCGTTTTACAATATCACGCTCTCAATTCTCCGTCCCTGCATTCTGACGACCACATTCAATATACAGCGGTTCGCACCAACCGAGATTAGATTTCCGTAATTGATGAATATAACTGCGTTGTTTTAATTTCCAAAAATGCTCCAGTAGCCTCTAATTTAGGAAGTGTGCAATTTTCCTTTTCTGTACGCTGCCGCGCAATAACAAAAACTTCAAGAACGGCTAAGCTTCGGCTTGAAGAGTAGAACGTGATTGCTAAATCGGGCCCCGTACGCAATCGCCTCCTCCATTGCTAGCCTTGCTTCAGTTCCCGGTGCATGCCTCACCCATGCCGCGAGCAAACGAACGTACGTGCGCGTAACATTGGACCGTTTCAAACTATCCTTAGAATGCCTACTGCTAGTACAGTTGCGCAGCGCCCACTACGCCATGATTCCTTCCTTTTGCGAAACTGTGAAGAGCCCACTACGCTTCCGGTAAGGCAACACGCGAAGCTATGCAGCTGCCCACTTTGTTGATTCTTGTGCTGCTGCTGATGATTATGTATGTCTTAGCGCATTGTAATGGGTGGTCCTTTCAAACGCCAGCTCTATGCGCGATTCACATGTTCATACGCCTGGCGCAATCCTACGCTTCTGCCACGCAATATTACATGCGTTAAGGAAACTCCCTGCACAACATGACATTCATAATTGTGTTTTCTTTTTTTTCGAAGCAGCCTTCAAGCAATGGCTCAACTCTGTGGTGGAACACCTGCTTGCCACGCAGAAAGGCTTCGGTTTGATTCTCACTATCACCGAAGATCTTTATTATTTATTTTATTTGCATCTTTCTCGATTTTTTGGTCACCGGCAACGCTGATTTTTCGTTCACGACCAACGACGCCTGACACCTACACCTGAAATTTCTGCGAAACGAGCTCTTCAACGCTATGGCGTTAAAACGCGTTAACACGCGCCCGTATTGCATAGCACATAACACCGATCCTGTTTCATGGAGCCATAAATACGTTACCAATATTAGTACCAAGTTAAAAAGCCAGGCAAAACAATGATAGACGACAAATGCGTGAATTAAACTCAAAACGAGGAAAGCAAAGACAATAACAACACGCTACATGGTCATTCACGAACCTAAATTATAGCCTAAAACATAAAGGCAAAGAAAAAAAACGTTCATATGATGAAGAGAAGAATAATCAAGCGTAGCCTACATGAATAACAACGTTCATGTCGCCCATGGCAACCAACGCAGAGGGCAAGAGGTCACATAAGGAAGTGGAGCTCCAGGGATTAAGAGAGAAAATTTTCTGTTTATGCCTACACGCGCGGAACGTCACTGCAACTAGTTATCTCCCGGTTCTTTCTTTCTTTCTCTTTGCTCGTTTGTTTCCTTCGTACATTCTCGGAATGAGCTTGCTCCTCGTCTACCGCCTTTTTCATTGCCTATTCACGCGTTAATAGACGAGCCATTTTACCCAATTAGGATGCGGAACTTCATTAGGGAGATTTGGAAAGCAGCAGAGATAAACATTCTACGAACTTTTTGTCACTTTCGTTTCACTTCACTCTCGACCTAATGTTTCTCCTCACAGGTCCGCGCAGCTCACCGATCAATGTTGTCAGGTCGTCGTGTGTATCTGTAAGATCACGTTTGAGCGACGTAAGAGCAAGAGCTCGGATCGTCTGGTAGGCTGCGGTGCTGCAAGAGATGACATGCCACATTAGCGGAAGGGTGAAAAGGGATTTTAATGTTGTATTTGCTTCTTGAAACGAAAGTAGGAGCCTTTTTTTTCATTCTTTCTCTCAGCGTTTATGCACCTGTTTATTTCGCTGCTTCTCCGACTCTTGAGAATCTCATGCCCTGTTGTGCTAGAGCAAATGAGAGAATAATGAAAAGAGGCCTAATGAACCAGGCTCTGTGCATCGTTCCATTATGACTGCAGGTTTAATTAGTCGTCTTAGCTTCGTTTTCAACAAGGCTGCTCGCAGATAGGGCTGTTTTTTTCCCCTTGATTTTATCGAATACGACCGTCCCAATATTCTCGACAATTGGTGTGGCGTGTGTCGCGACGTGGTTCGAGTCTGAAAGTAATTCAATAAGGAGCTTGGTCTTGCCTACGTAAGAGGCATGTGAAATGGGTTGAAGCGAGATTTCTTTTTTTAATTACATAAATGGGCGCTGTGATTTCTACTCTAGTGTTTTATTTTTCCGCCTTCATTCGTCGTCAGAACTTCGTCAGATGGTTGAGTACTACTAAAGTTTGATCAGGGTTAGTCAGGCTTTGTAAAACTGTTTACTAGGCGGGGCCGCGCATTGTTTTACATCGAATATCTTGGAGACGCGAATTGTTTTATCCCTTCCAAAGGCGTCATTTCAGTTGTCAATGATCAGAGATTACGAGCAAGTGGAAGTTACAATTATTTCTACAGGCAATGCTGTCTTGTCGACAAGCCCATCGTTAAGGCCAAGCCGGTGTGCTATATTTTAGTACAGTGTCGGAATCACCTGCGGAAATCTGGTATTGAAATATCGCCAGTCTTGCGTGAGAAAGGCAAACGTGCATGTATTAAGTGCGGAGCACTTTATGTGACCAGGCTGTCGTATGCTGTAGTTGTCGCTTGGCGTAACGGAGGCAAAATGACATATAGCATAGCCAGCTGTAGCATATTGAGAGCGCTCGTGCCAAAGAAAACGCTTCTTCCTCTTGTTCTGCGAGCGCCTTGATGATGATATGGCTTGGGAAACACGACAACATAAACTAGGTATAAAAGTTCAAAGAAGCAAGCGAGAAATAGAGAGAGAGAACGAAAGAGACAGGAAGAAAAATAGAAAGTAAATAGAAATAAATAGAAACAAAAACATAGAAAAAGCTGGAAAACATGACAAGAAAGACAGAGAGAGGAGGAAAGAAAGAGAAAACCAAGAAGAAACAGAGAAGGCTGCCCAGATCCGCATTTCCTTCAGGCTTGGCACCAATAGGGCAAAGCAACCCTAATTTTTTTTTGTCGGCGTATCAGCAAGATACTAATTACCAAGGATAGCTCTGGCGCGCAGCTTGATTTACGCGTCACAAATGGCGAAAGCACAATTTCTTCTTAAATTCCGTAGGTAACATGGTTGAATAATATAAGAGCAAAGCTTTTGCAGCGAATGCTATTATGAGATCACAACAACGGCCGTTTTTGGCACCGTAGTTGTCCGCCACCGCCTACCGGAGACCGTAACCGCTATCGCGAGAAATAAGAAAAAAAAAACGAACTAAATAAAAAAAATGTCCCGGAGAAAATGGGATTCGATCCCGGGCCCTCTGCGTGGTAGCATGGTATCCTACCACATAGCCACCCCGGTGGTTGGAAATTCTCAGCAAACAGAAGCCTATGCAGGTTTCATGTCGTGGAAGTAATCGCGTTAACATGTGTAATAGATTGTTTTTAGAAGAATAAAATAGCAACCAAGCCTCACACAATGTGAATTGCGTAACGTGTAGGTCGCTGAATGCTTCCAACCCATTACAAAACGCTCAGCCATAATTCTTCATTGTCATCAGCCACAACATCAACAAAGTGCACATAATGCCTTACAGGTGTGTAGCGGGTGCCACGCTTCTCCTAAAAACGAATAATGGCACAGTGGGCGCTCACCTACTTCACAAAAATTATGATGATTTATGGCGTCGTGGGTGTCATGCAAGCGTGGCTGTGGTAGTTGCCCCAGGAGTTTTTTTAAAAAAAAAAGCTCTAGAAAGGCCCCACTCTTCCAGATTTCGCTGTGACTGTGCTGCGCTTTCCCCACGCAGGCCTGGCGTTTTTTTTCGTTTGTTCTGCTTTGTTTTCGCAGGTCAAGGCCATTCTTCCCTTGTCGTACATATTGCGTTCTATTTGTTGTCCGCTACGAAACAGAATCAGCCTCCATGTAATAAATAATGCATTTAAAGTAGCAGCGATCACAAGGATGCGATCGTGCGATAAATACCAGGTACAAGAAGCCGAAATCATTGGAGCCTGCATAGAAGAAAGTTGGTCGCTCAATATATGAGGGACCGAATTCTATATCTCGGTTATAATGTTAGCTAGTCTGTCGCAACGACTAACTATTACTGTGTAGTAGTTCCAAACCGACGAACTATGTGAGCTGCTTTATCGTCTGACTTCACTTTTCATTTGTTTACATCTTTATGCTTCACGTTGAAATCATTTATGATCAAAACGTAAGATTTTTCTCTCAGTCTCAGCGCGCGCATATCTGTATGTGACTTTACAGGACACAATTTTATGATGCAGTCTACAGAGGCAGATCTATGGAGTGATTTCGAGATATTGTCTTTTGTATATTCCAAGAGTTACAAATTTTATTAGAACTATTTTCATGTGGTGTTCGTTTGATTAACTCTAGTCATAATTCTTACTCTCTCAAATAATTAGTGAACACTCTCCCATGTTATTTTTTCCTATATAAATAAATTCATCACCATCTATCACGTACGGATTACACTCAGGGCAGTTAAACAGAACCCCCTCTGAAAGGTGCCTACGTGTTTCAGTCTTTTGTGAGCAGTCTCTTCAAATGGCCAAATGTGACTTTGATTACCAAGGTGCAATTTCTCAATGAGGAAAACGGTCGCCAAGTTAAGAGTCAATGAACTCACGCAGACGCACTAAAAATGGCTTGTGTGACTTTCTTTGGAAATACAGAGATGCACGAACAGAATAGCGAAGATGAAAGTTTTCTGCACAAATTTGTGTAACTGGTCCACTGATTCATCCACTGATTTCCGGAAGCTGAAGGCTTCGGTCAGGTTATCTCAGGAATACATTACAGGTCAACAAAAGAATTCTACTCCTACAATTTCTATAAAAACTGTAGTTTTCCATTGATTTCGGCGATGGAGACGCGCCTAGACGCAGCCTGCCCTGTGCTTTTTGCTTACTGTCGTGATATCTTGAAACTGCGGTCATCCCAGGGCTTAAGTTTTAAGTTTTTAAATGCGAATGCATTTCATAGTCGGGCTATGTCAGGCATCCGGCGTTGGCGTTGGCGTTGTCCGCGGAGGAGGAGTAGGAGGATAGGTTGAGGAGGTGTGCGCGCCGGCAGGTGTTAGATGTGAAGCATCTTATGGCGAAGCTTAATCCGGTGGTGGTGGTGTACGGCGTGACCGCCCTTACTGCGCATGCGCAAACCCTTTAAAAAAAAATAAAGATAAAAAACCTCCTCTCTCCCTCTCTCTCCCCTAGGCATCCCTCCCCGCGGCAACCACACCCTCACTGCGCATGCGCCTCCCCTCCTCTCTCCCCTGCTACGCTCCCCCCCTCTCTCCTCTAGGCATCCCTGCCCGCGCCGTCCACTCCCACTGCGCATGCGCGTCCCACCTCTCTTCTTCTCTCCTACGCTCCCCCTCTCTTCTCTAGGCATCTCTGCCCGCAGCGTCCACACTCCCACTGCGCATGCGCACCCCACCTCTCTCTCCTCTCCTACGCTCCCCCCCCTCTCCCTCTCTCGCCTGGCGACGCCGACACAGGCAGCGTCTGCTAGCGAGTTTCTTGGTTGAAAAAACCGACTGCTCGCGCTGCACAACCGTTCACTGGCCACCCCGTATATATGGCAATGAATCTTGACCTCCAAGGTGGTGCCGGTGGGAAATTTCTCCTGTGCGTTGTTGAACAATAAAAATTCGCAGCGTGCGCGTTAACTAAAAGCGGTCTGCGGCGGAGCTCGGCGGAGCTATATATGAAAAAAAAATTAAAAAAAATAAATAAAAAAAAATTAAAAAAAACAAGAAAAAGCAAAAAAAGAAAGGCGCTGCGCCGTGCTCCCGACCGGGCTGCAGAAATTAGGCGCCTTTTCCTTCTTCAAACCACAACCACCATATATAAATGGAGTGAAGCGCGCGCGAAATGCATTCGCATTTCCTCACGATTCCCTTCGGGGAGGTGGGGGCTTTTTTTTACTAGGCAGCGAGAGAGACACTGGAATTATAAAGCCGCTTGCGACATTTCTCATCCTCTCGACCCGACGAACTGATTGCATAACAGCGATCTCCCGGGCAGAAAATTGCGCAAGGAAAATATTGCGTACAGCCCTTTGTATTGTGAAACTAATCCTTAATACGACAGGAGATGGCTCAATTACTGGTTCTGGTCCTTACGCAACATCATTTTTAACACGACGAGTATGCAGTTCTGCTTCATTAGTGCATTGTTTAGCAAATGCTTGAAGGATTCCCTGTGTAAGATGGCTGCCAAAGAAATTCTAGGTGATCAAACGTTAGTCAAGAATGAGTCCCGTTCTATGGTATTCAAGTTAGGGCGTCTACGTTTGTTACAGAAGTTCCATATGAGCAAAAACTATGTGATCCATGGCAGTGCCTTCAAATGGCTGTTCACTGAACACATATCACATAGAAAGGTGATAAACGACTATATCTTTCTAGTATGGTGTGCCGTTTTGTTTATGATAGTTGATCTGAAGAAAGCTTTTTACTACACATCTGTGTTGCCAGGACAAGCTGTTTCATTGGCGAACATTCGTTATATGCACGGTCTCTCTAGTTCTTCTCAATGACACGTCATTACGGTTTGCAGTACCATTGAATACTTGAAAGAAGGCCCAGCCATATACGCTGACTTGCATTATAGCCATAATAGACCAAAGCCAAATCATGGAAATATCGCGCTGAATGCCACCGGCACGGAACCTAAGAAACTGCTCCCGTAGATGCTACACACCAGACAGGTTGCAGTTTACTGGTGGTAGCAAGGACAACATAAGTTTTAAAGGGAAAGCCAGACATACATTTGAAGGCAAGAAGCTGTTGAAGTAAATAGTCAACGTAACTTAAATGAATATGATTCTGGAAGAAGCTTAGTTTAGGTACGTCAAGGCAGACACTTTTAGAATGCTGAACCGAGGGCTTCACACAAGCAATCGCTTCGGTCTGCGTCCTTCAGCGAAAAGAAATAGGTCTATGAACATTGTTGGCAGAGTGAAAAAGAACTCCGACCCCGACTGATGATGCATCGCACTCAAGCTTTGAGTTCATTTGTAGGGATCGATCGGCACAAGAATTTGAGCATTTTTAAAGATTTTCTTTAGCTTCGTTAAAGGCAGGCCTCTTGCGGTGCTTTCCACTGGCACCGTGCGCTCTTTTCCAATAGCCGATCCAGCGGTGCTACCTGCGTTGACATGTTTGTCCAAAAATTCGCGTAAAACGTCAACATTCCAATAAATGACCGCAGTTCTGACACATTGCGCGGATAAGGTGTGTGTATGAAATAGCTTCTACGTTTTTAAATGCGAAGCATTTCTTAGCAAACTTCGGTGAATTTGAGAGTATCTATCTATCTATCTAGCTGCCTACGACTTTGTGCTCTCCTGGCCGTATCTTTAATGGGATTTATACCAAAATTGGTATAAATCCAAATGACGTACGCGAATGACTGGTCATATCATGAAAACGATGAATAACTAGTCATAAAAAGTATGATTTACACGCCATGGTCGTAGTGCTCCTGCGGCCGCTTTCTTAACTTGATATATCTGAAAACTGGTACGATGACACATTTCTGCATGACCAACATAAATGACAGGTGATAATATGAAAATCATGGCGTGCATGTAATGTACATCATGGTTTACATGCCCCGCTCATGGTGCGCTGACGGACGTTTCGCTAACTTGATATACACCAAATTTCGTATTGCATGGCGTGAGTGTATGATGAACATAAATCACAAGTGGTAATATGGAAATCATGACATGTCATGAGTGACATGACTTGCATGCCACGCTCATGGCGCGCTCGCGGCCGTTTCGCTAGCTTCATATACACCAAATTTGGTATGGAGTGACGTGACTGTATGACGAGCATAAATGACAAGTGGTAATATGGAAATCATGACGTATCATGTGCAACATGACTTGCATACCACGCTCATGGCACTTTCGCGAACGTTTCGCTAGCTTGATATACGTCAAAATTGGTATTGCGGGACGTGACTGTATAACGAACATAAGTGGCAGGTGGTAACAAGAAAATCTTAGCATGCATGTCATCTGCAACGCCATGTACATGTCACGGTCACGGTGCTCTTGCGGGCAGTTCGCTAGTTTGATATACACCAAAATTGGTATTGAGCGAAGTGACTGTCTGACGAACATAAATGACAGGTGCTAACATGTAAATCATGACATGCATAATATGTGCAGCATGATTTTCTCCTCTCTGGCATCTTCGCTTTACATCGATTCCCACAGTGAGTGGGGTCTGCCGGTTTTTTTCTATTGGATGGGGGCTCTTGCTATCAATGCAATGTCTGAGGTATATTACTTGCTGATTGCCCAAATCTGCATTTGTCATAACGCAACTTGACACCGTGCTCCCGGAAACCCTCTCTAGAACCACTTTCAATCGCTCTCCGTTATCGCCTTTCTTCTCGTACACGATTACATCATCAAGGTAGGCCTTGAGCATAGGGCACTGATAATCATGTCAATCTTCGGAAAATCGATGGGGCTGACCATATTCCGAACAGAAGCCGATTATAGCAAAATAGGCCCTTGTGCGTATTGATTACGCAAAGGTTGCGCGAGCCTCTAGAGCAGGGGTCTCAAACACGCGGCCCGCGGGCCGCATGCGGCCCGCCGACCTCTTGCGTGCGGCCCGCGACCCACACATGACAGTCGTCGTCCCATAATTTTTTTTGTCACTTTGTGGCTGTTTCTGACGTTCCTAACCGATGCTGCCATAATTTTCTCGCCTATCATGATTAATAACGCTTTGTTCGGGCAAGCTACACAGGGGTGACTTCTCTTAAATTTTTCGTGAGGCACCCCATGCGGTGACTTTGTGTTGAAACATAACTGCAGAACAAAAACTGTATACTTCAGTTCAGATTTTTGTCATTGTGGAGATAGGTATCGATATGTTTGTGCGAAATGATTCATATACGAGATGTGCCAAAGCTGTTCAGTCCCATGGCAACGTTAGTTGGCTAATAATTTCTTCAAACTCCCCCCTCCTCCCCCCCCCCCCCCGCTTCCAACTTTTCATTGCCCCGGCCCTTTACGGGACTAAATTTCGTGACTGCGGCCCGGTAGCTGATGCGAGTTTGAGACCCCTGCTCTAGAGGCACCTGACTATAAGCGTCTCACAATTCAACAGTGATGAAACATTCACCACCACTTAAAACTGCGCACATATCCACGATTACGGGAATCGGATACTGTTCGACTGCGCAAACAGGATTCAATGTAACTTTGAAGTTGCCACAAGTACGCACAGAGTCATCTGTCTTGAGTACGGGCACTCTGGGCGTTGCACAATCCGAATGGCTGTCTGGCGATGAAAACGCCTAGGGAAACGAGTCGGTCGAGCTTTAAAGGTTACCTAATCGCGTAGAGCGTAAGGAAGGGATCGCACCTAACAAAACTTCGGGTATCGCCCCCTCTTTTAGATGCAGGCTTGCTGGAGGATCCTTCATTAGGCCAAGTTCTGTTTTGAAGAAGTCCTTGCAGTCCATGAATGTAAATATAACCTTGCCGCGGTCCACATCGTTGGTCTTTTTAGCCTTCGTCGGCTGGTGTCACATGAAGCACCGGTGCGCCAGCACTGCCCAGCAGCATGACCAAGTCCCTTCAGCAAAAGCTTGGTCCTTCGCAGCCGAGCATGGTGAGGGAACACTCCACGAACACGTGTTTGAATCCCACAGGTAGTGTCAGGTCGCCCAACACTGGTCACTGGCCTGCGTAGAAAGACAGCTTAACTCGAGACGGCTTCAGAGAAGGCCAGTGATTCCCGATTCTTTATGTTCAGTTCCCGAGAGATGACGCACACTGAGGATCTGGTTTCCGACTTCCATGGGTATTTCAACGCCACTGCATAAATGAGCCAGCGGACTGGGGGGATCGAAGAATTTTTTCCGCTGTGACACCAAATTCCAAAGGTTGGACTTAGTCACCGCATTCGTCCTCTGGGGTGTTTCCGTTATAGGCCAGTGTATTGCCATGCATGACTCTGGCATTCAGTTTTACGCGGTAAGGGCGGCTTTCACATTTCTAAGCAATGTGTCCCCGACGTCCACAACGATAGCAACGCGCATTCGCCCATCTGCAACAGGCATCACTGTGCTATGAGCTGCCACATCTTGAACATTTCATATGCTCCTCGGCCTTTCTGTTTCCCTCTGAAGGCATTTCTCGAGCCGCCTGCAATTCCAATAGCGCCTTTGGCTTAGAGGACATTCTCATAGCGTTTTTCTCGGCAGTTTCAGCTGAAATTGCCAACAATTCAGCCTCAGCTAGCGTGAGGTCAGCTTTCGCCAGCAGCGTTACTTCCGAAGGGCCATTGACCGAATACCACACACAATCCTGTCCCTGAGCACCCGATTCGAGGCGTTGCCAAAGTTTCAGTTATCGGCTATGCGGCGTATTTCTACCAAAATATACGTGCCAGACTTCCCGTTTCATCTTTCAACGATTAAAAAACTTGAATCTCTCCATTATTTTGTGCCGCTTCGGATCCTAGTACTCGTTCAGTTTCTCTACAACTTCCTCGAAGCTGAAAGCATTTGAGGCTGGTGGGGCGACCTTCCCAGCTAATACTTCAACTGTTTGTGTGCTCACTGCTGCAACAAGGAGTGCTCTCTCCTTGGCCGAATCGGTGATTTTGTCAGCTTTAAAGTAGGCATCTGGCTTAAGGAGGAACGGCTTCCACTCATCAGTATCCTTCGTTGAAGGCAGGGAGCATATGATGAGCCATGCTTACTGTCGGCGAGGTTCCTTTCGTGGCTGTAGATTCCGGGCCTTCCTTCACCAAATGTGTGGTAACATGGCTCGTCGCCACTGTAGCATAGTCACGGCCCGCGGGCCGGTGCAGTCACGAGGCACAGACGGCTCGAACACAAAAAGCGTTTATCTGGGGGGCGTGTGCTTGCTTTTATCCCTGAGGTAGAAAGAAGACGGGAGAGGAGAAAAGGAAAGAAGAACCGTACTGCGCATGCACAGTACTCCGGTGCGACGCAGCCACAATACTCAGTGTAGAGTGTTCTTTTTTATTATTTAATTGTAATAATTGGATCCAGCTTTACGTCCCGAAACCACGATATGGTTATGAGAGACGCAGTAGTGGAAGAATCCGGAAGTTTCGACCACCTGGAGATTAACGTTAACCTAATTATAAGCAGACAAACCGCTGGCATTTCGCCTCCATCGTAATGCGGCCGCCACGGCCGGTTTTTCAAAGCAATAGCGTTAAAGAGCGCGCTTCGCAGAAAGACCGGTGTTGGTGTCGTCGTCTTTGAATGTGAGCGGAAAATCAGCGTTTTCCAAGAGCGAAAAACAGTCATAGATGCAAATAAATTAATACTAAAAATCTTCTATTCGAGTGGAACTCAAGCCGAGGCCTTCTGCGTGTCAAATACGTGTTTCGCCACGGAGCCATGCCAGTGCCTCAAAATTGTTCCTAATGGTATGTAATGTGAGGAATCTCCATAACGCATGTAATATTGCCTGGTAGAAGCGTATAATCGCACAAGGCTTCAATGCATGTGAATTGCGCAACGGGTGGGTGGTTTACGAAACGGTCTCGCATAATTACATGAGTTAACTGATCTAAGCGCCCACAGACGAAGACAACAAGTAAGGACAACAGAACAAGCGCTGGCATACTTATTCGTCATCATAAACAGCAACAGCATCAACATTCTGTGAAGGTACGCACGGACGTGTGTTACCTCACGAACGCGCAGGGGGTACTTCGCCCGATTATAAAAGCACGAATTATGGCGTGGTGGGCGCTTCGCAACTGCACTTGCCGTAGGCGTTCTAGGATAGCTTGAAACAACCAATGTTACGCGCATGGACGTCCCTTTCCTTGCGGCTTCCAAATTGAGGGGATAGTATTGACAAAGTGTTATGTTTCATTGTTCGTACAGCAAGCCAGCTGTGCGCGCGCACCTTCTTTGTACCTTCTTTCCTTGCCCACACTCCTTCCGAGATATCGTCGTTTCCCCTTGCCCAAACCCTTTCACCCCTGCACTATATATACTGCAGCGGCGCTTCAATAAACGTTGTTCCACCACCACCAGCTAGCGTGTCGTCTATGCTGCTGCCTGTCGCAGCGGGTTACCACAGTGGCGACGAAGATCACGGACCATGCGGTGAAAGTAGCCCAACACAGCGGTGAAACCGGACTACCGCTACGTGAAGCACCAAGGAGAACCATGGCCAGTCTTCAGCTACCGCTGTTCGACGATACCAGAGATAAGTGGAAACCATATCTCTTGAGGGCAGAAGCATATTTTGAAGCAAATGACATAACCGACTCGAAGAAGCAGCGCGCGCTGCTAGTGGCTGCTCTTAGCACGCAAACAGTTCAAGTGCTAGCTGGTCGAATCGCGCCAAGAACGCCCAGTTCGCTCACGTATGCCGAAGCAGTTGCAGCTCTAAATAGCTACTACGACCCCAAGCGTCATGAAACAGCAGAGAGCTACAAGTTTTTTACGCGTTGCCAACAGGAAGGGGAGTCTATTCAAGCGTTCCTCGTCGACATACGACGCATAGCGGACAACAGCAACTTTGGCAGTGCATTAGACCGAATGTTAACGGGATCGCATTATCTGCGGCGTGCGCTCAAATAGCCTGCGCAAGCAGCTGCTGACGAAAGAAGGGTTGACGCTAGAAGAGGCCGAAGCTATAGTCATTTCAGTGGAAGCAGCGGAACGCGACGCTAAAGAGATGAGCGTAGAATCACCGAGTGTGCTCAAAGTACAAGCCCGTCATCGGCCATTTCAGGATAACCATAACAGTAGCGCAGAGCTAATGTGCGGAAGATGCGGAAGCACGAGTCACGATGATAACGCCTGCCGGTGGGCTAAGGCGCGCTGTTTTCGTTGCGGGCGGCGCGGGCACTTGGCTAGATTGTGCTATGCGGCGCCAACAGCAGAAAGGCCGAGTGTCAAACAGGCACAGAGGGTAAAAGCATTGACAGCCATGAAAACCACGGCTAGCCATGACGATAGCGAAGAAGAGAGCGCGGCGCACGTTTGGACCGTAATCTCTCAAAAGAAAAACGGACTAGAACCACCGATACGACGCACGTTTTTGTGGAAAGGGGTTGAACTAGACATGGAAATCGACACAGGATCTCCAGTGTGCGTCATATCGCGCCAAATCTACGAGCAACACAGCGCACAGTGGCCACGCTTGAAAGCTCCTCGATGGAAGTTATCGTGCTACGCGGGAAGGCTACCCGTGCTGGGTGAACTAGAACTGTCTGTGCGGTACAAAAATGTGTCCGCCATGTGCACGCTAACTGTGCTTGACTGTGCAGGACCGAGCCTGTGTGGGCGTGACCTGATAACAGCTCTCAGCAAGAGGGGCGTGCCGATTGAACAACTGACAGCGCCGGATTTGCCTGCCGCTGAAAGTTCAGACGCATACAGGGTGAACAGCCTGCTTGCTGACTACGAAGACGTCTTCTCAGCAGACCTTGGTCTCATCAAAGGTCATCCTGCAAGCCTGAAGCTGAAGGAGACGGCGACGCCAAAATTCTGTAAGGCTAGATCCATTCCTTACGCGCTCCGTGATAAGGTCTCAAGCGAAATTGATAGGTTGCTGTCTCTGGGAGTGTTGTCGCCTGTAGAACATGCGGAATGGGCTACGCCTATCGTAGTAGTTTTGAAAAAAAGACGGTAGTGTTCGAATTTGTGGAGACTTTAAGGTCACCCTCAACCCAGCTTGCGATGTCGAGCATTACCCGCTACCAATAGTCGAAGACATGTTTGCAAACTTAAATGGAGGGGAGAACTTCAGCACATTGGATTTGAAGGACGCGTACAATCAAGTGCCGCTGGATGACGCGTCGCGCAAGTTGTGTGTCATTAACACTCATCGCGGTCTCTATTGTTATAACAGACTGCCTTTTGGCATAGCTTCAGCGCCCGCTATCTTTCAAAGGAAGATGGATGCGATACTTAGCGAGTTACCCGGCGTCCAAGCGTACCTTGACGACGTGCTGGTGGCCGAGCGTAGCAGTGACAGCGGAAAGGCGGCTCAAGGAAGTACTAGACCGATTTCGAGACCACGGCGTGAAACTTAGGTCCGACAAATGCAAGTTCAGACAACCTTCAGTCACGTACCTTGGGCATCGCATAGATCGGGAAGGATTGCATCCCATTGAGAAGAACGTAGACGCTATCATGCAAGCGCCACGACCCCGTAACGTCTCAGAATTGCGTTCATTCTTGGGCATGCTGACGTATTATGCGCGATTCTTGCCGAATATGTCGTCACTTTTATCTGCCATTGTACCGGCTAATGGAAAAGAAGGCGCGCTGGGAGTGGCTGCCACCGCATCAGGCTGCATTCGAAAAAGCAAAGGAGAGCCTGAAGAACGCGCAACTGTTGGTCCATTTTGACCCCTACAAAGAGCTGAAGCTAGAATGCGACGCGTCTCCGTATGGCGTGGGAGCAGTTTTGTTTCATACTGATGGAAAAGACCATAGGCCAATCGGATTCCGCTCCAGAACGCTAACAAAGGCGGGAACAGAACTATTCGCAGCTAGAGCGAGAGGCGTTGGCACCTTATTTTTGGTGTGTCTCGTTTTCGGGATTATCTTTTAGGTCGGCAGTTTACCTTGGTCACCGACCATCAACCCCTGCTCGGACTCCTGAGGCCCGATCGCCAGACACCCACGATGGCGGCAGCTCGCATTCAACGGTGGGCACTGATCCTGGGCGGCTACCAGTACAAGCTGCAGTACGTCCCTGGAAAGCAACTGCTGACAGCAGACGCCCTTCAGCAGGCTCCCAGCAGAGGCGACAGGTCCAGCGTCAGACGGCGACCCTACCCGAGTACGTCATGTCATTGGAGGCCTTGGACGAAGGTATTGTGACCACCCACGAGTTACAAGAGCTAACTGCCAAGGACCCAGTATTAGTCCGTGTCACACGATATATATTGCATGGGTGGCCGCGAACTGCTAAAGGAATGGAGCAATCACTGTTGCCGTTTTTTGACCGCAAGCTAGAACTCTCATGGGCCCACAAGCTAGTATACTGGGGAACTCGAGTTCTCATACCATCTTCGGCACAGGAAAGGCATGTTACAGCTTCTGCATGAAACCCACCAGGGCTCATCTTCCATGAAAACGGTCGCACGGTCATTGTTCTGGTGGCCGGGGGTTGATAGGGACATAGAGAACGTGTCCGCACAGTGTACAAACTGCGTGCAGAATCTACCCATGCCGGCCGCAGCACCGCCAGTAAGTTGGCCCAAAACATCTGACAGATGGTCCCGGATACACATTGATTTTGCAGGGCCGATAGCAGGTCAGATGATACTGGTGACGGTTGATCCACATACTAAGTGGATTGAAGCAGTTCCTATGAGGCACGCGAACACAGCTTCTACTGTTCGGTGTTTGAGAAGCATGTTTTGCCGTTTCGGAGCATAGCTCGGCACACTCACTCATGAGTGCACTCAACTCACACTCACTCACACTCATTTGAACGTGGTGAGTTGAGTATGAGTGAGTACTCATGAGTGTGAGTGGTCGTGAGTGTGAACGTGAGTGAGTACTCATGAGTGTGAGTGGTCGTGAGTGAACGTGAGTGAGTACGTGTGAGTGGACGTGAGTGCGAACGTGAGTGAGTGTGAAGGCTGAAAAAATTGTGGTGAGTGAGTTTGAGTGAGTACTCCCTTAAAGTGCCGACCTATGTTTCGGAGTACCACACACCATCGTGTCTGATAATGGCACTCAATTCACAAGTCAGGAGTTTGCCACTTTCGTAAGAAGGAATAATATCGTACACCTGCGGACAGCGCCATTCCATCCGCAATCGAACGGAGCCACCGAAAGAGCGGTTCGAACTGTGAAGGATGGGTTGCGCAGGATGACGGAAGGTGTGCTGGAAGATAACCTGTTACGACTGTTCAATTACAGGCGCACCCCCCAAAGAGAAGGGAAGTCTCCCTCAGGAATTGCTCTTGGGCTACCAGCTACGTTCGCGCCTGGACACGTGTTTGCCGGCCAGGTTCACAAGTTCACCAGCGGGCACTGACGACTGGGCTGTCTCGCCAGGCAGCACTGTATAGGTGCGCAATTATGGCACCGGACCCAAGTGGACACCGGGACACGTGAAATCAACGTCCGGAGCCAGGATGGTAAAGGTGGAAACTCCAGCCGGGAGTAGTGCATAGGCATCTCGACCAGGTCCGCCACCGTCATGAAGGTACACCTGGCAGGAAAGCTAATGCAACAACGGCAAGTGAATGGACAGACAGGGCGAACTGGCACTAGTATTCCCACTTCGACTGGCGCCACCAGCGTGGCCCCGCAAGCACGTCATAACGGCGCAGAAGATGAAGTGAGCGCGGCTGATCAGCCACCGACGGGCCATATTGACGACTCAGTTCGACCAGCGCAGCAGGTTCCTCACGTCGACGTGACGGCGGAATCGACTGAAGAGGCACAGCCACTGTTAAGGCGGTCGAAACGGATTCGCAAGCCTGTACTACGGTTCTAAAATTAAGAGGGAAGGAATGTTATGTTTCATTGTTCGTACAGCAAGCCAGCTGTGCGCGCGCACCTTCTTTGTACCTTCTTTCCTTGCCCACACTCCTTCCGAGATATCGTCGTTTCCCCTTGCCCAAACCCTTTCACCCCTGCACTATATATACTGCAGCGGCGCTTCAATAAACGTTGTTCCACCACCACCAGCTAGCGTGTCGTCTATGCTGCAGCCTGTCGCAGCGGGTTACCACACAAAGCGTGACATAAAGTTGCTAATCGCCCTTTGATCCCTTCACCGCTTTCCCACCTCATCCTGAATATTGGCCAAGAGTCGTCATTTATTTTCAATAAAGGTGCCATTTATTATTTCCTTGTGGCATGTGTGAGGTTTGAACCACGCTAGTGAGTGAAAAGACGATGCCAACGGGGCCCCGACTACGCTATCGCATTCTGCTCTTAAAGACGGAGCTCAAGCGTCCTCCAAGTTTTTGTTACTACTATATATTACTAACAATTCCAAGTTGCTCAAATAATAAGTTTTCTTCGACGCGTATCGCTAAACTGCTTTTCTTTCGAGTAATTGTATGCTTTTTAGGCTGTACGAGACAAGAGTGAAGTACAAATGACGTTCTTTCTCTTCCAATATCGCCAACATGTTTTGGAACTTTCCAGTGTCCTGTCACTTTTCTTATAAATTGAGCCAAAGAGTAGAAAGGAAAGCACATCCAATGGCACTTGTCTTCGGCTTTGTTCGTCATACAAAGCTGTACAAGAAAGCTGCGCAATGTTATGAAGTAAACGAAAAAAAAGCGTTAACAGTAAGCTCTAGCTAACGTATTTGCAGTAAGAAATTATAGGATGTAACTTCATTTTCTTTAGAGTCACAGAAAAACACTTGGTGGACCCTCATCGCCTCTGTTCTTAGAAGGACCGAGATTACGGCCTGCGCTGGTCACCTTGCCTTTAACATTCGCGCTCTGTAGGCTTACCTCGACATAAAAATCTTGACCCCTCGCTTGAACACAATTGCGTCTTTCTAGATTGTAAGGTTGCCGGGAGATGAGAGCAGAGCTTTTGTGCTTTGTGGCGGCATTACAGACACTTCGTGACAGAGCACCTTCACCTTTTCCCCTTTACGTTGATGACTGTCTTCCACTGCAATCTCCCGAGAAGCAACTCATGGCAAAGGTTTACTGTGATCTTTACTTTGCTCTCTACAATCGCCGCGCAGCATAATGAAAGCTGCAGCTTTCCATCGAATTTCCACTTGCCCTTGCTCACTGGCTCGGCTTATTGCTTCACGGCAGCGTCACAGTCATCACATATTGGCTCGCTCGTAGACTTCGGGTGTCTTGCGTTCTTTGTTCTATCACATGTTTCATTATAAGTGTCGTATATTTTGAGCATGGGCTCAATGGACCGCGATTGGTTGTGCACCCTCTGCATAACCATTCTTTACTGCTGAACTTTCCGGCGGTTTAGTAGCTAGTATGTAGCACTTCTCTCCACGTAGAAGGTGATACAACCATAACGTGTAACAAAATGATAGCGCCAGCTAGTGAACGAATTTGTGTTCTTGACAAGTCATATATAGTCTATCAAACATGCAACTATTATTCCTTGACGTTTTTTGATGACGGAAGAGTGTGTTCAGTTGTATATGTTTTTACAAAGTACAGGAAAAAAGACGGAATGCGGCACTTTTATTTGGATGTTTTGCGGCTTCGTTTGCTCCGTGCAACATATATACACCGCTGCTTTCAGGCGAAAGCTTTCGACTTTCCTGTTTCAGGGTTGTGTCAGATACAACCCTTCTTGAGAAGCCCTTCTTCCTGCGACAAGGTCTCGACGTCCCATCGTGGGAGCCGTGAGCCTCGGTCACCAAAAACCCTGCAGGACAATTCAGTAAAGCTATTCCCAACCCAGGCGCCCTTCCTCTACCGAAGCTTGGCGTGGATGTTCCTTATCATCTGTTTTTTTAAATGCGAAGCATTTCTTAGCGAACTTCGGCGAGTTTGAGCGTATCTATCTATCTATCTATCTATCTATCTATCTATCTATCTATCTATCTATCTATCTATCTATCTATCTATCTATCTATCTATCTATCTATCTATCTATCTATCTATCTATCTATCTATCTATCTATCTATCTATCTATCTATCTATCTATCTATCTATCTATCTATCCGCCTACGAATTTGTGCTCTCCTGGCCGTATCGTTAATGGGATTTATACCAAATTTGGTATGGCGTAACATGACTGTATGACGAACATAATTGGCTGGTCATATCATGAAAATCATGAATAACTTGTCATGAAAAGTATGATTTACATGCCACGCTCATGGCGCGCTCGCGGCCGTTTCCTTAGCTTGATATACACCAAATTTGGGATTGAGTGACGTGACTGTATGACGAACATAAATGACTAGTGGTAATATGAAAATCATGACATGTCATGTGCGACATGACTTGCATGCCACGCTCATGGAGCGCTCGCGCCCGTTTCGTTAGCTTGATATACACCAAATTCGGTATTGAGTGACATGACTGTATGACGAACATAAATGACAACTGGTAATATGGAAATCAGACTTGTCATGTGCGACATGACTTGCATGCCACGCTCATGGAGCGCTCGCGGCCGTTTCGTTAGCTTGATATACACCAAATTTGGTATTGAGTGACATGACTGTATGACGAACATAAATGACAACTGATAATATGAAAATCATGACATGTCATGTGCGACATGACTTGCATGCCACGCTCATGGAGCGCTCGCGCCCGTTTCGTTAGCTTGATATACACCAAATTTGGTATTGAGTGACATGACTGTATGACGAACATAAATGACAACTGGTAATATGGAAATCATGACTTGTCATGTGCGACATGACTTGCATGCCATGCTCATGGAGCGCTCGCGGCCGTTTCGTTAGCTTGATATACACCAAATTTGGTATTGAGTGACATGACTGTATAATGAACATAAGTGGCAGGTGGTAACATGAAAATCTTGGCATGCATGTCATCTACAACGCCATTTACATGCCACGCTCATGGTGCGCTTGCGTCCAGTTCGCTAGCTGGAGATACACCAAAATTGGTATTGCGCGATGTGGCGGTATGACGAACATAAATGATAGGTCCTAACATGTAAAACATGACATGCAAATTATGTAAAGCATGATCTGCTCCTTCCTGGCTGCTTCGCATTACATCGATTCCCACAGTGCGTGGGATCTGCCGGCTTTCTTCCTTTCTTTCATTCTTCTTTCTTTCTTGCTTGCTTTCTTTCTGTCTTTCTTTCTTTCTTCCTTTCTCTTTCTTTGTTTCTTTATTTCTTCCTTTCTCTTTCCTTTCTTTCTCTCTCTTTCCTTTCCTTCTTCCTCTCTTTTTTCTCTCTTTCATTCTTTCTTTCTCTCTCTATTTCTTTCTTTTTCTATTTATTTCCTTTTCTATTTCTTTCTTTTTTTCCATTTCTGTCCTTCTTTCTTTTTTTATTTCTTCCTTTCTCTCTCTTTCTTTCTCCATTTCTTTTCTTCATTCTTTCTCTATTTCTTTTTTCTTTCTCCATTTCTTTCCTTCTTTCTTTCTCTATTTCGTTCTTTCTTTCTCTTTCTTTCTTGCTCTCTTTCTGTCTTTCTCTTTCGTTCTTTCTTTCTTCCTTTCTTTTTTTCGCACTGCGCAGTGCTCCCTCCTAAAGTAAACGCTCAGCTTTATTATAGGTAGCGGCCGTCTCCGGAACGCTGTTTTCCTGCTGATTCGGATTCCGGTTGAATCGGTTTAATCGGCGTGGCGCTTTCATGTTCTTTCCAGCGTTCGTTAGCCTGTAGAACGGCCCAATGAAAGCGTCATGACGTTACCATGGAAACGTGGGTGCAGAATTCAATTTTCTTGAAGTTCAAGTTGTCCCGATATGTGCTATACTTGCTATCGTACTTACGTGTTTTCCAGCAGGTCACTTTTAGTTCACCAGGACCAAATACATCAATGAAGCACCCATAGGAGGTGTACACTTTCGCAGTTCCGTTCTTGAATTGTTCAAGACGTTCCCGAAAGCGCGTGTCAGGTTCATTGTGGCACAGAGCTATAAAACAACATGACTGGTGTGCCAATTACCTCCCCAAGTACACTACGAGTTGCTTTCATGATAATGTCATGCTATGTGGGCTCTCAAAAAGCACTACTTCAAGAACGTAATTTCCTCATTCGTGTAAAAAATAGCTACAAAATAATTCTAGTTTTTTTTCAGTCGAAAATACTGCTAAAAAACTCTATTCACAACAATATGTCAGGTTATACTGTTGAGAGGCTTCACAGGGTTTTTAACAGCGAGGCTGTTTAGCAAATTCTTGCTTGTCCGACGAACCAAAAACTAGCACTTGTTCCGCGTAGGAATACAACCGATGAGAGAAGCTCCTTAGAAGTGGGACGCAAACGACTATGTACGTTTTCTGCGCCGCGCGCCTTCTTTGCGCCACACGCGCGGAGAGCATCTGGTGGGCTCGGTGGCGGGAACGCGCGTTCGCCTGTTTGAGGAGAGAGGGCAGAGACGAAGAAAGAGGGAGACAGGTGGGAGAGGGGTGCGAGCACTGATGCGTTAATGCGCATCAGCGTTAATGCGCAAAGGGTGCGTTAATACGAAATGAGAGTGAGGAAGAATGATGTAAGGCACCACTGCAGCACAATAAAGGGTTTCCTGGCCCGTCATGGACGCCGAACAGGCTGCACCATTGGAACGCCAACGCACGCTTAGCCGTGCACGTGAGAGCTGCTGAAGGCGAGGGGAATCACTGCTCCTCATTTGCTACAGCTTTCACCTTAATAGCAACTACATCCTTCTTTTCAGCTCGGCAGGATACGAGGATCATGTTTTTCTTCCAAACGTCGTGTTTCTATAGCAAGTGCTCAAAGAGTGCTAGGGAATTTATTCAGCAATATTACAGCGGCCGTCTGAATTTTTACTTGGCGGAGCTGGGTAGCGGGGTTTTTTCGCATTAATTTGAATGCATAAATACACACGCAAGGGTGATGACTTCCGAAACAAATGAAATATCCACTTGATCGGTGCTGCAAGCCTCACACGCCCGATACGTTGCCTCGCGGTTCTGTAAAGCAGTCTGGAAAAGATTGTTAATGCGCGCCTTAAGAAAAGTGCGCTTGCACTAAAAACAAACATAATTTGCATAACCAACACAAAACAAGTAAGGCGTATACGGAGCTCGGAGTACATTGGCAATTACGCAAATTAGCCTGGGAACGCGTGTTCCGAAGGGGCAGCTGTCGATTTTCGTCGCCTGCTGAGGATCCCAACGAAAGACGCGGTAAATGCACTGTGCTTAGAAGATGCGCTGATTCTTTCATGCTATTACAACGCGTCAGTGGGCTGAATACTTTCGTTCATCGAAGCGATGCTCCGCGGCAATGCAAATTGTGTGCTGATATCAGCGCCCGATAATTGGATGCGGTGCAATGCGCTATAACGTAATATACAGCTTGTTTCGCGTAACGAGAACCAAAGAGTAAAAAAGGGTTAGTCCCAACTTAATAAGACCAGCGACATATGGGTTGTTTTCATATGGCTCTCGTTACGGTAATGTTCTAATTATTCTCCATTACGCACTCTTCGTCGTAAAAGCAGAAATGCCTTCCCTTGTCGCCTATGGCATAACTGAAAAGCATCTTGGTTCTCACGCAGTCAATCATGATTTTACACGTCGGAAATTGACAGCAGCCAGATATTAAGGTTTCCTTTCTTTAAAAGTATTGCCTTTCTTGTAATGCATAGTCATGAAACAACAGAAGACACTAAATTTTCATTATTATGCCCCATTTTCAACAGCAGCCGAATAGGATGTGAGGGATTTGGCTTTACGATGTGGGGTTGTAAAAGTAACTGCGTAGGTAAGCCAAGTTATGAATGTTGGGCTTTCCTTTAGGTTAGAAGGGACATATACGAACAGCGCCGACTCGACAGCGTGTAGCAACACAAAGACAAACTGACAGCGCGAGTTCGCGCCCTCTATGTAATGTGCATTTATGCCGACTTGTTGAATTAGCTATGGTTTTATCAGTGACATGGAATCTTTTATAGGTGCGTCCAACGACATGATTGAGTTCACCACAATTTTCTGTGGCCGTAACCTCACAGCTAAAATTGAACCTATGAATTTGTTGCAAAATGCAGCACAGTTTAAGTTGTCAATGAAACAGCGAAATGATGTACTTAGCCTTATATGAATACTTCATGTAACGCAAATGCATGTATCTAAAGGGCACACCACAGTCAACATTTCCTAACCACTTCATAGTGCCCAGTATTTCTAATGTGATGTCATTTCTGCACTGTCGACA